>QNGE01000814.1:0-53540 GCA_008508345.1 Paragonimus westermani | reverse complement strand
GATTAATTATATCTGCTGTGGGACCTGCAGAGAAGTCATCAGAATTGGGAATCAGGAGGGACCTGAGATCCAAATTTGACAAGACAGTGGGGGAGGGGTCAGCAGTAGCATGTTTTCGCCTATCCACCTTGCTGTGTGCAACAGATAGGGCGACCCGGTTTATACTGCGAGATGGCCGATGCAGTATGGAATTGTTTATGTTGTGAGGATTCATGGTTGTGTGTGGGCTGAGATACTGCCAGGTCGCCCAAACCTAGACAGGAGAACGATTAGGGTTCTCAACCAAATCCTTTGGCTCAATAGCCTGTACCGCAAGGCAGCGGGTGGGTGGCGGTGTACCAGAAATGGTAGGTTTTTCGGGAAGAGATGCCAACCATCTTCCAACCCCCAACCTGGAGGACCAGGAGACTGTGTTTTGTCAGACCTCTACCTGTTGGCCTGCCTGGTGTGAGTGACTCTGTCCAGTTCAGCCCAAAAGGTCATCAAGATGCGCAGGCCGTCACACCACGTCAAGGTCCAGTCTCACTGTGACGGAGTCCAATCTCACTGTACACTATTGCCAAATTCCTACTCTGACTGTTTTTTTAAACTAAGCCGCCTTTCTACTTGCAGTTTATTTGCTAGAGTGTACTGATTTCGATCTACACATTTCTACTCCGTTTTTACATCTTCCATGGTACACTTTGATTTGTTGAACTCAATCCGCCACAAGTTGTTCCCCAGATCTGTTGCTTCAAGTGAAACGCCTGAAACACAGTTAACATTCAGACACCGTCAACGTATACTCGAAGTACAACGCCATGGCTCAGTTCTTTGTGACAGCTGTCTCATGCTGGACTAACAAAGCGAGAAAACTAGAACAACAATAGTCTGAGTGACGCTAAGCAATGTCAGTTTATTAGAAGTCAATAACATTCGTGCAGAGAAGCAACATTATTTATGATTGTTGTTGGCATCAAATATCTGGGGTTCTGGTTGGCGCATTTGTTGTTATATACACCCGACCTTGCCTTAAACAACATGCTTGGTTAAACTGAATACGCGTTTTAACTTCTTGTTTTAATCATCACTTCCTAAAAACAACTTCGGTGCAGCAGTTGGTTGCCGTTTTTGATCGGTTGGCTCCGATCGACCACAACTCTGTTCACGAAAGCTTGTGTTTTTGAGCTCTGATTGACAGGAAACAGCTGTAATCCATACTCTTTACATTAGTGTCATCAGTAACTAGCTAAAAACGAATATATGATGCGGCCATTCGTAAAGCTATTCTGTATCGGCAAGTCACTTTTCCCCCACATCAACTGTAGCAAAGCCTAATATTCATTTTAACAGGTCGTCACCTGATAAAATACGCTTAAATCCTGTGTAAATGCCTTTGTTCTGGGTTTCACGTCGAGTTCTACACTTTATTTAAATCTTACATATTATTCCACTTGCATCGAACACTAGTTTCGTTGTGTATAACCAATGTAAACTCCCTTCAAACTGTCTCATGATAACAAGTCTAACAGATCTGCTGCGTATCGTCTTCAATGCTAGAAATTAAGTGAGAATAATCATAAACATCACGTTTACCGATAGAGATTGTTAGGTTAAACAACGGAAATAGAGAAAACGATCTTACAGTCCAACTTTTAAAAAAATTCTGTAATGGAACCTGATGATCATGTAAACGTTAGCCTGGGCTTAACACTCCTCCCAGTGAATTAAAACGCTCCAAAAGATTTGAATCAGGTAATTACAGAGGTCGCCAGCTGGTAAAAATTATTAGGCGCAACATAAACCATGGTGTTAACCTCACATGTGCGATTGCGTAGTTGTGATTGTCTCAACCAACCAGAGGACCAGCATAACAATGCGTCTAACCAATCTGCTTTAAGAGTGCCACTTCCACAAGGGAATGTATACTTGGAACATTTGGATCCTAAACACATGACATTTATGCCTGAGGTCTTTATAAAAATGTGAGTAAAAGAACGCCTCTAGTCGACCGTAATTCGTGTTAGCGGTATTTCAGAATCAATAAAAGTGAGAGAATAACTACGTTATCATCGATTATCCGTTGTTCTTAGCTTCAAAGAACTATAAGTCCGGGTTGAAAAATAGCTCAACTGACCGACGACTCCGGGAGCTTTTTGATCAGTTTAACCTCCTCTCCTTCATCAGTGTATGTCTTCATTGGACCTGAAGGTATCTCCATTCCGTTCGCATAGGCCGTAATATAATCAATCCCGGTAATTGCAGTACCCAAGCTGTGCCAGAACACCAAACCTCTAAGCGCATCCATATGCACGACACCTTTCAATAAATTGGCGTCTTGAATCTGTTAGGCCGATGTGAAAATGCCAATCAGTACTGAATAAAAATACTGTTAAGCACCTTTAGCAAAATCGTGACTATTCAAATTAGGAATAAAAGTTTGCAAACAAACGTGTTTTTTAATGTTGCATTTTTATGACAAGTATTACAAAACAAGTAGAAAAAACTATTCATCAAGCAAGGAGGACGTCCCTTTTATCACATTGTAAATATACCTTATTGAAATTATGAATATAGTTACTGTAATAACTCGTCATCTACCCCAAAGTCAGCAGGCCACAGTTTTATTTGGCTTGAACGCAACGAAACAAAAACAGTCTTGTTCATCATGATGTGACTCCGGATCAGAGGCGTCGGTCTAGTTGAATGGCTGACATTCAAATATTACGAACACTTTTCATATTGAACTACCAAAATCAGTTCAAGAGATAAATCAAGAGCAACAGTTTACAGACTGTCCAACAGGAGAAAAGAGAATGTGAGGTCCTCGATAACCAAATCCGTCTTTTGCAAGCAGTTATTCCGACCCTACACTTTTCCCCACATATATACTCTCCGATTACTAACTGTTACAGGCTAGTAGTAATTGTATCTCCCCGCATTTCTGAACAACCTTCATTCAGATGGGATACACTTAATTCACGATGATCATCCGTGATCACAGATTCTGACTAAAGCCTATCACAGTAAGTTTTCCACATTTCGGTCGCGATAGATCAGAAAGACATGACAGCCAGAAAGCATATTTTCCAAAGTATAGGTGTGTCAGGTCGATAAGCTAAGTGGTCGTCTCACTAGTTTTTCGGAGTTCACGAAAACCAAAATAAGGTGAGAGATTTTACTGATGCTATGCCGTACAGGGTTAGAAGCGGGTAAGGTGGGTTGAGCACAAAAAGTCGAGAGACAAGAACTGGTTTATTGGTTTGGAACAAACACCAATACTAAACAAAGTACCCTGCAAATTACTGTTCGGAAAGCAACGCATTATGGTGGGGCACGTGGTATTAGATTTGATCCAGGTTTTTCATCAGTTACTGTTTAAGCGTGAGCAGCCCAATGGTAGTTGACCCGCAGATAACCGTGCGTATCACGTGACATCTTGCGTTTAATTGGCTGAAAAGTTTGACAAACATAGTCCTTACATTGAAGAACAAGAACTTTCCTTACCATGAAGCAGACTAATTAAACTAGGCTTGAAAATCGATTCAGTGAAATTGAGAGGATTAGAGAATTACTTTCATGACTGGACAGTCGATAAAACGTCTGACTGAAGTAAGCTGTGCATTTTAGACATAAGGAAAGCTCAATTCCGCTGTCCTGAAAATTCTCAAATCTATGTAGTTTTAGATCTACCTCAATGGTATCATCGTACCCAGTCACGTTATCTTTTGAAGGTACATTTAATATAATCCACAGGTGTCAACGCAATTGTACTGACGTTTCTACCGCAGCGTTACAAATTGTTGTATGCAGCCTGCCCTAAGACTACACTGTTCCAGTCGTCTTATTAGGAAGTGGCACTCAACTATTCTAATGTCTGTTTAAATTCCTAGGGCCGAAGGTTGTGTTGTCTTCTCAAATTCGTCTCCTTGGTGCTTCAACCAGTATTTGTGCAATCAGTAAACCAGTGAATAAATTTGTTCCCACATTCACCTGTCCTCTTTTTACAAATTATGTTCCTAATTAGCTTAATCCCCGTGTATCTTGGGCACAATGGGGTAAGCTGGCATACTAACGAACATAACCGTTCTCTGCTGAATTATGGAAGGCTGAACGGTAAACAGGATAGACCCATATTGTGGCACGTGCAATTCTGCATCAAACTGTTGTTCATTCAAACCTTGCATCAGAAAGTGATTAGCAGTCAGTTCATCCGTATTCGATTCACATGCTCTGACCACACGAAAATCGGTAGAACGCAACGTTTACAGAAAACCAATGTGGCCAGTTTGAGCCATGCATGACACCATTGTCAACCGTGCTAGTCTCAAGCCTGACGCGATATTTTCTAACTCAGAATTATGTTTCCTAAAAAGTTATCAATTCTTACCATCTTTCTGCACAAAAGCAAATATAAACTTGAGGTAGCAAAACTAACCTAAAAATCTCTCACTGAAGAGTGAGGCGGATGTACATTCATCTTCCCTGTATAAATATCACAACACTCCTACCGGTCGTCTACCTAGGCAAGTCGAACGAAAACAATACAGAATTGTGAAGCATTACCTGGCCCTTATTTTGAAATCTTCCTTCGGGTAACGAAGATCTGTCTACCGAATTCGAAGGTAACTAACTTCACCAAGATGTGAAAAGTTGTGTTCTATTTGTTCCACGACCCGACAGTTAGCCAGTCATCCGCTTTACTGCCTGTCTGAGTCAACCTATCAGCGTTCATATAGATTTAGTCAATGTTGCTATTTGCAGCCATGCAATTTACTAGGAGAGGCAGAACCTAGTTGCAAATCTGTGAAAACTGAGTGAGTGTCTGTTGTTCTGAACTTATCGACGGATCAATAATTTCTAGTTAGATGGGCAGTAAACCGTGTAGTAAATGAAAACGACCGTAGTTGAGCTGTTAGAGATCAAATCGCTGACAAAATGGTCAACCCGCTGGCCTCACAAGCATAACTTTTCGAGCTCCAACCCAAGTCGTGGCAGAGTTAAAGGCTTACAACCATAAGATTTAACTGGAAGATATCAATCTAGTGCTTTCCTGCTGTATGAGGTTGGCTTGATTGGGGGACCTGAGGAACAATGTAACTATATAACAATCGAATTTAGTATGTTAGTGGTACTACATACACTACTTAATGAGCACATGCAACCGCTGCGTACGCAAGGAACAGCACGCGTAACGGGTGTTTAGGTTGAAATAGCCAAAATTCTTCACCTCTTATGAGCAATCAAAATATTTTTCGAAAATTTCGGATTGTTGTAGCTGTAAATTGGACAGCGCTTACAATTTCCGGACCATCGGTTGAAGCTAATACAGTAGATTGCAGGTCTCCTCTTAGTGACATCGGAAAAACCTGCTGATCAATCACAGTCGAAGTGGTTTAATATTCAGATGTAATAATTCAATCAAGCCTCCTGTGGATTCAGGGTCGCGGTAGTGAACAGGGTTAATTCATGAATACGTGCTCAGAATCCCAATCCCCGTGATGGTACGCGCTGATAACGAGCTCTGGCAGGGGTCTATTTTTCCATTTCGGAGACGGTTGGAAGGTCGACGAAAATGCGACAGTTGTAATCATTTGCATGATGTTCCATCCAGATCGGCCGAAGTTGCCTACTACTTGCCAATATTCAGAGATTGTCTATCGGATAACAACTATTTCACATAAATTCTTATGGATATTCAACATAAAATTTACCAAATAGTACGTTGGTTGAAACTAAATGTTTGCTACAATAATGTTAGACCGTATTCAACTCCGACGACTGAAATTAACTAGGAGTTTAGGAAGATAATATCCAGTATGCATTGTTACTATGTCATATTGCGGAAGACAGAGCAAACTGTGAAGTGCACGCACCATACACGTGTCTTTCCGATACGCTCAGTTTCCACGAATACAGAGACTTTATTCACGAAATCCTGTGCTTCAATAGCTGAATGGTTCAAAATCTCAAATTCATAATAGAATAGCATATGTTGTTGGTATTCCATAGCTGAGCGTTATTGTCAGTGATACACTGCCTGTATTGATGTAAACAATACCAAGTTGTTCAACTGAATCGTAAAAGATTATTCGAGTCTAGTTTGTATGTGATTGTGGATCAGGCTATTCTAACTATACCAAATTTCTTGGTAAAGCACGAATGAGTTCCAAATGTTTTATGAATTACGGAATCACGTTCGCAATGTTATCGTAACCCAAACTAAACTGCTCAATGCAAACAACTGACGCTATAATTTTCCAACCGTATCTTGGACTCCACATTTGTTTCTGAAATTATATCCCACTTGTGAAGCAGTCAGCTATGTTTGTACAATACTTACATTTAGACATCAATAACACAAGGGGTTCATACGGTGTTTTTGTTGGCGATATTTCCATTGGTAAAAGTATTGGGTCGACCAGTCTATCTCTCAACAACTAAAGATTGACTATTTGTGGTGGTATTAAATGGTACTGACCTGATGCTTTTTTTCATTCCACACTTCCGATGTTCATTTTTTTAGAAATGCACACAGATTACTAGCCTTAAAAATCCAGCTAACAAGAAAACAGTAAACTGTTGGCTTGTTCACGCGAAATTCTCGGTTGATCTTCATCCTTAATGTTGACTCCAATCGACATCCTCACGGTTAGTACTTCCGTTGAAATTGTATTCACAGAAAGTATTGGAATTGCCAAGAACTGTTTTGATTACTGGTAAGTAGTAGGGGGAATCTCAGTATGCGGTGGAAATCCTCCATATCTGGACGTTCTTTCCGAAAAGAAGCATTACACTCGGGATGTGTATTGCTAAAGGTTGTTAGCTGGTGAATATCTTGTGTCAGGTAAAGTCAATTTCACAACACTTCAAGTAACCAAATAAATGATCTGACCTGATGTGAAAAGCGCAAGAATGGGCATATGAAAGATAGTCTGGACAGCTTCACCGTAAATGATAAGGTCCTCTAACATAAATACCACTGTATTTCACGAGAAACGGTTGATTAATCTAAACATTGCACGTAAACTAACTGTTACTGAAGGATCACCTCGGATGACCGCCTAAAAGTATACGGTTGGAGAACAGTGAAACAGCGAGGGCCAGCCTTGCTTAAGCGGCATGAAAAGAAGGGAACGAGGATATGTGTTCTAGTTCGACTAACTGAGATCCTTATTTCTTGGCTGAACATGCACTCAACTGGATTGTGGTTCTTGTTGTTCAGTCCACCTTACGGAATGATCACGTGACTTCTAGTGAACAGCGCCTATTCATCCAGTGACAGTTTAGCAATCCAACCTACACATTAACCCAGTTCGTTAAATCAGCGCAATATATTTTCGCGAAAGTTGTCAGGGTGATTGAGAGAACTCGAAATAATTGGTTGTCAATTGAAATGTGGAAGGTAGAGTGATGAGTCAAGGTTTTATTTGAGGAAGTTTAATGAAAGTACATTTTCATAAATGTGCTGATGTGAGCCACTTGATGATGCCAGCAGTTATCAGCTCAGTCTATATATCGACTGTCATTTGGTAGAACAGAACGGATAAACCAGTTTTTTCTTCGACAAATCGTCAGTGACTTGAATTTCAAGGACTTTTTACAAGAGCACTTCTTCCTAATAGTGTCAATAAGAACGGCTACATATGTGCTGATGATAATAGTCTCTTTTGTCAGTACATCTCCAGAAAGATTCACCAGCATACAACTTTGTCATACTAAGTCAAATCAACGTGTTGAGTATCTCAATGTAATAAGTTTTCAGTTTTATACATGATCACATCTTCGGCCAATAAAGAATGATTTACTAAGTCACCTTGAATCACACAGGTACTCAGTCTCAATTGTGGTCAACAATAATTAGTATCACACGAAAAGAACCACTAATTCGCTTCCTTGGCTAATTAAATAGTAAGAACCCTGAATTTACACAGAAATACAGGTGACTGGAAAACAACAGAGAACCGATATTGAGTGGATGTCAGCAGATGTTTGTATCTACGGAAAGATCTGAAAAGAGTGTAGTACGCCAGATCATACGTTAGCTGGAAAAAGTTGAGCACAATATAAAACATTCCGAATCCGTGAAATCAATAAGCTGTTTACTGATAATACTAATATGGTGAGATATGTTTTAAGGACTTGACAAAATTGTATAAAACATTTCGACAACAATTTAGGGAAAACAATTAACAAACGATACATCACCTACGAGCGTACGCGGAACTTCTAAAATTGGCTGATCATGTGAGTTGAAACGACGGAGTATTTTAAACGTCGTAAATTAGAGGAGGGCATTTTTACACTGATGGCCACCTCAGTTGCAAGAGAAGCGACCGCATCACGTTGTTTTCAGAAGTGATCCCCAATTACCTTAATGGAGAAATTCGAGAAAGATGTTAAAAGCGCGATGGGATTGGCGAAAGTGGGAAATTTTCTCCTAGTGGATCTCCTTCAGATTGCTGGTTTCAACAATGCCAAACAAATCTGGAGATGAAAGTGGGGTTGGGTGTTCGATGTTCAACGTTACATCATCCGTACATTTTATTTAACAAAGTCTTGTGAGAGAAAGCGGGAACAGGATTTCATCCTACAGAACGCCTAAGATGATGGTGGGTGTTGAGTTTTGGCCACCAACTTTGGCAAGTTGGCTTTCATTCCTGAAGTAATTATGTGAAAGGTTGACAGCTGATAAATGAACTCCAAGTTTGTTGAGATTTTGAAATAATATCACCCAAGCGCACCACTATCGTCTGAAAATCCTGCGGACTGCTGTAGAATTCCCAGCAAACAAAAACAGAAGGCAGTGAGATAGTCAAGACACATCGTTCAGTATTGTGTATGAGAGGACAGGTGGACTGACTAAAAGTGATGTTCACTCGAGCTTTCATTCTACAGGAAGTTACTCTATCGAATGCCTCCAAAGCTGAGGATGTGCACAATGCCCAACGAAGCTTGGAAGTTCTTGGTAGGGAAATTAATGTAATGCGCGTCGTTTTCAAACAGGTTACGATTTTCTGCGAAACGAATAGCTTACATAGAGATTGGCAAAAGACTTTGGCATGTTTGTCGAAGAAATATCAGTGCCTAGTCGCCGGGTCTGCTTGTCTCGCTGCATTTCGACCGGATATGTTGTCCCGAAACAACAGAGGTCTCAGTGTGAAGTTAAGGATCAACGGTAGAAGACAGCTTTGTGAGATTAGAAAGGATTCGTTTAATGTCTTGTTGAAAATACAAGTGTACTTTTTAATATTGATGACAGATTATACGACAAAAGAATTCAGCTCACTGAAACTCTCCGCGATTCGGAAATTCGCGCAACCCCCTTCATCAACTTGTAATGTGTAGAGCAGCATCGAATTCAACCAACTAAATTCATGTGTGGACTTCTTTGCAGTGCATTACACTGATGAAGAATCCTTTTTTGTAGGTCTATTCTTTTCTCCTACATAGTTTCCTAAGACAAAAAACGAAAACTTTTTTCGATGAACGGTAAATATTTGGTCGGAAGTTGATATAACTGTTAACTTGATCACAGTTCTCAGGATCTCTTTGACCATAATTCAGTCGAAGCACTCGGATAACACCTTAAACGATGGTTGTAAAGATAACACAATTTTATAAGTCTTAGTATGACTGTTTTTACGCCCTTGAACGCCTGAGGGCAGAGAAGACATTAACACAGCAGCCGGAGTTCAAATTCCGGCCGTGGCAAGGACATGCACTACCGACGAGCTCTAATGAGAGCGAAACTCGAGTCTAGTGCTCCTTTTCGAAAGAGGCTGGCTGGAAAGTCTACCTGAATTCGAACTTTGAGATCAAATGTGAGTGATGTTCAAACTGAAGATATCAGGAAGCTGATGGGAAGTTTGAAGTGAAAAGTAGGGGCAGTAACCACCTCGGTGTCAGATAACCTGGAACATCACGTGCATAGGTGCGCAGTGAGAGCTATGTACCATTTACGTCTGGTCCGCTTTGGCTAAAAGAGTTCCAGTGACTTTTCTGTCCTGTAGAGTACACTGTGTAATAGGCGCGCTTGGCTACATGGAAATAAATGACCACAAAATAGCCAGCCACCATACGCATATTTGAAATATACTGGCAAACTGTGTTTGCTCATGGATCACGGTGTTCATCCCGTCAGGTCTAAATTAATCGCACACTAACCTTTCTGAACTCGCTTCAATCACAGGCAGACGAATAAATCGTATACACAATACTCAGACTAATCCGTACAAACAACCAGCTAGCAGGATAATTCGGTTTTCAAAAGTTCTTTTTGAATTCAGTTAGTTCGAACCCCTATTCAAATACTGGTCATTCAATTCGTCCCGAGCCATAGACTACTGTGGTGTAATGTTTGCCAACATTTTGACAGATATTCTGACAAACCAACGTGAAAAACATCTTTGTCGTGGTCACCTTTCGTTAAAAAAGCACAATAGCAGTGTTAGGATAGCCGACAAAATACGTCGAGGCACGATGTAGTTCGTATTCCTGATTGCGTCAAATCTTTCAGATGTCAGATCCGAATTAATAAAGCGCTATAGACAAGGCAATGCATAGGCTCGACCTGTTTATCTATGCTTTGTGTCCTATCGTCTCCAAATGCTGCTCATTCTGAGGTCCTAATAACTCTCTGGTGGCATGTCATGGCCCGGTGGATAAACCAAACAGAACTATTTTTATGATAAAAAGTAATTCGATCGCAATCACTGTTATATTCAAGTCAAAAGCGTTTCATGGAGTAATATCACCAATCTGGGCGATCACATCATGAAAGCAGGGCGCTTCTGTTGTTTATCAAATGGTAAAAATTGGAACTGATTTACACAGCTTCTAATTTAGTGTGACTTTTTTGAGTGCCCTACCACAGGCTCTCACTTCTGGGTTCTGTTATAGAAAGCAAGTATCTTAAAAAAGATTCAATTGCTTTCTGCTCTATTCGTACAAGCGATAGGAACAGCATTCTATTTTAGATATCGCAGACGGTTACAAGACAATGACTTCAGTTACAATAAGACCTCGGGGTTTGGCTCGAGAATGGTTGTGTAAAAGTAAAGCATGAGATCAGAGCAATAAATCATCAAAAAACAGACGTGTAAGGGATAAAAGTATACTTGGGGGAGTGAGAGTAGTACTAAACTCTTGAGAGTCCCTCACGTGCCAGTGATTTCTCATAACGCGGCACTGTGGATGAGGATTCTGCTTCCATACAGACCACTTTGTGATTCCTGATATTTGCGGAGTCAGCCCTGTCGACACTTTTGCATTATCGACTTAGCTGCAGTCACACTCAGAACAATCAGCTCAATATTCACGTTAACTTAGACAAACTAAAAGGGTTGTTATCAATTTGTTACTCAGATTTTCTTCTTCAGATGTCTGGACAGCTCTGTAGACACACTGATGGCGTGGCAATAGATTCTGTACTACTCCCATTGCTCACAGACATCGACGGACAAAGTGCTACCTCTACAGGCTCCAGGTAGACGAACTATTTCGTCCGATAAAAGATAACACTGATGCACACCGACTGAGCTGATTTCAGTCACGTAAAGCTCAATATCATGCTCAATGCCAGATTGAAAGAGACTAACCAACTATGGTTTCAGGAAGTTTTAACGGGCAGTATGCGCAAGTTCTCAGCTTTTTTCTGTTAAAATGGTTTGTTGGTTAACAAGCAGAGCGTAATACTGAATATCTTACGAGATTTCATTCAATAATTTTGAGGCATGCGGTAGACAAGTAGTTATCCTCAACAAATTCTGAATGAAAACAGGCAGATTGTCCAGATAACGGGTGAAATGTCTATTTTTATCACTCTACCATAAAAGGTTAAAAGTACCGAGGAAGTTATCGTCTATAAAAGTTTATGGAGGATTTGTGGGTGTTTATTCTGCCGCACCGGTAATACTATCGTTCAATACCTAACCGGTGTTGGTAGCACACGTTCTTGTGTTCACTCACTAGCCTGCTGCTGTTGACCTGTATACTTTGAGAGAAACATAAGGCAACTATCGGATACGATTCGTGAACATCTCTTGAAATAAATGTGGCGGTTTGAGAAAACTGATTTATAACACAACTGGGTCCAACCTGCTGGACATTGCCCATCAAATAATGACGGATGAACCTTTCCGATCATGTACAATTTTTGTTATGTCTGCTCCAAGGTTACCAGTGTGCGACTGGTATCAACAGCAGCGGTTCTTGGCATCAGACTGCATTACGTGTGTAGCCATGGAAACAATTCGTACCCGGTAATCTTGCGGCCATTTGAAAACCGAACAAGCGTGAACCGCTTGACACCAACTGATGCGTGCATTATGGCAAGCACATATGACAATCACGGGTTTACCAGTAGTTCCATTCTTTCCCAGTAGACTGTGATCCGATTCACATTTTTGATTTTTAGAGGCTTGTCGCACTTGCTCAAATTTTCACGAATAATGCATACGGATCCCGTACAATGCTCAAAACCTGATGAGTACTGCCCAAAACAACTAGTTGCGTAGCTAACTCCTTGTGAATTTTATGGAAATATGCATAGCATTAAAATTTGAACAGCAGACATTTTGGGTCATTTTTTAAGGCACAGTGAAGTAGATTAGAAGTAGTTTTTAAAGACCAGCACTTTTGAAGCTTGGATCTATATTCTGCTTACCTTCAAAAGAAACACCCATAAAAACATCGTTTCTCTTTTCATCCTGCATGATCAAGAAATTTCTCATCCGGAATGCTTCTTTCGAATATGTGTCCAGCAGCATACCAACACACCCACAAAACTATATCCTCCGTTCCGCTGTACACTGGATAACATACTTACGACTTTAGTTGAGGGAGCCGTGGTGTATTTGTGGCATGTGATTTTTGTATGCCGAAAAGATGGTTAACTTGGCAATTCTCACCCAAATTAAATGGCTCCGTCACGAAAATGTGAGAAAATCATGATGAGAAATTCTAATTCCGTGAGAAACGGTGTTTCTCATTGAACTACAGATACTTTCTCAACCAACGATTTACACAAAAAATTACTTGTGGTGAAAAGATCCAAAAGATTAGAAGTGCCGGGCCCAAAAAGTCCAGTGTTACAGAATATTGCTCAGCTCAAGTTGAACGTCCAAGGATTTGGTGAAAGGATGAAGATACGAAAAAGCGAGAAGTTTGATCACTTTCCCAAGCAGTTGAATTCGCGTGGCTTTCTTTGCTTCAAACTTGTTTAATCATCGTGTTTTTTTCCGCACAAAATGGGCAACTTATAACTTTGAGAATTAAACGTGTTTGAACATGCTCGCCTCCTGTAAATCTGACACCTGACAAATTACAAGAAAATAAGGACTGCACCGCTGCCCGGTTTTCGAACTTCAGTATTCTCTTCTTAACCACGCAACCCTATTTGTCACTGAGTAGCGAACGGTGACAAGCAATCTGCTTCTCCATCAAGTTATCACGGTCTTCGTCGAGAATAAGACATTATGCTGAAGTAAATCACACCAACTCACCTGTTGCTTCTGCAAAATTCCAAATTGCCTTTCCAGTTCTGTCAATCTGTCTCTCAACGAAGCATTGTCTTGAGCCTTACGGATGAAAGTGGAAAATGATGATGAACGACAATATACTGCGACAGAGTTTGAAAAAGTGATCAAAGTAATTATTGATATGACACCTCCATACCTACGTCTTACTTTACAAGAATGTTTCCGGTTTTTGTGGTACACGTACATTAGGCTAGCTGACTTCTAGCCCTAAACCAAATTTCTTTCATAAGCTCTCGGATGCACTGAATTAACACGTATGCAGACAGCTAGATTTTGGCTAATTCGATAGGTCGCTTTGTCTGAGTTCTACTCACACGAATTTATTTTTCAAGGAAGTTCAAAGGAGAAAAATGAGACTCGGAATGGGAACAGAAAAACTGCATTCTACGGGTTTCTTCCAGTAGATAATATGACTTGGTAGGAATCGTAAATTTTTTTCAGCTATCATTTCTAAATTGTATTCATAGACACACTAAAAAGTTGAGGATAAGAAAGAACCTGTCATCGTTATGCTACGCAGTCACAAAAGTTGTTTAAGAGCAAGATGATAAATATTTTGTCAAAATTATTTATCTTAGAGTGTTGCATATAAACTTCGTTATAGGGTTATGCATGTTGATCTACCTATAAATCTGGACAAGATTTGTCAGCCAAAGGGAATGGAATACGTTCACTCACTTCTTTGAGGGCTGCGGCAAGTAGATTGTTTTCCGCGGTTAATGTTTTTATCTGATTCATCATGTCGTCTATAAGTGAACTGAGCTATCGTGAGAGGGTAGTGGGTAAATGTAAAATGATTTGATTATCAGAGAAGAATTACAGTCCAACTAGAGCAGTACATGGAGGTTAAATACGTAACTTGGAAAACTGCCAACTTTTTTAAGTGTTACGTTGATGTTCAAGATTTATTTAAGATTACTATTTGTCTTTTATTTTCGTAGAGCTAACTGTCGGACGTTGCATCACTGGCGTTTAAAAGTCCGTGAGATGTTTAGAGACAATTGAGAAATTATCTGTCGTTTTCTGTCAAATGACAATATTGGTCGCATTACTCATCAAGCATGCCTTTTAAGACCTTGAGTGGGGTTCGTAACACTTTAACTCAGGCTTACTGGAAGCATGTCCGTGATTGATCACATTCATTAAGGATAATTTAGATGTTTGCAACAAAGATTCGGGTTCCGTGACTGCTATTTCTTTCACGTAGACTAACCTTGTTGCGTGTCTCAAACCACAGTGTTGTTTTAATCACAAAGCAATATCATTTAACACCAAGGTATAAAAAAATTTAATTGTCATATCAACTAGTTATTTGCAGAAAAGTTTCCAGCTTTACTACGATGAAAGGAATCGGGAATTATCAATCAATCGTTGTAGGGTCACGCCCAGCTCTGAGCAAGTCCGTGAATGATTGGAAACCCATGCTCTAGTATATTGTAATTAAATGAATTCATCGAAAATCTGGCCAGTGAATTTGATAAATAGACCTAGGGCGAGGAAGTGAAGTTGGAATGAGTACTGTCTGCAGATCGGTCAGACGTATCAAATGTTTTACTCAGATTACTATGGTCAAAATATAGGCGTTAAATAATGCTGTCTGCAAAGACGTAACCCATGGACTTTCTAAGCCAGACCAAACAGCAGACATGCAGTACATTTTATATAAGGTAGTGTAAACATACGCACGCTTTGCAACGAAGTTCCGAAAGGCTGACAAAAAGTGTAGTCCTTTATACAGAACGTCGGACGGGCAACGTTGGGCAAAGATTGCAGTAACGCAAGAAAAAAAGGCAGCTGAGCAATTTTGGTTTTCTTTCATTTTATTCGGGTGAAACGTGAAAAGAATGACACACAATAAACTTTAGACGAAAAAATGTAGAGAAATACTTATGGAAAAGTCTGCTCGAAGCAGCTTGCAGATCGGGATCTGATTGTGTGTTGCTTGGCGTGCTTCATAGAACGAAATGGTCATATACTTTGGAAAAAATGTGTGGCAGGTTGAGAATAAAAATGAAAGGTGATGAAAGAGTGTCACATACGAGGCATCAGCGGTTCTCAAAGTGAACCTTGAGACAAGAACGACAGGTTTTACACTGCATTGTACGAACAATACGCTAGCAAATTAATTCTTTTCAGCGAGTTGTCTAAATCGGTTTAATTGAAAATGCTTGCAACAAATGCCGTTCATATAGCCCACGAAAAAGGCGGAAATGTAAAAGGAACGTCAGGAGTTGTAAGACAGGTCCTTTTTACATAACTAAGACGTTTGATGCTGACATAAATGATGTAAAATTATGTTTGAAACTTCCGGATATAGACGTTAACGGTCCACTTATCTGTTTATTAGGGAATATTTTTGAGTTTATTCCAACTATAAAAAACGAGAGTTGTGCGCAAATAACAATGTGTATAGAAAAGCACGCTGTGGGGTTAGAAGGAAACGTCTATGTTCTGGAGTAAGGGAAACCTACTTTCTCTTTCAGACGCTTTAAAAAGTTATATATATAGTCTAAAACAGTTGCACATTTCTGCACTGAAAACTGCGTGATTTGGGTTGGCAGCTGTAGTGTCGCTGGCCAGAAATAGGCTGCTCAACCTACTGGGTCGTTTTATGCCCATTGACGCACCACAATCCTACCTACTTCCGGAAAGTGTGTAGACGCTGACTGGGAAAATAATCGTAAGTGATGTACATATTAGATTTTATTTTATCGCTGATCTTGAATCACTTTCCATATCTCTTTTACATTATTTAAGCTTTTGTGAAGAATCCCTATCAACTTACACTAAACTGCGTACTTGTCACACTTATGTCCTCCAACATGTCGAGTTCTCCGTGATGTGTTCAACTCTTATATGAACACTTTTCTGTCGAGATGGTCTGTAGTAAAAGCAACCTAGTCAAGATTTTGGGGCTTCGTGCAAATTTTTCGCCATGGTTTACCTGTCCGCATCTCGTTATTTGCTTTCGAATGTCATGCACATGCATAGGTAAATGTATAGCATAGTAAGACCAAGTTTGGTTTTAACGAATAGTACAGTCATACCACACATTATTCAATACCAACGGAACCACCAATCACTTTCTGTGTTGTCTGCACGACCTGTAAAAGGGCGGACTATCACTAAATTTGCATTAATTTGCACATAAAAGTCAACGTGTATTCAATACGAAGCAACAGCATAATGTGTTAGTCTACCTAAGGGAAACACATCAGGTCAAACGATCTCTCATCTGTGGGTTACATAGGTACTGATATCGACGTCTATGCATTTATTCATAGCGGTCACGAGCCTGACAAGAATGTAACGTGGCCCGGGTAGCCACCGACCATAAGAATGACATGAGTTAATCTATAGAAAAAGTACCAAATAAGGATTTTAAAAAAGTGGTAAAATAAAGCTATTGGAAAGAAACCGAAACGGGATGAGTTCATGCATACAACTGACTGTGACGCATTGCGTCCTGGAATAGCATTTCTAGCCAGCGATTCGGGTGAACACAAAGGCCTCAACCAGTCAGACGATTTCTAATACTCAGTAGAACAATCATTCCTCTCTTCTCGCTGAATGACGTGGTAGTATTGTTGAGGTGAACACTGAGTAGACCAAGTTCGCCATGCTTCTGTTAGATTGTAAACCCGCTTTGTATGAATGTTAAAAAGTACACTAGGCTATGAGTTAATTACGAATTTTGACTGGATTAAGTTCATTGAAACTTCCTCGCAGTCGTTTTTAACTCTTTCATGCTTGTATATCTTTCAGCTAGCTCCCTACAAAGCGAGGGATCGGATTAGGATTTCGTTTTTGTTAGGGCCTATAACCAGTGCCTGTCTTTCCCACCGACTTGATCCGTACTCCGGTCTTGTTGTTGCAAGACGACCGTATTGACCGCTGCATTGTTGAACTCATATTGTGGTGGACTGACTAAAAGGAGGTGCGGGTACTTCAACTTTCGGGAAACATCTTAACGCGGCGGAAAACTACGTCCAAAATTCCACAGCGGGCGGACTGGTGAGAGCATGAGCGACCGGATGAACCAATGCTCAAATGAATTGGACCAACGGACCTAGAGTGGCAAGTGAAAAACCCACTAACAGAAGACGGTGGATACACAAACCGGGCCGAAGTGCACATGACGTGTGAGGGGAAGCCGGGATTGTTGTGGACCGGAATTCTGACTCATACGTGCGAGCGCGCGTGTGGCTTGGAAATCGGCGGGTTCGATGATAAAGATGGTGTTTTGCCGGACGTATTTTTTGTTACAGTATTATCAAATCAGAACTGTTAACCAAGTTCACTTGTCATTAACTAGCAGGTTTACCGATCACTCCCCCAGAAGATTCTGTGGCCGACTGTTAGTCCTAACCAATCATACCGCAAGAGGACTGGAAAGTACACCTGGACGCGAAGGCTGTGATCACATTTGTGTTGTTCAACTTGACGTGATCATAATGGTGAGGGTAACTATGAAGTTGATGACCATTATGATCATGAGTTTACTTAAGTCGTGTGAGACCAAATTGTGACGCAAAGTCGTTTGTCTCTCCAACACACAGTATACACTGAACACCTGGCTACAACCCAGAGAGAAGTGAAATAATGATGTGCTAATGATTACCCGGTTACAGATGAGTAAAGAATAGTAAAAGTTGGTAAGTGAAACAGACGACAAAGTTGGTACGGAATACTAATACATCTGAACTGAAGCAATCACAACCGTATCAGCCCATACCATGTAAATGAGAGTGGGGATATATCTGTAACACAGCAGTATCCACATCAATGGTTATTAAAACCACTGTTGGGACGTTCATGATGCGGTGATCATGTTTGTTCAGATGTACCGGTATACTATACCAAATTTATAATCTGTTTCATTCACTTAGTTGGACTCTTCTTTACTTATCTGTAACCTGGCAATCACTAGCACACAACTGTTTTACTTCTGTCCGATTTATAGCTAAGGGTTCAGTGTATACTGTGTGTTGGCGAGATAAACGACTTGACGTCACACATTGGGCTCCCACGAATTAAGTAAATTCATGATCATAATGGTCATCAACAACATAGTTACTCTCACCATTATGATCACGTCAAGTTGAACAACAAACTTCTCATCAGGACAAGTATTTATGAGTTTACTAAACTATCCAAACAAAAATAAGTTAAAAAATAAACTTGACAGCAGTGCATTCAAATATGCAGGCTGTGAGAAGACATAATGTGCGCTTGTCCCCCAACAACCTGACGTCGAGCAGTTACCTCTTGAATAGCTGTTCAGATGAAGGGAAACAGCTTCATGAAAGCGCTGTTAACTGAACAAGAGGCAGGACTCTACATCTTCAGTGAACAGCAAACACTTCCGTGTTTGCCAGAGTGATGAAATGAAATGAAGTATTGCAACAGTGATTTTTAATGACTCGAAAACACATAAGTGTAAAAGTTGCATGTTGCTGGTAGGTAGTAGTGGAGTACGGCCTGCTATGAGTTGAACATCACTCGCAACTGGTCGCAGTTGTTACATCCCCAGACTTTCCAGTGTCACTATGACGTGTATGGAAGATAAGATGACAGTACTAGATCGACTGTCAAACAACCACTGACATCGGAACAAGAAACTTACTCTTTCTCTCACCTGGTCAAATACTAACAATCCTCCTTCCCTTAGCTGGGAGTCTGCCATTAAGGAATCATTCTGCTAACAAGGTTTTTCAGACGGACAGACTTTTTTTTAAGCAAAATTGCTTTCAGGTTAAGTTCTTTCACTTTGAGGTGCGGTGTCTTGAATAAGGATCAGCTAACCAAACTGGTATGTTCAGTACTGAACGGGCGATACCGTTAACTGGACTATCTCTCTAACGCACTCCCACAATCCATCGGGTGTGCATACGCATGTGTCAATTTTTCTCACTGTGTGCACGTTTGTCGGTGTTGACACAGAACGGCTTCTATGTTCGTGCACTGAATGCCAACCATTGTGTTCATATTCAGGCGTATGAATCACTCAGGGATGGCTTAACAAGTAGCCAAAACAAGAATACGACCACATGGAAGTACGACCCGTCTATCTCAGTGAAAATGATGATTTCCAGATTGCCCACCGAGTGCCAAGGAACCGATCAAAAGTGATAAGATTCCGACTGTTCCCACTTTCGACCGTTGCCAGGGCCATTAATGTCCAATTGCACAACCGTGACTTCTGCATCCAGAAAAGGTTCGTACGCACATTCAGCATCCCCTGGCACACAGTCAACCAAGCCCACGATTTGGAACAATGATTGCGAAAGTGGTAACAAACATACTGTCCATGATCTCTATTGCCCGTTTGTCTGACTCACCCTAGTTACTGTTTTCATACGTATTGTTTTGTAATTAGCCTGATGATCATACACAGAAAACCAATCTTGTTCGTCTCATGACCCGTACATCCGTTGCAATACCTCTTAGTATAGTTACATTGTGAACGATTGTTGCGGGGATAATTTAGTTCTCATACACTTACCGATTACATACTGTTAAAGGACAGGTTTCTACGGTTAAACCCCCTCAGCCTGAAGTTCATGTTAATCAAGACCATGGCGTTGTGTAAAAGAGAATAAAGCCTGTCCCTACCATCATTCATAAGGCAACCGGTTGGATTCCCAGGTTTTGATAATATACAGTATGCTGTTGATGATGACCCAGTAGCTCTTAGAAGACCAAACTTTTGTAACCTCATTATCGCTGCTCAACAAAAGGAAGCAGTGCTTACCAATGTAGAATTTTTCCTCATTTACCAACGGTATTTCAAGAGATCAATGCATGTGAAAAAGTCCCATGATTTTCAGGCACATTTTGAAGTCGAAACGTTCTGAGGCATGTCACTCACTCGCTTCCAAATTCCTGTCCATTTAGGTTGACATTGTTCTGCTACGGTGAACAAAAATCCACCCGCTGGTTACTCTGTTTTTAGGATGATTGTAACCTATCTGGTGTACGGGTTTTCACCAAGGTAAATTAGTATAAATGAAGTTGCAATCTGTTAACTGACCGTTCTCCATCACAGTCGTCATCGAAGAGAGAAACACAACACCGGCTCTAAAGTAGGCTTAATTTTTCTTCACTGTCCATGTGGTCCACCTCCTCGGTTGTTTCACAACTACACTCCTTAGTCATGACAACGTTCGTAACAATGATGTCTTCTAATATATGTACTGCATAGAAAACTGTAATCATATCATCATCGTCGCTATATTTCTTTACGCCCTCATTACTGTTAGTCACATTCAAATACGTCAGCTATGCAACTGCAGCAAGTCACTGTAATAACGGGAATTTCAGCTGGAATTCGGAGAACACTTGAAATGGACCAAATAAGGATAAATTTGCACAACAATCGGAAAACTAAACTGGCTGCTGTACGTATCAAAATTAAGCAGCTTTTCGCGTTTGAAACGTTGTTACAGATATCTATCTCAATCTGAACGAAATAAGCTGCTTTTTGTCCGCCTCGTAACTTCAGTAAGCCTCCCTTTTTTGAACGGTAACATATAAACTTGTAGTTTTTGGAGGTATAACACAGAGGCTTCCTGTTCAGTTTTGATGTAGAATCTTAACGCGGCGTTTGGATTGGACTCTTGTTAGGTCTTCTATTGTGTCGGCGTTTGGATAAGCAGTGAACCGAGTAGACTTTCATCAAAACATTTCGCTTGGACTATCGACTTACGAGGACGAGTGTGTGGATGATACCGGAGAGGAGAATGCACATTGTTATGGGTGGATTTTTCATTTGCTTTGGGTAAACGAAGACTCTGTCTAAGATGGTAAGTCTCATTACAGCATATCCTGCCAGCCGAAGGCAGAAACAACCTGTTTTTATTAACATAGGAAAATCCCATTAAATATTTTCACTGGTAAAGATCTTATAGTTAGACAACTTTTTAATCTTGATTTTCAAAAATATATTGAACATTGAGCATTCGCTTGACCTTTTCAGAAACACTATAACCTCTCGTTTTTAAACCTCTACGTCTATTGTTCCAGTGGCTCACCTTGGACTATTGATGGGTTTTAAAGCGATCGTTTTAATTTCGCAAATAGTGAATCTTTTTCGATGGACATGATGGACGTGAAAAGAGATCTTTAAGTGGTGATCAGAACTGAACTGTCAAATAAACTCGATCATGAACGTACACACAAGAGATCTCTCTTTAACCGTCAAGATGAAGGCAGACACACATTAAGCACCGGACTAACCATCAAAACACTTATATGCAATGTACTGTAAGCAACCGTTTATTTTAACTTTTAAAGTTTTGGTAACATTAATGACACAGGATTGCAGTTAGTGTGCACTTAGTATGCGTTTTCAAAATGCATACTTTAAGTGTGAATACGTATAATATATATTAGTTTGGATCATACTACACATTACTGATGACTGTTGAACACTGCCTGCAAATTTCCTCCCTCTTTTAACAGATACATAATAACAACAAACTTTTTTTAAATTTAAAGTTGCAGGTGATAAAACTTGGGAAACATATCAAACTCATAAAAGCGTATCCACCGTATTCGTCTGTCATCAGCCTGATTATAGGACTTGGCAAAACCATTAACCATGTTGCTTGTGAACATTTTTCAGCAATTTCGTGTGTGTATACCGCTTTTGACAAACGTGCTCAAAAGTTTTGCGTTTCTAATTAGGATCGATGAGCATTGTTCAACGTTATCTTCAAGAAACCTGCAACTGACAACGTTTCAACAGAAATTGTTTTTAAATACCAAGGCGGATTCCACAGTAGACACGCATGACAGTTTGACTGAGTGGTTAAAATATTGCCTACTATAATAATAACCTTGATACTTATTGTACCTCCTTTCACCAGTACTTTTCATCATATGGAACTGCCTAACTGGTTGGACCCGACAAATCTATCTTATGACTTGACACCAATTGTAATCACATCAACAGTTTGAATTGAATGTAAGCCGAATATGTTCGATGTGAATATGAACCCTAACCAGAAACGCAAATATTCCATGTATGCCCAGTTCGTGGACTGCAATAAGGCTTTTGATTCCGTGAACCACAAGACGTTTTGGACGGTGCTCGTTAAGTTTAAATGTTTAGGTGAATTCGTCAGTTTGATCAAAATGCTGCATATGAGCATGGAGACGAAAAGACATCCTTGTTGGTCAACCTCTAAGGATTTTGACATTGTCACTGACGTGAAAGAAGGTTATATTATCGTCTCGACCTTGTTTAGTCTATAGTTGACTGCCATGTTAACCACTGCTCATCCAGACTCGACGGAGGTCGACTCTGAGTTTGAACATCGGACGGATGGAAGTCTACTGAATATTTGACGTTTAGGCTCCCCCACCCGGTTACACACCCCGAGGATGCACATGCTCCTGTCGGCAGATTATAGTGCGCCACTCAGATACAGCGAACACGAATTACAGCGACTGGTCACGGTTTTCGCTACTGCAGCATCCAAGTTATGGCTGGATATCAACTCAGGTAAGCTATTTTCTTTTTATCAACCCCTTCCGGGCGGAGCTGCCGTTCCCTCACCCACGCCCGAAATTCGCGTCAACGAAGACGTTGTCAACAACAACTACGCAGACTTTTGCTACTTGGGTAACAATTTGTCAACAAAAATCCCCGCGGATTTCTTGGTAGACATGTCTGGAATAAACACATTTTGAAGATGATAAATTAGCTCTGTCTCTACCGCTTCATGGTGTTGTCCATGCCGCTGTACCGCAGTGAAACTCGAACACTGTAACATTGGAACATGCACTATCTGAGCCGTTTCATTTGCAGTGTATAGAACACATTTCGGGTATTCGGTAGTCACCGGGATACGGCGGCGAACTTTTTTGATTGAGTCATGTCCGTCGGATGGGCAGTGACTGGATTCCAAAGCGGTTACTTTGTGAATAACTAAAGTCATTCAAGCAAAATCCTGGTGGTAATAAGCCGAAGTACCCCGACGTTATTCGCGTAGGTCATTCGCGCTGTAACTTTTGTTATTGAAAATAGGGCGTGGGGAAGAACACAATTTGAACGGCACCCGCAAGTTCAGTGAATATTTACTGCGCAGCCGAGAACGGACTCAAATGTTACGCAAGGAAACCATCGGTCACGGCGATAACTGCATGGCATCGCGGTGTTTGCAGCCGCGGACGTGCTGGCCGCTCCGTATTATTGAGTCGTCAACTCTCTCATAGTGTTTTGATCCAAGGACACAGATGGCTCAAGGGTCGTTCATTCAGGAAGCCAATTCATGGGTTTTGCGCTTCAAAATAGCTGCAGACAAAAACATTCTTCTACGTACAACACTGGTCTCAGAACATCACGGTTGCCACAGACGCCAGTGCTCAGTTCTTCTATGTACCAAGAACCATCTCATTCCACGCTGTACTACAACGTTTCTCGTGTCTTTCTAAACACTACTTCAATGTCCAAATCCATCCGGCTGCTTCACCACTGAATAGTAGTAGTCTGAGTAGTATGGTGCGATTGCTCGTCAGTACTACAGTAGTACGGCTAACAGACGAGTACGTTAGGCTCAAGTGGGCTATATCAGTTGTATTCATTTTTTCCTGTTAGCATAGACCAATAACCTCCATCGTTTGGCAGCTCATTCGTTCTCTTTCAGAAAACTTTATGTCCGTAACCTCCTGCCTTCTTTTTCTTAGACTTTGGTGGTGTACGAGAACTATTTTGTCTGTTTTCTTCCAGCTAAATCTGAAAGGTTTTCTTCCTCTACATCCTGTGTGAAGTGCACTGGCCTGTCCTCGTATTTTAAACCACTACTCATGTTGTGTTTTCAATACTTTCCTTCCCAGCTTAGATCTCACAAGTAGAGTGTGTCTCTGTTTATTTCTCGAAAGGTAGGGGATTCACTTTCATTCTATCTCATCAACTGGCCAGCCAGCATTGGCCAGCTAAACAAGAACACCTCGCACGTTTCTTGGTTTTATTCCTTCGGGTTTACTCTGGATACGTGGTGTGTGGGTGAAACCCTGAATGATGCTGCTCAAGCCTCTTCTGGTGATGGCTAAGCACAGGCCTCCTTTAGTTTCGGTCATTATGATCACCTAATTCGAACTGCATGCTACCAACTCTGTGTGAACCCTAACCGAAAGTCGACAAATAACTTTTCTCCACGAAAATCCGCTGGGCTGATTGACAAAGATTAACTGCTCCCTCGAGCTTCCATGAATGAAATTCTAAACTGCACACAAAGAACCACGTTTTTTGTGTGAACTACTGTGAAGCGCCCTCTAGAATAATGCGTTTACCAGTTGTATCCCTAAATTCCAGTATATGCATGTTTTTTCACCGCAAGTCGATCGTTTCTGCCTATCTTCTGACCAGTAACTGCCAATCTGTTTTCAGGATCTTCCCTGTTCAACCACTCTCCTCTACCGGATTATCGTTAGCTATTTTAGGTACGGAGACTTAGAAACTAACCGTGAGCTTAGTCCACATTCCTACCCAACCAACCCAGCCTCTTGGTTACCACAACTTTTACTCTTACCGTTTGCCACTATACATAATGTGTATTGTACTGTGTTAGCCTGTTTGTCCGCACTTGATAATGAAGTGGTAACGCGTTATATTTAGCTTAAGCGCTTTGAGCACTCAGCCCACTGTGTAAGCTTAATACAGTGTCTGCGTGCTGGTACTCCCGGCAGGCTTATTCAATAAATAATGCAAACTACAGACAACAAGATACGGATAAAACCGATGAGTAGGTACTCAAAAACGGTGGATGCAGCCAGAAAGAGGCTCTCTGATTACGGGGGAGATACCTGTTCTCAGCTATTTTAATAAACCGAAGATATCATCACTCAGGAAACTAAGGGGTCCCCGTCAGACTTAGTCAGGATTTCCACCTACGTTAGTCGCGGCGTGAGTATTGTAATCAACAAATAAGCCCCATGGAGGTCCGGGTAACTAGCTGAGACTTCCACAGTTAATTGAGTGAACACCTTTGTGTTTTGACAGAACAAAATGCTAACCACCGTAGATATTGTGCTGAATAAAAACCGGTAAGCATTGGTTATTTTATTCCGTTTCACAGAAATGTGACACGACAGACTGGTTCTGATATCAGCTTACGTTTTGTCTAAATGAAATTGCCAGAGAAAGTTTTTCTGGGATGGTGATTTTAAGAAGCCCAGCAACATATCTGTCACTCGAATTTCCATCACCAAGCGGTTTATCTAGGTGGAACACGTAGTATATGATGCTAACGTCCTTCACAGAGTCACTTACTCAAAAAAAGGCGGACTTCCAGGTTTGTTGAGGCAGGTGATATTCGTCCACCGAAGCCGGTCCTCTGCATGATGAAACAAGTGGTTATCTGTTTGTTTCTTCCTTCTTAAAGTAATCTCTTTACAAAAGTCTCTATTGCTTGAAAATTTTTCCAGTTCTTCCTCGTGATTTATTGTCGGATTCAAAAGAACCTATCAATATTCTCCTGCCTCCAAATTTGCTACCAAAACAACCACTTGAACTCTTAACGCAAACCTCAACATCTGTTTTATGCTGCGTCATCTGGAGGCCTTTCCTCGAGTCCTGCTTATTCTGACCTCGTTTATTACGCCCTCATTCATTGTATCTGTTGTCATGTCAGTCCAATGTGTACTGATTGTATTACATTCACTGGAATAACAAAGAAATACGATTTAGATTTTACTTTGACTCTGAGCTACCGAAAACGAATTAAAATGTACATCGAAAAGTTCACGGCGACAAGGACTCAGAAAACTGAGTAAGTGAGTAGTTGTGACCCTGTTGGCACACAAAGTGGCTTGGTTTTATATATGCAGTGCAGATCATCAACACTTCAAACTAGCGTCACCTATCAGTACACAGATAGAACACATCTGGCCTACGTTCACTGCTGCAATCCGGATGAGTTTCGTGATCGATGAGTCCAACTATCTTTTTTCCTTCTATACTTTATGTCACGCGTTTTGGTGAACATGTTCTTAGTGGTTGTTGATAAGCGTTGGATAAGTTAACTAAAATGTTTTGGTATTCTACAGCGAATTAAGCGACAACAAGGCTATTTTCAGAGGAATTGTGTGTATACTGATTCACTTGTACCTCTGGAGCCATTTATGCTTGCCGCACTACCAGATGCTCATCGGAGCTGG
Organism: Paragonimus westermani; assembly: GCA_008508345.1. NCBI lineage: Eukaryota > Metazoa > Platyhelminthes > Trematoda > Plagiorchiida > Troglotrematidae > Paragonimus > Paragonimus westermani. The sequence continues at coordinate 26,856 of QNGE01000814.1, read as the reverse complement.
GCTATGATTATCACCCAGCTTGACTAGATAGTGAAACAACGAAACCAATCAACAAGACCGTCTTATTGCACCTGGTGGAGTCGAATCACTCTGCCAATTTGATAAACGTATTTTGTCCACTTTACCGAATTACAGTCAACCAGCCGACGGCAGTGTGGCGTAGAATTCTACTCGAAGCTGAAAATATCGAAATTTAACTGTACAACCCTTCCCAGTAAGTTTAGAAACGTTTCTTTTGGGCTTTGAAACTTTCCTAACCAACCCCTCATCCGATACTAATTTGGTATTTGATAATTTCTTGACATAGATTCGACTTACTTCAACAATCATTCGCCTCTTCGACTATTGCCCTCTGGAATCCCTCATAAAATTGCGATGTAAATCGTGACGTATTCAGCTTGGTAACAGATCACTGAAGACGAATCTGTTTGCTACACTGTATTTTTTAATCCTACAGGCTATCACTAATCGCGAATTCCTTTGACAAAAATACCGATATCGATTGAATCCCATAAATGGACAATACTGTAAAATACCGTTTCCCCAAACAAAAACAACTTTTGCAAAGCATTTAAGTATATGTTAAATTTCATGAACATTAATCTATTTTGTCTCTCTCGCCCTCGTAACCTCCACATCATTGTCCGCAGGATTAATCCAAACAGCTGAGACTGGCGTAGATAGTTGGTATTTTGTGCGGTAAATTATCAAGTGATCACATTTTATCAAATTGTGTAACACGGATGTGGTCTGTACACCTAACTACTAAGGATTCCGCTTTGCAACTAGTTTCTGCCGAATATTCTTAAATAATTTGGTCAACAAATGAGCATCTTAAGTGATACATAAACAGGAGTTGCACGCTATCCTGACCACTGATGAGGGGAGTAATTAAGAGGATATAGATATGACTTTATTTCAGAAATGGAGCTTAAGTACGAGTAAAACTCCTCCTAACGTCCAAAAGATAGTCCGCACTTTGTTAACTGTGAATTAAAACTGAGATGCGGAGTGGCTAGGGGCATATGCATTCCGAGCGTTTGAGATTAACAAGTAAACTCAGTTGGAACATGTTATAAAGTTTTGCACTATTAATGAGTTCACCTAGTGGTAAACTTCACTAATCAAATGCTGACAGACGAGGGACAAGTAATTAAGCCACGCCTGATGGCTGAAAAGCAGAACCGAATGGATGATTTTACCAATATCAACTTGTTCGTCCAGTTTATGTTCCAAACGTATACTTCCTACAAGCGACTGCCGCCGGGATTAATGTATCAGCGTACGGATCTTAACCTCACACACCACGGTGAAGTAATTCTACACTATTCGGAGTGGAATAAAGTGCATTGTGTCAGATAGGGGTATTTCGGTCGACACATTTCCGAATAACGTTCACTAATTTCGTCTATTTCCTGATCCCAAGGTCTCTGTAACTTTCTATCAACCTTTGTCTTCTTAGTCTCCCGGTGTTGTATCCGCAAAAGACGCTCGGCATGCGAATTTGCTTATTGGAAGACCTACGTACAGGTCATGTCAAAAAGTAAACCACAATCGCGTGCACTCGTTTGCACAGCAGATATGCACTCACATATATTGGGTAACAGAACGTTGTCATTCGCCTTAGTGAAAGTTCTCATACAGCACGTACACAGTGTTCCGATAGTCTCTTCTTGTCCGTCGTGTTCGGGGCTTGTCCTCTTCTTCCTGAATGTCGCCCGTGGGTAATATACTACTTACGAGTAGTATACTACTCACAACGAAACTGCCTGCTATAAAACACCGTTACCAAAAGCTGTACAAGCTTTCTGTTGGTACTCTACTACTCTATTACTGTTCTGTTAAAGGCTCTTTCGACGTACAGTCGGTAGTCTACCAGATAAAAGTTAGATCTATAGCAACCTACCATTTCTGAAGAGATGAGCTTTGAGAAGTAGAACAAAGGGACCGAATGAACTATGAGCTTGAGAATTGACGGAGGTCTCTAATCACCAGCCTCTCTAAGGGCATAAACTTATGCTAACAGTCACGATTTTAAAGTTAGTGACTTCAGTGACTGCTGTCCAGAAAACAGTCGAAGGTTTTAGGTGATTCGATCATGCAGTGCTACCGAGGTCACGATAGCTTGAACGTCGAAATGGACATCAATACCGCCTTTGAAAATGCCAGAATGTCACGTGCCATCTTTCATATTTGTTACAATGTTTTGTGCGCATCGCAGTAAGAAATAATTCAAGTTGGAGTGTCAGTTAAACTGAGGAAAATGGAGGCAGATATTCAGGGTGGACAACCTATCAGTTCTTCACACGGTTTTATATATATATATCCTACTATTATCATTGTTAATCTAAGACTGTGTGAAATCCGTAACTTTCGTATAAAATGGGCAAAGGAGGGGGCTTAACTTATAACGTCTTATGTCTAATTTTATGCAGTGGCAAATAATTTAACCACATCTTTGAAAAGCGCCCTTAAATCAGACGTGAAAGCAATCCGGTATGTATGAGCTCAGTTCTGGCATTCACTACTTTCCTCCATCAGCCAACTCGGCGAAACAATGACACACTCTAAACTAACCCGCTGGAACAGCCGCCAGAACTGAGAAGGTTCCTATGGACTGCAATTCAGAACACGAACAACGTTCAAATAGCCCAAGTTACAGATATTTACTTTAAGTTCCGTTTATTTAATCTTTGATTGTGTACCCCGCATTTTAGGCCATATAGTTTTGGAAATTATATTGTTTCCGCGACAAGGAAACCGGCAAACGATCCATTCACTTTAGCACAGGTGCGCCTTTTTCTTCGAACCTCGTAGCGTAATGTGACGGTTGAACCTCGGAAATTGCTCTACCAGCAGAAAATGGTGGATATGTTCTGACATCTCTATTTAAACTCAAACAAATATCTATTTTCTGTGTCTAAACGAGGGGAAGTTTAGCATGTTTTATGAATTCCCTCGCTGGTTTTCACTTGTGGGACAAATTCCAAATTGTGTAATTTGTTTTCCGTCTTGTAAAATCTTCCTTATTTCAGTGTGCAAGCGATAGCATGAGTATAATCTGAGTATAATAAGATTTGGATACATTATACTTTATTCCAGTTACCTTTGAACTAGTTATATTTTTATTAAAAATGCCAAACCGTCATTTGGTTGAATGGCCCAGAAAAACACGGCAAGCGAAAAGTATTGCCCACACAATTGTGATAAATCGGGGATTTCTGATACGCTAGGTCGCTTACAATGTGTTGGTCAATGGCAAGGATCAGTTACTGGTCACCTTTGGTGACACTGAAAAATTCTAACAAGTCAACAAAAAATTCCATGAACTGCGAATAATTAAATGATGGACTTGCCGAGAATGAAGAAATATTTTGGCGGTTTGCCTTTCAAAGGTGATATATATTCAATCAAAGACGGCATTTTGAAACCTACAAGCGAGTTACTGTGTCATTAACCAAAACTTTGAATAGATTCCACTGAACAAAATATATGGATCGTTTTCAATTTGGTACTCACCAAATGGATGTGGTTTGCGCATTCCTTCCCTAGCTGTTACAGTCCTCAGTAACCGTCATGCTTTTCTAGAGATCTCACACTCAGCAGTATGTTTCACTTTGTCCTTTCTGTATACGTTGTTCTATGTGCACCTGTCTCCTTGAGTGAAGATCCATGTATTCAAGGAATATAAGTCCTTTACTAAAACCTGTTGTTCAGTGTTTCAACGTATTTCGGACCATTTTTTCTAGTGAACGAATGAATATATTAGCTGCGTGAGCCACTGTGAAATGACTGACAGCCAACAATCTACTCCCACTTTCTTCCCCGTTTTCAGACGTTGTTCTCAGACTCAATCAAAAATGAATGACAGATATTATTGATGAGCTGAATGTTTTGCATCACGCACCCCAACAACACACTGATCTTAAACTGCCTTAAACTTATAAAAAGACGTAATGAAAACGGCGGTAATTCGAAGTTAAGGTACAGATGATAGATCATAATTTCTCTTAAGACCAGCATCCAAATTCGTGTATTCAACATCACTACTGTTAAACCTCACACGCCTGTAGCAGAAAATTTAGAAACAGCCGCGAGGCAGTTAGCTGCCACACAATATTCATTGGTCTGTGTTCACTACACCGAAAAGTCCGTCAAGCGGCGTCAGCATTTGGGTCAACTAAGCCATCGAATTGAGCATCGCCATTCACCATTCTAATCATCATTCGTCGTGATCAGTACTCAGATTCTCCGCAGAAGTATCTCCAAACACTTGCGGTTAGTGGTCACTTGTGCCCTTAGACATCATGAACAAGACATTAACAACCATGCGATTTGTGCTGTGTAATACACTTTAAACGTGTGTCGAACTTTCGCACACGCTCTTTTACATTCACGAAATCGATCACATATTCCTCAGTCAACTGAATTTCTCATCAATCATATCCTGATAGAGTAACGCTTTATCTTAACAGATACGTACGCAACCTTACTGTCTGTTACGTTTAGCTTGATTAACCTGTGTACTACGGTCGCACTACCCGCTCGCCAGGTCATTTGACAACCACCGTACTTCTTGGCCTCGATGCAACTAGTAATACGGGAGCAATCGTTTTTGCGCATATACACCAAGCTGAATCAATTTGGGAACGTCGTTCATACATTCATGACGGTTATGAGACTGGTCAGAATGTGTTGTGACTTAAGCTGTCATCCATTACAGCGGTGACAAGAAATAACCAGAAGCTCGAAACTCATTCTATGAATGCCAACCTGGCCATTCACCTTGTTAAACACGATCTTCCTCATTAGGTAGGCTAATTAGGACGCTGGCGTCCTCCTACTGCATGTTGCTCAGGTTAGTGACAAAGCGAAAACTCAACGGCTAGCTCTTCTATGGAGATACCTTTTTATGAAAAAAATAAACAGAAAAGTAGGGATCAGATACCCCTGGCGCATACCACCGGAAATAAGCATTACTTAGAACGGTCGCTTATTAAATGTCGCTCTGTTTACAAAGTGGGTAAACAGATATGTTGCTGATTCATCCATTTAGCTGGCTGTCACCCAAAGCTAACAGTCCAATCTGATCTAGTAGTTACAACTGAAGTATTTCAAATTAGCCCAGATAAAACAAAACCGAGAAAAATGGGGGATAGTTCAACGTGTTGTTGTTGATACAAGTATTCTGATAAGGATGCATGTAAAAAAACGGTCTACCTGAGGAGCTATGCAAAGGTTTTGTAAACATGGCTGCTACATTCCGTCAGAAGGGCTTAGACGCGATTGTTCCAGGTGACCACAGATGGATTCCCAACAATACGTTGGTGGCCAAAAAAGCAAACTGAGTGCTTAGGTTACTTACAGGCTATTTGGACAGTTTCGCTCAGACTGGTTTGCTGTTGTGTTCAATTCGATACCGTGCCCACAACTTGAACATAATCTCCAAGTTTATTGAGATCATTACCCTTGTTAGCAAAGTAAAACAGAGTTGAAAAACGAGTTGAGACACGTTCTTTGCATTGCTGACAGAGGCTGCGAACATTGGGGTAGTTATTAGTCCGCTAGAGACGAATTCGGTGAGACTCACTTCTTGTTTATAGGTTACTCCACAAACCCAAGCATCCCCTACGGCGCACACTTGTACCAACCAAAAGAAGTCAGCACATGTGTTGAATCGCTACTGGCGATTTAAGATAATCCACTCGTTAACACATGGTCGTCAATCACAGTAACGCTTACTCAGACGGCTGGGTTAAATGGACTATCTCCCAAGTTCAAAGGCGTCAGAAAGTCGGTCGAAATTATCTCTACGATACTTTGGACAAAACTACAATGAGAGTGCTCTCTCAGTCTGAATGTGAGTCCACGGGATACACAAATTATCCAACTAATAAGCGTTCAAAATGGAGCAACCAAAAACAGGTCAGCACATCGTCACCAGTCAACGGAAATGAGCTTGTAAAAACCATCGAACGCAGATGAAGGTGAGAGAGTGTCGAACAATACCAACAAGAAATGTTTTAATAAGTAAACAGCGACGATTGTGAAAAGAAAGGATGTAAACAGTCTGTGTGCATTTATGTCAAAACATTTATCACTTCCGTTAGTTTCACACAGCATAAACGAACGAAGGCAAATTTAAAATCGGCTTTCTACAAACAAACCATAAATTCTTCAACGAATTGAACGTTCCGCATTATACCGAACGTGAAATGATAAACGAACTAAACGAAACTCAACAAACCCAACACCATGTGTAAATCAGCAAAGCTGCAGTATCAAAAGAGCAGTCTGACTCACAGGGGGCGCTCTTTTTACTCCTGAGTTGACTCAGTTTGGGACAGTCTACCACAGACTTTAAAAACTGTGTCATTGTTATCTGAATTTAAGCGTGAGCTAGATGCACACATTCGGGACATCAAGTAGTCTCAAGATAAGCGGAACTTTTCAAACTTCTATCAGTCCTTCTACACAGAGAGACGTTCAGGAAAAAGAACGGACTCATCTGAATCCTGTTCTGAAGTGTAATTTATCAGCAGATATGTTGACGTGTGAATAAATGATAGCGAGCGGACCACTACCATAACGGCTGTGAGAAACCAGTTGTTCTATAGCGGCCTCGTGCGCCGTTCGTTTGCATTTGTCCGCAAAAATATCTACTAGCGATGGTCCTAACAGTGATCCCATTTCCACCCTATCAAGCTGTCTACAGATATTACCACTGAAACCAAACTCTACGTGATCGGTGCACTTTAGAAGCGATTATTTCAAATTTGTCATTGGAAGCAGACTTGAATGTTGTCTGTCAAAATAAAACAACAAATAACCCACTATTTCCACCATCAGTAAACAGGGTGGTTACGTGAAGAGAGCACATGAGTTTAGTGTCGACGTGAATGTAACGAATGGTGTCTACGAATTCAATTGTACCTCGCAAGCTGTGGACACAAGCTTCCCTTCGAACTGTCCCCAAGATCTCGGCAAGCCACTGTACCAAGTCATGATACAGCGAATTCCTTATTTCCAAAACAGAGTGCGGAGGACACAAACTTATGGATCTGTGACATTCCATAGAGACGAGTAGTGCTGGTGACTCGAGATCTCAAAAGTTTATGTTGATCAGCTGTCATCAGCTCTTGGGCTTTTAGTCGTTTCAGATTACTATTTATATGCCTCTCTGTTGCCGTTGTTTTATCTTTTTCTCTCGCCATTTTGTTAGCCTTAATCATATCTGCAAGAATCACTCACATCTTGTACATATAGTCTGATTTCCGTTCAACACTACTGCAGCTCTTTGGTCCGGTCGTGGCAAAGTACATTCTGCTAATCTGGGTGTGCACTCAATACTTCACCATGTCTTCCAGTTTCTGGCCCTTCATATAACATGATACTATGTCGTTACCGATAACACAGGCTAACCAGATCACCTCTCGACAGTTCTGTTTATCTGAGGCAGTAACCAATTCACTAGATTGACAACAGAAATACTCGAATTGAATTTTCACCTCTAACTGATCAGACTACCTTGTTGATGATCTTTCAGTTGGACTTATAGTTAGATTTTCTGTTTGTAAGGTGTGGATACCTTGAAGTTAAATGTTGGAGTTTTGAGGTAGTTGTACTATAACACTTACGTCCCCGTCTCTCCTTTTTTCAAATTAAGACTTGCGTTTACCTTCGTAGTTGTTTGGTACTCAAGCATTAGCACAAACCACAAGTGCACTACTTTCTTTCATCACAAAAGTGATGACGTGGATTGTTTGTGCATATCACCATTCTTTACACTATTGTGCACTTAAATGTCTTCTCCTTGTGTCATTCTGTGTTGGAAAAGAACCTGAATACTTCATCAATTTTGCTGTTATCAACACGGTACATTGACGATGAGTGACGGTTTTGAAGAACTTCAGGTTATTGCTAGGCCAAATAAAATATTAACGAAACTAATCGAAATAATTGAGTCAAAAACTGCGATTTTTGTTTCTGTTTCGTCAAATGGTTTCACGGTGAGCCAACTAAATTACCTTACCGGTTGCATAATCTACTGTTAAATGAAAGTGATTTCCAGTTTGTAAAACCTGAATCTTCACTTAGCAAACGTTGATCCTCTTCATTTAGTTCATTAGAGACAACGGAGTTTTCAGGTGAGATGAACAGTGTGGCTAAGTCTATTTTCTAATTTAAGTAATCGGGTAAGCCGAGCGTTATCCACACAGGTTTGTGTTTGGATGTCTGGAGATTAAGGTTTGGTCAATTCTACCATGCAGATAACAAAGTCACGGTTAACATGTCCATCCCACAACCACAAGAATGAAAGTGTGAATCCCGGCCCGGAAGTAATCCTAACAACAGTGTAACCCGAGCCTATTGTTTCCTCTGGAGGTGAGCAAGTTGAAAGTTCTCTCCGATCACTTACGAACAAGGTTCAATTTGTATGTGTTTAAATTCAAAACCCCCAAATCCACTTAGACAATAAGCACCTTTTTTACTGAAGTCGATTGACACAAACTAACTTTGAGATTCTGAACACTGAATTATCGAGGCCATTCTGTCAACTCTTCTATCGAAATGATTGAGCAAGTTAAACATTGGTCATGAAGTTGAGATTAAAAATTTGGATGTGTTTATTCGGTCGAGCCTACTTTGGGGTCACTGGCCTACTTGATAATATGGTGGACTCACAGTCGGTAGGATCGTGGTAAACAGTTCCACTTCTGGCAAGAATGTGCAACGTTGGTGAGTCCCACTAGGAAGGAAACTGACGTCTGATGTGTCCATTTAAAGAAGGTATGCAGAAAACCTGGTCCGAATGTGTAAGCTGCGATCAGTTACGGGTATCGATCAACTCACAACAATCATGGTCCACAAAATTCACTTACCAATGGTGGCAGTTTTTAACAGAGTTCACAGTCGTGAAAGTCAATTCATTGCGCAGTCAACAGAACCTAAATCCACTGAAGTAACACTCCGAATCGAAATGTGTTACAAAATACGGCCGTACAGCATCCATCATTAGATTGAACGTAATTGTAAAATTCCAACTTAAGAGGACTGTTGTATTAAAACTAGTTTGCCGTATTGCGAAGAAGATGGTGTATGCAAAAATCACATAGAGAAGAAACTTACCGATGTCAAATCAAGGCTTAACTTCGAGGGTGTTCATATGCAGTCTTTCTAGATAGCATCCAGTCGAAGTCGTGCATTAGACTGGATGCTGAGGGTAACGGTTCAAAATATCTGCCTATTTGTTAGATAATAAAGTCATACAATCATTTAATTACACAATAGGAATAAAAAATGCTGTTTACGTTCGATGTACGCATTAGTTCATTAAACTGCATGGAAAATGTCTCATAAAATTAGGCTGAAATTTGAACTCCAGTGGTTATTTTCACTGCAGTTTTCAGCTAAATAAACTTAAACGCTTGTTTGAGCAGGAACATTGTTGAACCTTACGAAGGTCATCCGGATAAAGACAGCATAACCAAATAGATTAACGTTTACTGACCAACACAAAGCTGCCATAACAACCAGCAACGCACCATCATAGATGTCACTTTGCACTCCCAATGTATGTGAATATTTTATGCATACAATACTAAACTTAAAAGTGCGTTTGAATTGATCCCATGAAAAACCATACTAAAGTTGCGAATAGGTATACATATATGGAAAATTAGTTACGGTTAAATCTGACGACTCAAACTGATTCCGAACATGCACAATTATATATAATAATTTCTTATTAAAGGTGCTGCGAATCACTAATGAGTCCCTTTTAATAGTTCACAAACAGTTTCATCCGAAGGAACTAATTTCTAGAGTAGTGAATCTTTGGTGAGTTGTTCTAACAATGATCTGTACTCCATTAGTTAAACCAACATACTCCACCAATTACTCGGTGTGTTTTACTTCGAATGCTCCTAGTTAACAAATTCTGTTGTGGATCAATTCATACATGTCGTATTGGATAACATTATTTTTCTTGTCATCACTATAATCAATACCATTTTTAGAAACAAATCAGTTGTATGTACCCACGCACTTGTTGATCTACGGTCTCAAAACTTACACCTACATTTTAGAGCCAGAAAAAGAAACTTATGCGTTAGACTTGACTTAAAGAAGCAAGCAAACATGAAAGTACCAAACGAGAATGGGAGAGCATTCGCAAGGCACTTTCCTAGTAGCTTACATTCATTCTGAAAACTTTGTGAACAACTCAGTCAGACAGTAGAAACAGTCATGTCAATGATATCGATAATACAGCATTCAAGTTACTATTTTATGCTAGAGGGCCGGTTAATCACAGCCTCCAGCCTGGAAGACAAACATGACCACATACCATGGCATTTTGAGGGTAACTGTTACTTCGTGGAAGAAGGGTATTCAGTTGTACACGAATTATGTTAGATACCTTATAGTGAATTGAAAATGTCGACAGAATGGGTATTGGTAGATGTGTTATTAAGACATCTGTCATTTTTTAGTGAACTTTTAATTCAAGCCAATATCATATAGGTTTGTTCGTGTGAACTTCAATGACGCTATATATCTCAGACCAGTAAGTAACTTCACATAATACGCGAAGGTTCTCCGCAATGTTTTCTGAGCACTATGATAGCATCAGTCTATGCAGAATGTTCGCAGTTGAAAAGGTCAGTTCATGAACGGGGCCATGTTCGTCCTTATAGTCAGATAAGGTGGCTAGAATGTGGTAGGACCTAGTTTAAGCATCGTACTCTCAGTTGGATCCGTGCCGTCATTAATCGAAAAATTTACGGCAACAGGACAAATAACAGGCTTTCTGTCGACCGTGAACTGGTCTCTTTTGCTCATCTTTAGACTGTTCTCAAAGTTTCATAACCTGAGTCCATTTTAATTAGCCATCATCATCGATTTGGTCAGTAATCATCAAATAGACACTTTTGTTGGTCGTGAGCTTAACTTCTGATACGAATTGCAGAACGTGGCCTACGGAGTTACTCTCGCGTTCACTTCACAGGTCTCACCACTGAGCCAGATCGGCTAGGTTTTCCACACCAAATGGCGTACACGCACTTGTGCACTCACATTCCATACGTATTCAAACGAGCGTTTTGTTCAATCTGTAGACCCTGGTTAGTCAGCTTAAGACACAAAGCGAAGTCAGTATGTATGCTCTATTTCCACGTGAATGTACAGCCACAGCTGCCTAAATTGATATGAAATAGGCAGTATCCACAGGCTGAAGTCTGAAACGTCACAAGGAAGACTGGTAAACCGTAGATGACAGTTGGGTCAGAAAGCCACATCACAAGTCTCCCGTTGCATTGGAGGCGACGTAAGTCCTTCAAACTTGCGTTCTGAGTGATCAGAACGGCTGAAGTACTCAAAAGTTCATTGGCAACAAGTGGCACAAAAACCTAACGGTCTACTGGATGGACAATTTGGTTCTTTGCTCGAAGGTCACCTTTCAATAAATTCGTTCATCGAACTCTAACTGATAGGTTTAAACAAGAGTGAAATTACTCGACTTAGAGTGATCACCAAAGAATAAATTCTGGGAACATATGGATGCAGGGAACACACTTGACCTGAACGACGTTTTTTCTAAGTATGAGAACGGTGATGTGATTACTCTGGGAAAGTAAAGGTCACAATGGATAGAAGTATACGAGAGCGCTATCTTGCAGCGTGCTTTCCGATTCTGTTTCCAGACTTGCCTTCTTTTGAGAGAAAATGACATTTTGTAAGATATCCGCACCAACTTTGGTACGAATGAAGTTGAACAGTTTGGGCGTCGTGTTAAACATGTTATTGATAAACAGATCGAGAATAACACAACGTTACGAGCAAGTTGTAATCGACGCCAAAGAAATTGCCTTTGGTTCCTTTCGTTTAATCCAAAACTAGAGAAGTAAGCGGATAAAGTTCTTCGCAGTGAGACCAAATTTTCTGTCAGCTTTTATCGAACGAAGACTTTATGTAAAGTTGTGGAAATCTGACACGATCTGATCTGATCATAATTCACATACCATGAACTTCAGTTGCTATGACTTCAGCGGAGAAGATAAACAACATTGCACACACTCACAAACCAATAACCAAAAAGTACCACTTTGGTTAAATTTGACACAAAAAGGATAACAGAACAGAGAAATGTACCAACCTTATACGCATTGTAAAGTGGGGTTCATAAGTAGCCCTTCAACTATTGGTGCTGTACATATCGCTTGTTTCCTTACGACTGAGTGCATTTACTGTACAATTAGCCTTTTTGTTCCAACAAATTGTTAGGACACTTTCAAATTATCATTTATGTGTTTTTGTACATTTGTTTTTTGTTGTTTTATCTTTCGATGGCTTATCAACAGCTCGACTATCGTTGTAGCAACACGAATGTGGTGACGCAAGTTAGCTGTATCGGGCAGAAGTCCACAAGTTTATATTAAAGCTAATGACGTCTGTGTGGTTATACTAACCGGCTGTTAATTCGTATGCTTTGAAAGTACATTAACCAGAGAACGGCCAACTGCAAAACATACTGGAGCTTACATATATTCCGTCAGTGTCCCTTGGCATGGGAAAGTCACCGTCTGTCACAGATTGTGAGACGAACATGCGACAGTTATAGGCTGTGAATTTTCTTATTAAAATCAACAAAAAGCCGCTTATTAACTTCCTTTCCTACAAATTTATCCAAATTGTTTACCTAACAGCAAAGGTAGTTAGGACAAAGGTTTCTTTAGAGGTGAGTTTTGTGAGCAGTTTATTGACCAGACGAGTACTACGTCATCAAAAGACAATCATTCTATCAATATATTACTCTTCACAACTTTATGTGATTCAGCGAGCAGTGCGGCTACCAGTGTTTTTGAGCGGTGGTAAGTATAGTAGTAAGGTAACATAACTTACAATTACTTGCAGTCACGGTGGACCTATATTTGGATTGTGCTCAACCGAAACGAAAGGCTACTATGGTTCGAAATACAAATTATTAAGCCAGTTTTGGAGCAAGAAAGCTATTCATCAGAATTTCCGGTTACACTTCTTTCCCATGTCCACACACAGCCAACAACTAGTACGTCTAATTTTCAGTACCCCACTCACACCATTGTCCAGCCCATGTCACGATGTCCCACACTCCGTTGTTTCGGCAGTTTGTTTTGTACTGAGAGCCACTTGATCAGTTCACATCATTGCACTGTCATTTATAGCCCAACTTCTTGCCTTCTTTTTCAGATGCTTAAAATTTTTGGTTGCTCGCCTCCGTCTGTTTGGGCTTTATTCATCAAAACATGTCCCATCGTTGGACATATTGTTCGCCTGTAATGCTCACTGCTCTCTTGAGTGCGTATCTAAAACACTACCCACCACTTAAATGAAATGACTCATTTCCTGTCACGCAAATATCTTGCATTCTGCAATAAGGTTTTCCACAAACAACTTTTTAATTGTCCTCAGCCACTATGCTTTTTGTCTAAAAGCTCGTCAGGGTTTTTAACCACCGGTTATCCCAAGTTTTGCGCAACACACCTCCGTTTGTCCTTCTACCTTCGTGATAAACGAACAGTTGTCATTAAAATTGTAAGAAGTTTGTTTAGTTAGCATGTGACATTTGCACTTCATTCGTTTTTTTCTAAGCCACGGTCTTCTTCTGTCTGAATAACATAAAAACCTGCGTTGTTTTAAATAAAATGAACAGGTAAATATAACGATTGTTTGACCTGAAACCTGTCTTACCTATGTTTCATCGGAGTGCACGTATTTTGTTTGTAGAGTGACCAGAATGTTGAACCAAAAAACATGGAAATTTTTTCTGAAGTATATTATCTAAATTCTTGAACTGGCCTATCTGTTAACTCACTATGTCTCCACAGGAAGCTGACTAACGAATTCTAACTGGACTGACGTGCGTTTACCTAAAATGTCAATGGGCGTATGACTCTACCAATTGTGAACCGAGTAAGTTGACCATACAAGTCTACTGACTTCACCAATTCAACACAGACGAACACACGGTGGATGTGACGAGTACACCCAGAGAAACAACTGAAATACACGGGCATGGCGCTCTAGTGTCACTATGATAAGGAATCCTTCTTAAAAGTGCTGGAATCATGCTTGGTTTCACTAATAACGATAGAACATATATATCTTGAGATGTTACAACCTCACCCACTCTTGCTAACCATGAAAATAAAATACCGCATTTTATCTGGCACGATAAAGAAACGTCTGCCACACAAGTTACCCTGCCTAGTATGAAATGAATATCGCCAAACAGTCTATATCTGGATAGATGCTGCCCAGCAAACCAAGAATCTAATTCAGAGTTGTATGTTTTATGTATGTCTTTTCTGTCACTCAGTTGTTGTAATGGCTTGGTGGCATTCCGAGAAGTGAAGCACCAGGTTTGAATCAGTTGTACACTCACAGTTTTTATCGATCATAGCGAGCTACGAACAGCAAATTTTGGAAAAGTAAATAGTTTCGAAGAAAGAGGTTAAATCACTTAGTCGCTGACTTACAATCAAACCTACAAAAAAAACTTCAAAACAGCATAGTTATTTCATAACCTATGCACATGACCAGAATCAGAGAAATGCCACTGCCCCGTTCAAAAAAAAACCACTTTTTCACTTCTAATTAAAACGGTTATTCAAGGTAGTCACTCCCAGCTGATGTAGAGCTGCATCAGTTACCCGGTTGACAGTCATGCTGGCGAGATTAGGAGGGATTAATGCGGAAGATCCATTTCATCTCTCGTCTACTCCGTCCCCAAAATAAACCACCCTGCTGGCAACAGATCAGCACAATCGACGATTTTTGAGCAATGAAGCAAAGCGTTGCTACATTTTTGAGGAGGTGATCGTTACCATCACCGATTGTCCACGACAATTATTTGAATATCTCACACCACTAAATTAGTGTTCGGGGACATTTTATACATGCAGACGAAAACGTGTGTGGTTGTTTGTGTTATACATAGTTTAGATGCAACAAAGTCTATTTGAGCAAAGAATGCAATGGCTTTTCAAACCTGAAATCCCCCGTCCACAATATCGAAAAGTTTACCTTTTGTAGTGAGTTTTAAAAAATTGGATAGTTTTATAGGCTCATGGGGAAATTTGAACAGTTCACTGAAGCAACATACTCGTGCGATCCCCTGTTCGGCGACTTCGATGCGACCGTTCATTTGAACCGCTTGCCACAGCTCTGAGATACGTCGCCGTTGTCCGAGACTACCTGCTTTGTTTGCTTCGTCAGTTGGATAGGAATCCAAGAGACCAAGCAGTTCCTGATTGTTGGGCAATGCGTTCAACACATCCAACTGAGATTCCAGTTTGTTCATTCGACTCTGGTTGTACAAAAGCAACGTGCACTGTACTAAACCGCCACTAAAACATCTGATACAGATATAAAAAAAGAAACTTCTTGCTGTAATCTCTGTGTGACTGCAAATCGCATGAAGTGCTTGTCACAATTCATGAATGTGTAATGAATGTGCTCATTGAAATTCAACTGCCGATGAGGAATTTATGAAACTTTCTCAAATTGTGTGTCAATAATGAAGAAAGCGTATACTGTGAACAACCGCGTCCTAAGGTGGATGTCGCAACCAGAGTTGGATGATGTTGTTAGTGGTCTCTCTTAGGCGTAAATGCAATTTAGTACTAGCTGGACAAATTTGTACAATAGAAATGTGGATGTCACGTTTGTGTTTTTCCAGGCTGACCCCTGGGGTAAATTCACTTTTTCGCATTTCAACAACCCCCCTTGAAACATTAGGTGTAGTAATGAAAGCAAAATAGACGATCGATCGACATTTGAAGTTTTTGGGTAGTAGGTTCACCAGACATGAAAATGTATCATTCTGCAGAAACGTCTGATGAACAAGGGTAGATGACCACAAAAGTTTTACATACGTGCGATGATGAGAATAGTGAATTTGCAGAATATGTTTAAAAAATGTCCTATCCAGAGCTTTAGCTTAACCATCGAATCACCATTCTGAACGCACACTTCAGATATTTTATCTCCATGCATTTCTACGCATACAAAATTACAATAGTCACTGCGTTGTCAACGTGTAGCTTGACATACACATGGCTACCGTTTAAAGACTCCGAAGTAACACTCCTGATGGACGATGAATTACCAGGTTACTAAAACACAAGCACACTTCTGAACAAAAGCGGCTGAGGCTACTTGTTTCACTGTGTCTGCATAAGTCTGGCAAACATGGTTTATAATTTGTCTTGTTCTTACTCGCCTCCTCCGTACATTTACAGATGTCCAACAGCGGAATGTCTACTTCCACAAAGTGAACGAAGTTTTTTGGTTAAAACCTGTCAGGAGAGCTCCGACGAATACCGAATTTCCATTCAATCACCATTTAACATTGGTTCCTACAAGTCCTTTCCGTTCATTTGTTTGACTTAGTTGTATACCTGGAATCATGGTCCCCTCAGTGAATCAGTCAAACTACAGAAATTGTAGACATCTTCAAAAAGGGACTCCTCTGGCGGTGTGCCAGAAAGCAGCTCTTGCGAAATATGAACAGCTCTCAACTTGTCCTCCGAAAATGCTCAATGCCACTTACTCTATTTTCGAAAGTGGAGTCGTAATCACTCACCCGGTGGCCAATGTTTATCGGTCAACACAACCCGTGCAATAGAACTTGGTTGAATTGGCTGAACAAATATATGTGCGTACTAAGTGAAAACGTAAACCGGATGAGTGACAGATATTCGTCTTAGATCACATGACTGGTGTTTACGGGGATACTCGCAACGACAGTAAATTCAATCTAAGTGATTGGTTATTCCTCTGGTACATGTCCGTAAACCTGCAGCATTTCTGAACCTGATTCAGCTAGATAGCTTACTCAATATTTAACCACGAACGTAATCAGCGGATAAACTTGTTCACAGCTAAATAACGAAGCAGAAACTTTCAACTGCATCAAACTTTCGCTGTTAGCACTCGGTAGAATCAAGTGTCCCCAGCGGAACTGTGCGTAAGTGATATTTACAGTACCTTGGTTGTATTTTAAGGGTTCCACCTAGCTGAATTCCCAAACAGATTCTAGAATGACGTTTAAGGTTCCGACACCAAGAACCAGAAATACTGTAGTGAGATATTTGCTTGAATCCGACAACAAATGAAACGTCACCAAGGGTACGGCCTATTGTTTGCCAGACTACAAAAAGCGTGACCTACCCTTTATCTGATGCATTGCCGGTACCTCCCAAGAAATCATTTCAATAATTGGAGAGACAGAGTGATTGCTAACGTGCTACAAACTCGGTAACCATCAGTAATTCAGTCCGGTTTTTCCTCTTCTCCTCTGAAGTACACCTTCTGTTATATCTGATATTCTTTTGTTTGCTCTTCTACGCGCTTTCCAGCCTGGTTAATTACTGCGAGCGAAAAGTTGTTGCAATTTTGGTCTGCTGCTTGATTCTTTTTTTGGTTACAAACTCTTTGATCAGTCAGGCTTGTAACATGCCTTCCTCTGCAAGCAAATAGTGAATGGCCACCAGATGGCCAGCAACAATTTTTCTGTGTGTTAACAATCACTGGTCTGTTTTGGTATCGTCATTATAACCGTCAGTACAATTTGAGGCTTCATGGCCATACAATCGTGAATAAAAGAACTTAAGGCTTAAGGCTTGCAACCAAACAACCAAGTTATATTCAAATTGCCAGTACATGGCGTCATTGAGTTCGCTTACCTAACAGTCATACTGGACCAAACAAGGTCAACATTCTAGCTACTGGGCCCGATTAGCTGCTATCACAGTTAAGGTCTTCAGTCATTGACAGTGTGAGTCACGGAAGCCTCAGCTTGAGACGCGAACTCAACCTAGGTTGGCGAATTCTTTGGTGAATTGTTGCATTTCTCCATGTCGGTTCATAATCTGTATACCGACAACCCTACGTTAGTTAGCTGACGAAAGCAAGCAGAGTGTCATCTTAGCAGACTTCATGAGGAAGCATTCTGACGCGTATCCCAGGTACACAGATAAATCACACTGTTTCAGAAGTTTAATTAAAACTGAACGGTCATTGATGAGGTCATTAGTTTCAGATGGTGTAAAAAATTGTAGACTGGCACACCGGAAATAATCCTGACCGTGGTAATTAGAAGTCACGCATTCTTTCCACCACTGCGGCCTTCCAGGCTCCAATATCTGGAGGAATGACTGCTGGGTTCGATCAGAAACGGTCTCTTCAGTAGAGTGGTTGACCACTGGGGATTAACCAGGCTATCAAATGCGTACGAAACGCCATCGGTTCAGCCACTCATCCACTATGACCATCAGCCCAACCAAAAATGCAGTGACATCGGTGAGTTAGAATAATTTACCACGACAGGATAGCAGAAAAAACATCAGCAAAGGCAAAGTTAAACGGGAGAACTTGAAATGGTGTGAATACAGGCACGCCGTTGATTGAGACATATTGGCATTGCGTATAGCGTTTCCAACCACCGATTTGGACGCCCATGAGGACTCTAACCGGACGAACAGTTCCCGTTTACTTTGCTCGCTGGAACGGTGAAGGTCTCCATATTTCGCTACCAATTTGTTGTCTGACAATACGCGCGTTTCTATCCAGCTGTTGGTGGTTTAAGTAAATAATGCCAAGTACGATGGGTGCTAGGATTTAACTGTGATCGGTAAGTAAGATGAGGTCATGGTACTATAAGATGCTACGAATAACTAATCAATTATCTCCTGCGAAAATTAGTTGACTGACAGGATTGACATTTCTTAGTGCGAAACCGATAAAGGATGCTGACCGTGATTCAGGACAATACGGATTAGCCGCAGAACGGTCAGGTCAGTTCTTTCTTTCAGCCAGAACTCGAAATTTCCATGAAAAGCATTTTGGAGAAAAACACTTTAATAACCCAAGTGAAAACCGAACTAAATTACAATCAGAACTATGGTTCACGATGAAAGTTGAACAATGGTCCTTCCATGATTTTAAAGTTTCACAAAAGCCTTGAGTGATTGGAAGGGGTGACTTTTAACAGTTGTCTGTCTCCAGCAGAACACTTCATAGGGAGTTAGCCTTTATATTTTTGTCTGCTCAGTGGCTTTTCGAAGGAAGCAGACTTTTACGAAGCTGACTTAGTGAATAGGCATGTAATGATTGACAAACTAACACAATTCCACTAAGTGCTTCCCTATATGACAATACCGATCACGGACAACATAAGTGACCGCTTAACCCAGAAGGTACAGACTACGATAGCTCACTCTGGGGTTAACTTATATCGTCAACCAATATGTACCTTTCATTTGAATTTGGCAGGTAGCTAAAAGGAGCTGTCAAATCGTTTCTTTGTAACTTGATCAAAACTTTTCTTCCGACATGTTCTTACGTGGTCGACAGTTAGACACTAGATTTATATATCAATGCAGCACAGGGCACCCCGCTGCCAGAAACTCAGTCCGATATTTTTTAGATAACACGATGTTACTTTGTTATTTTTGCTGTGATCGACAATGGGGGTGAATCGCGTCACGTAGAAACGTTACAATTCAAGCTTTTGTTACCCCTCAACTGAGTAATTCAAAGCAATGTATCTTGAGTCACACAGAATTGATGGCTACCCTTCTGTGATGATATCGTCGGTGCGAAAACGAAAAAAAGTTGTCCGAAGTAATTCATCGCTTGCAGTGTTGGCTGAATCACAACGTGTTTACTGCCTTGTTGGCTCTTTGTCCTTCTCCGTGATCATTTTAAACGGCAACAGAGGACGAAAAATAACTGGAAGCTAGTGACAGGATGACATACTTTTAATGCTGGATAATGGGACATTCATCTACTCGTGTAATATCACTTGATTATCAGAAAGAATAGAGTTAGTGGACCTCGGAAGCACAATGACTTTGAAGGTCTACTAAAGTTTGGTGCAAAGCGGTTATTTGAAATGTCCGTATTGTCCATACACATCATACTTGGGTTGGACAGTACGGACTGCCAGGAAATCAAACGGATTTCACACTTTAGCGCGGCCATTCTGCTTGTCAGGTGTTAATCACATTGAAATAATCTATAGTTAGTTAGATTGTACAGTCAGCCAACAGAGGAAGGTTGTTGGACTGACTCATGTGGTATACTTACCTGGTGTTACCTAGATAGAAAGAAACCATTCACTGGTAGGTTGTTAGTCCCATGAATTGTATAAACAGAAGCGTAAAGTAGATCAGTATTTCTCGGGGAGGGGGAGATTCATTCGACGTCTGTTGACAAACTTCACGAATCCCTATTTAATGGTAACCACGTAATGACATGTGCCAAATCTATACCCAGAATGGTTGCCATTAATCATCACAAAAGTGGAAATGAATTCATCGTAAGCTCATGGACCTCGTGACTTACATAATCCTTAATCGACAACGTTAGGAAAGATGTCGATCAGCTGGATCTAGTGACTTAAAATGTTGTCATTGTTTGGTTGAGCTATCAGTAAAGTAAGTACCATGAATGAAGAGAGAGAGAGTGAAAGTCACACGGAAGTTGTTTTATGGATGCCGCCGTGCTCTACTTTGCAACTAGAATGTTTGCTGTCATTGTGTAAACACTTTGATGCTGAATTTTTACGGTTACAGATGGGAACTTTCCTTATTAAACCTCATCTCTTCCAAAGCTCTTGATTTTGAATTAAAACTTGTTTCTTCCACTTTACTCATGTTTTTTGGGAGCTAAGTCTTGATGGTGACGCTTGATATACCGCTGTCCGTAGTTGTGCTACGCGTGCTGTTGGCACTGATGGTGGTATGAACTAATCTATCAAATGAAGAACAATGAAATTTGAAATTCCAGTTTTAGTAGTATGCTGCGAAATTCAATCATTCTAAGGTCATCAACAATCGGATAAAAAACGTACTTTTAGATGCGCACGCCTGTCTTTCACGGCAACCTTAGCGACCCACAATAGCGTCAGTTCTCACTGTTCTATCCCTGCTTACTAAATAGTGAGGATAGTACTACGTAGTAAGTGTGTTTATTCATGACAGTTGTGTTTTGTGGAGACAGCAGCTGAGAGAAAATTAAGGGGACGGACCAGAATTATCGGCCTTCTGGGCTGTTGATTTCAAAATTAGATGAACTACTCACCCCCATTGCGAATCGTGTACGTGAATTGGCCTCTTTTAATTTCCCAGATCTGGGGCGCACATTACTCAAAACTTTTCACACCGGAAGTTTATACTCAAAAATTGTCATGAAGTTGAATAGTGGTGTCGCTACCGCAGAGAACATGTTCACACAAACGCAAAAATTTACACATTTTTGATCACTTGGTCAGGTGGAAGACGAGGACGTGAAACTTTGACTGCACAGTCATACAGCTATGGTGAAGTCAGCTCCATTACTGTTTAATCAACTCAGGTGTACAGAGAACTTGGGAAAGAGAAAAGACGTGAATCACAACACAAATGACAGCAAACTAGATAGAGCACAGTTTCTATCAAAAGATGTGCCATTGATCATAATTCCACACTATCTTCAACAAATTCTCCAACAATTTGTCCATGTCTTTACAGCCTAGGCCATAAGGTAAATGATGCTCTACTAAACCAAGCGGTGATATTGGAACATTCGCTTCTCGAAATCACGACGTGTGTTGATTAACTAGCTACCGCTTACGGCCCAACTAAGGCGATGAGTAATGCATACTGAGCAATAGACCGCGGGGTGCCGTCAGCATATCTTCGCTATCCGCGCTGGTTGCGTCATGCTCTAACAAATATGTATATATATCACCGTGTGCGATCTTGGACATGCGTATATGATGGCCTGGCGATAACCCCGGTCTGTCCTCCGTACGATGTGCAAAATACTTCATAAATTACTGGTCCATGTTGCCTATAAGATCGTAAGAACTTCTGCCTGTCGCCCGTGTGATTCATGTGATCACCTTTGTTTGTTTGCATGTATGTTGGCTTGTGCGTGCCAGTGGCGCCATGTACACTTCCAACTTGCTTGCGCGCCCGAAAGCTGACACCCTAGCTTCCCTTGTTATTGGTGCGTGTCGATGTGGCATAATGACCCCTGAGATCCTGTAAATTTTCAATAACCTTCGGGCCTCCTCTTTGTTTGTATAACCACTTCTAGTCTGGTTTCTATCATGTGTATCTGACAATTGTCACTTTAGTGCATTTGCACACTAATGTGCATAGAACTTTCGGTAACGAATGTTTACTAGGTGATCTCACATGAAACGGAGCCTACAACTTGAGTCTGTATAGCGTAACTCGTGCCACTTTCTTTCATCTTTGATAAACGAAACCCAGTACAAGAAAAAATGGGTGGGCCAGCTCAACGGCAATGGGAGCATCCCCACGCTCAGGATTGGAGTACGATCGTCCTTAATAGGGCCAACCGTGAAATAAGCTGGGTTCTCCTGCAAATAACCAGTCGCAGACAGTGGGCGGTAATATCACCAGGGCGTGGTGCGTTCACGGTTGTCAGCCGACTCTCCTATAAAGCACATGCTAAGATCTATTGTGGTATTACGACATGGCATATGTCACCCATATGTTATCCATATGTTACAAAAGGGTTCCAGCTGATGCAGCTGGGGTGTCTGGGATCTCGGACAGCATATTGTCCAACTGGCATACTGTTTGTGCAACGTACTGATAACCGTAATCTCCGCCAACTATGGGTACTGCCGGAGGAAGGTGTAAGAATCACGTCAGTGACCACCGGCTTTAGCGGATACGCAACGTGTACAGGGCAGTTCGAACGGTTATACTCCATCTGAAAGGCGTACGAACCAATGTGGCCACCGGTCACCGGCAAGAAGAGACATGTGTCTCCACATACCTTCCGATCCCGGACTCCCCGGTTGGAAAGACCCATCATATCAGCCTCTCCTTCGTCAGAGAGTCCTTGAAACGTTGTACTGCTTCTTTCACAACCCCCTGCTGGGTGCACTGGGAATCCTGGGTAGATGAACTCTATCTGAAGGGCATAAGAGGCAAAACTCTACCGGTCACCGACCCGAGTGGAGAGCAAAACTCGTACTTTACCCTGCCTCTCTGTGAATAAAGTTCCTTTCACACCAAGGGCTCTCAGTGGTTCCCCTTAAGTAAACGCTCTTCTTCGGTTTGAAAAACAGAGAAGAATCCTACCCTCATAGTTATGAAATTTAAGTTATACTTATTAACAACCTTCGCATGCATTTCTGTCACAACTCTCTGACCGAGTTGTGGCTGGTCGGCTCTACTACCATGTTGAGGTTCACCGAAACAAACCAGTTTGTCCTCTTTTTTCCCTTTTTGCCAATCAACCCTTCACTTATTGTATCCCCATTCCTGTTTCCGTGCACATATCGTGACGGAATTCCTAGCCAGAATTTTCAAACACCAAGGCTCTTTTGTTGAACCAACATTTAAGCTAGCTACCTTCAATGTTAGTACACATGTAACTAAGTAAGCAGGTAGCTCTTTGGAAACCCTCGTAATCGATATATGTTGTCTCGCTAGAAGACGCCTTCAGGATTTTAGCTCACTGCTACATCTCCAATCTCAGTCAACCGCTTCATCATGTCGTCAAAATGTGTGCTTGGGGGGGGGGGTCTTACGGTTAAAACCACTGATCAAGTCGGTGTTGGGAATGCCCAGAGCGCATACACAGAGAAGGTGCTGCTTGACTGGGTTCCTGTCAGCAGCCGTCTTCGCGCTGTCAGACGCAAACTACTGTTAGATCATCGAAAGGCGCCCACCACAAACGCTGGCTGTTTTTCGTTGCGGTATATGCTCCAACAGACTGCAGTCAAGACGCAGTCAAGAACTATTTTTATCAGCATCTCACTAGCCTTTTATACAGAATAAAGCGTACGGATATTGTTGTACCAGCTGAAGACTTAAAAGCTCAAATAGGCAGGCTAAGCGCTGACGAGTGAGAATTATGTGGCTCGCACTTTCATGGTACTCGTCGAACAGACAATGAACTTCTGCCAAAGCTGTGTGCTGATACCGGTTAGTTTTTGGCAAGTACTAATTTTGGATGCTCTGAGCATAAGTACGCCACCTGATGGCCTCCATCGCCAATTCAACTGTGAACACAGATTAACCACATGACCGTCAGTTCTTGGTGGCATAGATGTTTCCAAGATCGTAGATCAATCTACAGCACCTGTGTGGATTACCACCATGTACTGCTATATGCCAAGTTCACTCTGCGCTGTGATGGAAAGTCACTTCTTTGTCAACCACAAATGGGCGTATCCATACTAGCAGGAACACAGGCGCTGTGTGCTTACCAGCGTCCATCTAACCCTAGTTTAGGTCCCCACCAACCAGCCGACAGTGTAGCACATTGGGCACATATACGGCATACAATGCATATGTGTGGTACTGCCGCGTGCGATGCTACTACCCCCTCAGCAGTTAACTGCTGCGTCCCTATGCGATCACTGGAACTTTTCGACATATGCCGGGAAATTCCGTTCAGCGATTAGTGTAACTCGTCCATCGAGGCTATTCGCTTAAAGCTCTGGGGGCAGTTACGGGGATAGCGAAGCCTGGTGAGTACAACGCGCCGTCATGAAGGGACCAGAAGCTGTTACCGGGATTGCTTGAAAGCTTCTCCACTTCATACCAACAACCGGTAGCAGGGAGTCAGGTCTAAAACAGGTTATCTGTGAAATCAGTATTGACCCTATTCATGAACTACAGCGACGCCTAGGACGCTGGGTTGAGCATTTCAAACAGCAGTTCAACTGGCCACGCACGTCACGGTCTACGCCTTCGGATTCTGCCCATGACCAGCGGTCTAGTGGCTATTGCTCAAGGTCGAGAACAGAGTGTCTCTCTCAAGACCAGGTTTCTGAAACGTCACAAAGCACTCAGCCAATACAATCTTCCAGTTTTGTAGATGGAGGTCCAGCCTTAGTTCAAAGGTTGTCCGCCCTGCTACAGGAACTCTAGATCACCGAATTTGTTCCCGATGACTTGGGCCTGGCTAACACGCGTCAAAGCCGTTGGCAGCCATTTTACCTCGCAAAATTAGCAAAACGTGCGAAGAACATATACGTGAAAAGTAAGCCGAGTTTCGCCCTGGTTGTGTTTGCAATGATCACCTCTTCACACTTCGCGAGATTCTTGAACTTCATCATCCATATAGAAGGTTAACAGCTGTTATCTTTTTGGACGTCAGAGGTTGGCACTGTCGCACTCTGGGACTGTCTATCGAGGAAGGGTGTGCCTGAGAAGTATATGCAGATGGCAACATATTTCCAAACTATAGCATCTGAAATGGGGTGCAACAAGTCTGTCTAGCCTCCCACTTCTTCGTAATAGACGAAGTGCTGGAAATCTATATAGTATGAAGAGAAGCGCATGAGGGTGTAAGGCAGTAGTCAAAATACGACTGGATGTGAGTCAGGCAGAGTACCCGAACATCAAAATAAAAACCTGTGCGCTCAATGGAATATGGGAGTTTAACAACTTCAAGACAGAGAACAACAAAATGACTGATGACACTTTGGTCACTTTTAAACATACTTAGGCATGTAATCTGTCAGAGTATCCAGCACACGGTACCGTGACTCATGTCTTCATTCATCACAAAACACGATGCAGAAAGTGGTTGGATGTGAACCAACTTCAGACAACCGGTGCTTGGTGTAACTGCTTTCGTCTGACTGCTCCACTTTGTTCTGTCTGACAAGGTTGCACCTAAAAGGACCGGAGTCCTAGGCAGCGTAGTCCGGGCCTAGTTTTGTCATGTGTTCGAGCTGGTGGAGTAGTTGTTTGCAGTATAGGTGATTCACACTGATGATTAACCGTAATAAAAACATTAAATAAATGAAAACCCTGGCAAAAAAACAAAGGAATGAGAAGAAGTAGGGTCCAAGTAATAAAAACGGTTCGAACTGTATTCGAAATATTTCAGCGTCAAGGTTCTAGTATCTTGCAAACAGACAACCGAGCTGTAAGCAAAATCAAAGTGTCATCCACAGAAGAGCTTCATTATGGCTTCATGGCCCTTCACCATTGGAGGAATTCACCTCATAGACAACTAGGTTAACAACGACAACATTCACCCAACTGAGTCCGATTAGCCGCCATCCCACTTGAAGTCGCGAGCCAGCCACTCCGTGAGTTGCGATGTTCACAGGCCGGGGGAAGAACCTGACTCACAGTGGCCAACCCCTCGGTGAACGACTTCATCATCTGTCATCATCATCTGTCCAACTCGCATCTNCAACTCGCATCTTACACCAGCCGGCCAGAGCATTGTCAAGTTTTGCCCGGTGTGGTTGGCAACTGGCCAGTAGCCTTAGTACATGGATGGATCATCAAAGTATGTGTAAACCTGAATACCAATCAGAACAACTGGTTTTGCAATCACCACCAAATACTTACATTCAGACCTCTTTATCGCCTACCCGTTGATGCCACCGGGTGAGAGTAATCAGAAGCAGACCTCAATGTTCAAATGTCTGAAGACGGTTGACGTCTGCTTCCCCAAAAGTCCGTGGTTCGTTGCAGTAAGGTTACACACACTATCGCCTGACTTACACGACCTGTAGTCATCAGATAGTTAGCTTCTCGTCACCACAGATGTTCCGGATTGCTGAATACTGTCCTAGTCTTAAAGATATGTGATTCCTTTTCACTTCCCACATTTCCGCCGCCGCCGCCACGGATGCGGCTTCTCAAGCACGCAGAACGGTCAACAGCCGCCATGACCTCAGTACTCAACATTCAATCTACATAACCACAACAAACTTGCAGAAACGCCTCGCACTTTGGGGTTGCAAAGCGCGTTACGAAGTATTCAGCAAAACGTGAAATAGCGCCTAGCATTGTTTGTGCTGCTTGAAAGTTGTCA
>QNGE01000813.1:205069-221278 GCA_008508345.1 Paragonimus westermani | reverse complement strand
TCGTTACTTCTGATCTTATGGGATTTTTCCAACATCAACAGTGTTTTTGACAAACACGGGGTTACAAATTCCACTCCACTAACGAAGGACGAATGTAGAACTGTGAGTTTATGAGCAAGTGACCACCCAGATTTCCAAGTGATAGGTTGTATCTCGTTCACCCTCCATCTGATTCTCAATTCGTCTCTTCCGCATTTAAAATAAACAGCAGTCGGTCCTATCCGTGTCGACGTAGTCAATCAATCTGCTTTCGACTGACCAGTCGTTATCATTTGACTGAGACGATTCGGCTCTGTCATGATGTGAAATTCAACTTCCAGACGTTTAACTTTCTGCAAGTGGATGGGGTTGCATTTGACAGTCTCCTGTGTCCAATCCTAGCTGATTTATTCATGGCTGAGGTAAAATCTACATTATGTGCAAGCTTGACACATCCAGTATTGTACAAGCGTTACGGAGAATACATCCTGGCTATTGTGGGGAATTCAAGTGATCTGGACCCGTTATTCTTAGAGTTGACTTTATCTAAACTATATATATATATATGTATGTACATAAACTATATTTAAACATCAAAATAATTGGAAGGAACGAAGTAAACAACTACCATTCGTCCCGGATATTTAGGTTATCTGAAGGTCATATGGCATGATAGGAAGATTCGCCTACACAAAACCTTTCCGGAGAGGACAACATGCACAGTTGGAAAGCTTCTATCCAGTGCGATATAAGAGAAGCCTGGCTCGAACGCTCTTTCACAAGAGCGCGAAGGCTATTGACAGGAGACAACTTATCATTAGAATTAAGCACATACACAGATATCTTACCTTGTAGATCAACGGGTACCCCTGCAATTTATCACGACCTATAGGAGTGTTATCACACCAGTTATACAGGTAACAACGATACCAAAGAAGACAGTGTGTTTAGAACTCCCGCTTCTAGGTGACGGCTGGTGAGCAATGACAAAAAGACTTCTAACGGCTGCTTTAACCAGAACCTATAACGCTGTAAAACTATGTATAATACAGTTGGCCAGAGTCTTACCAGACTCTTTGGTCATGGATAAACAGCTTACGTCTGTCAGGTCCCATTATTTATAAATATTCGTGTAGTCGCAATATGCGCTACATGGGGAAGACAGACAGCTAGCTTCTTGCATCAAGGAACATGTTCCCAAGTGGCTGGAAGCAAAACTAGAAATGCCAGGTGCGTGTATTGCGGCCGACGGATGGCATCCAGTGTCATCACTAGCAAAACGCTTAGTCCAAACGGGGTCAGGGTTTGTGACGCATTCCCTGTGATTTTCTGGAAGAACCGTAAAGGCATCCTCCAGTTTGTTGAGGCTTTGGCTAACATGCATGTCAAAATTTTCCTTTGTGTGTTCAAAAACAATTTGTGATTTTCTAACTACCGTGGTAGCCGCCATTTTCATAAGTTTGATTCTCAATTTTTGCGTCTGTCTGTTTAATCCCTTCAAGCACGACTTCTGCCTTGTGGACCCCTAATGTGAACGGAATGTAGGTAATGTTTGTCTGAAGAACATCACATGATCTGCATCTTCCCGCTGCTTCATTCGAGTTTGTTATCGTCACAATGTTTGGTGTGGCACAATGTTCTCTTTGGTCTATTTCAGGAAATGTCCACTGTAACAGGTGTAGTCGCGTTCAGTGCACGCCGATGATTAATTTATCATAAGATCGGGGATTGCTGAATGGGAACATTTCAACGCAGACCTAGGAGTGTAGCGGCCATTTGTGTTACGAATTAGCATAACGTACGCCAACGTTGAAACCTAACGGAAAGAAGCCTCGACAGACAGTGTACGTCATATCCATTGGATGTTTCAGACGTTCATGTTGCAATGCGCCACACTGTGAGGTAAATTTAGTATGACATTATAAGTACCGAAACCCGAAGTCTCTGTGTAATGATGATAAATGGTTTGTCTGATTTCGGGGGTGTGCTACTAAATGCCTACGCAAGCCTGAACGCATGCTAAACTCTGATGGTTGGGAACAGTGGTGGTGTTGTTCGTAGCTCGGGTTGATGGTTTCGGTATTGATATGTTCGCCGAGCTTGGCATTTAGGTTGCAAACGTTTCATCACCAAGCGAGGTGACATCATCAGTGCGTGAGTGTTTCAGCTTGGTGATGAAATTTGCTAAACTCTGTATAACACTGGGAGCAGGTCTGGGTGATTTGAGCTGGAATCTGCATTACTAGCGGTCAATGCTTCGTCAGAAGTTGTCAAAAACATAGCGAGGTTGCCATCCGGAAATTCCTGGGTGGGAACCATAGGAACCATAGGCTGTTCATACGCTCCAATCGGTGGCTATGTAGCTATTGTTACGATGAATCTATTTGGTTACCGAGGAAGCACGGACCTCGGAATAGAGTAATTAATGGGAAATGGTTGAAGGTTGAGATACAGGAGAATTATAAGCAGGTCAATTTTTATGCAGCCGAAGAGGTGTCGGTGATGCTGAAAATTACTCGAATGAAACGATGAATGTGCTTAAAAAGACAACTGATGGGAACCTATATGTAATAAGTGGCATTTAGATACAATGGTTCAATCTTTCAGAATGTATCAGTTATGAGTCTGTAATATTATACCGTATAAAAGTGGATTTTCCAATCAGCAAGACCTTAGGTGTTCAATAAGAGTACAAAAGTAAACAATGAAAAATTTAAAAGATATCACCAATTCACGGTAATGGAAATAATCAGGGAAGTCGTAATCATTATCGTGCAAAAGAATAGAAGAATGTGTATCAGCCTAAAAGTGACAGATAGACTTGATAATTTCTATGCAAACAACATACGGTATGAATTACTTAAACGCATTACTAATGAGTAGCTTAACAGATGTGGTTATCCAAATGAGACCCAACTGTAAAAAGTTAGGGCTTCGGCTGGATTCGAACCAGCAGCAAAACAAGACAAGCGCTCTGCCAGCTGACCCATAAAACCATGCCAGAAGATCAGAAATCATAGACAAATCACGGAAGAGGTGTACGTGTGACAAAAGTCAGACGAAGACTTAGAAACAAACCCAAGGAACAAGCATGTATAACCTTCAAGATAATTCACTTATGAAAAAGAGTGCAAAGATGAAATAAGAGTTGGCTAGTCTAGCTCTTAGGTGGTGTAAAATAAACAAGGCAGCCTGATCAAAAGTTTGACAAACTGTAGTTCTGTTATTACGCGGAGCCATGCGATGATTTGTAACTCATTGAAATACACTTGAGAAGATCATCCAGTTGATGTCCAACGATGGAACAAAACGAAGTTGACGCGTTTTAATCAAATTTTTCATAGTGCACGAAACTACTGTGATCAGAGTGTACGAAATCTTGCTTCAAAGAACACCAGATAATTGTCATTTTCTGACTGTCTCATTCAAGGAGACGAATGAGTACGATCTCGCGACAGAATTAAGACACGATTGAATGAGTTAGATCTGGTTCACATAAGGTCACCTCATGAAACAAGCTGGCGGCTTGTTACCGTTATAACCTCAGACTTGCAGTTGACCGACGGGCGCATTGTGCATCGACATTCAAAACATGTTCGACATCGCACCACGGGGATGCTCGCGCCGAACGGGTTGATAGAGAACGCTGATACACAAGCAGAACCAGAGTCGCCTGTTTCGACTCAAGGAGCAACTACAGATACACACGCGAAGCTCCGACAGACACAACGCGTGGTGAAACCAGGTGACCGATATCAGTTTTAGACTTATCACGTTTGCTAAATCAGAGACATGTTTACTATGCACCGCGAACATAGTCGCTTTGTTTGAATGCACTGTGACTGTCTTAAGTGACCTTGACAACCTAACCGCCTTGCGTCTCACTAGTTGCGGTTTTGCATCGTTTGGTGCATTAACACGTGTTCTGTGTTTCTAACTGGGCTACGGGTCCATGTCTGTTGCTGAGATAACGCACCATCGATTACCGAGCCTCACTGTATTGAACTTCATTAAGTGACCGAATTACGTAGTTGCGTAAAACTGAAACTGATGGCCGAGCAGTCGAAGAGTCGGTGGCTGGAGACTCTAGGCGAGATGGCGGCTTATTGAGCTCAGTGGCGTGAACGTCGTCGTTGTTTGGCCGAGTTGTCTGTGAAATGAGTGCATTTAATGACGTGGGGCACTGAAAGCCGTAAGAAAGTTGTCTTGCTGATGACGCCTGACTCTCATTTGCAGCTCGGTTGTTTGTTTGCAAGGTGCAGGCACCTTGATGTTGAATGTGGACGTAGTTATTTTCAGTAGTTAAGTCCCTTCCAGTCCCCTTCTTTTTCCTTCTCTCTTCCTATAGAGAGTTTGCATTTTCTTCATGGTTGTGTGCGGGTGTCCAGGACACTAAAGCTAGAGAGCGAGTGTTGTTCGAAAATGAACCAAAACTAAATTGGGATTGATCATGTTCTATTGTGAGGCTCATTTTGTACCAACCGTCTTCGGCTTCAGATACTGTTCAATCGATTGCACGGAATGCATCTCCGCTCAAATCCAATAAGAATCCTATTCGTACATTTACGTGTTATCGTTGCGATGAAAAGTATGAAACCGTGATGTACTGCCGTCACAAACAATCGACGTGCCAAAGTTGTGGGAAAGTTGGCCACATCACACGCGTATGCCGTGTGAAACAAGCGCAACCCTCCGATTTTCACTCTAGGACTCGAGCTGTACGATCGACCGAAGGTCGTGAAGAACTAATTTCTTATCTCACTTCGCATTACTCGGCCGCGTTTCCTGCAGGAGTACCTCCTTATACAACAGATTTGAGCGCGAAAGGCCGCAAAGTTTGTTTCGAGATCTACACAGGAGCTTCCGCGACACTTATTAACAGGTACATACTACCAAAATCACTCGCATTGGCTCCAACTACAGCCACATTACGATCAGACAGGACGGACAGTCGAACAATGTTATGGGTACGTGCACTGTAGAAAACAAGGAACGAGAGCACTTAATTTACCTGCGTACATCGTACATAACGAAAGCGCAGATCTGCTGGGTCAAAATTGGCCCAAACTCATACAGATCTACTTCTATCTGTCAGACGAGCGCATAGCCACAAGAGCCTTCCAGTACTACTGCAGAAATCCTCGTCTGTGTTCGACGAAAACGAGCTGGGGAGGCGGAAGGATTCCCAGACCACTATTGTAATAGACCAGCATACTCTGGCTGAATTTTATGAAGCTTGTACATTAGTATTCCCTATCCATTTAAAAGTCGAAGCTGAACTCGAAAATCTTTAGAAACAAGGAATAAACAATCCTGTCCAATATTCAACGTGGAGTACCTTTATTGTGCCAGTGTAGAAACTAGATGATTCTGTTCGTAAATGCGGAGATTATAAATCAACATTGAATCAGGTCACTACTACAGAACATCACACTATCCACACAGTGCCGCGGTGGAAAGTTTTCCAAACTGGACTTGAGTCATGCGTAGCCACAAATCGAATCTGACCAAAAGTCAAGAAAATTCGCAGCAATCAATGCACACGGGATTATTTAAACACAACCGTCTGCTCTTCGACATCCACTCTGCTCTGGCAATTTTCCAACGCATTATTGACAACCTAATGGAAGATATTCCAGGTGTTTGTGTTTACTTGGATGATATTCTCATTCCAGCTCCCCGAGGCGTGGGTGAATTACAATCTTTCATTGGTATGCTTACTCATTATAGTCGTTTTACTCGAAAATATCAACTGTCCTAGCACCCCTATACAAGTTATTGAGAAAAGTAGTTCGATGGCGCTGGGCATCTACGGAACAATTGGCATTTGACACTAAACAGGTGATAAGCAAATTGAATTTATTGGTTCATCACGACCCAAGTAAACGCATAACTGTTCGTTGTGACACCTCGCCATGGGGTGTCGGTGCTACACTAAGTCACACAATGAAGGATTCAACTGAGAAGCCAATTGCGTTTGTTTAGTTAGTTCGTTAGTTAGACAAAAAAACTTCAGCTTCAATCTTTTCTGTAAAAAAAGTTCCACCAGTACATTTGGGAAAGAACTTTCGATATATACGGGGGACGTACGTCTCTGGTGTCCCTCCTCGGAGAAAAAACAATCAATCAGATGGCTTCGCCGCGAAAGAAACGTTGGTCACCTTTTCTGCCTCCTTATAACTCCCCATATTCCGGGTAAAGCAAAACAGGTTTCAGATACTCTAGGTCGAACGCCCGGAAATTTGTGGAAGCCCACTGAGCCGATTCATCTGATGCAGTACCTGAACAAGCATCCCTTATCCAGTAGAGGTCAGCCGAGGAGCACAACAGGATTTCCTTTTGTCCAAACCTAAACGATTTGTTTTTCAGGGCTGGCCAACGAGTAGCGATGATGAACTAGCACCCTATTTTAGTCGCCGTATGGAACTTAGCCTGGGAAAGGGTTGCTTTCTATGAGGTTTAAGGGTCATCATTCCGCCACAGTTTTGAAGAAATATTCTCAATGAGTTACACAACGGTCACCAGGGTGTCAGTCGTAGGAAATCTTTAGCTAGAAATTATGTATGGCGGCCGAACCGCGACAAGGATGTGTAGCCGTGAAACCTGCCAAACTAACCGAAGAAATGCTCCTCCTGTTCCACTGAATCCTTCGAGAAAGCCGGATAAACCTTGGTGACGTGTTTACATAGACTATTTGGGCCCAACGAAGCAAAAGATGTGCTCATCGATGCTTATTCGAAGTGGATTGAAGTTTATCCAGCAACAAATGATAGATCAGAAATCACCGCTTCATCTTACCTAGGTCTCATCGCTAATATGATGTCCTTATCATGCTCGATAAAGCTACGCCCTCTTACTATTGTAGTGAGGATAGACGGTCGCACCATACTACTCACACCACTATTCAGTAGCCGCTTGGATCGAAATCATCGCGGGATAAATACGGGAGACATATGGGAAAGATCGTTGGGAAGCAGAATGACATTTAATGACTTTCGCCACATGACGAAACTGAGACATGGTGTCCAAAGCGACTGGAGCGTCCTCAGAAGAGTGCGGTGTGCAGATGAGTGTTTTTGTTCTTAGTCCCGTTGAATGGCTTAAGTAATGTACTGGTTTCCCTAATAAAACAACCTGTGTCGTCCGCCTTCTGGATTCACAACACTATCACGCGTTCCCATTCTACTCTGGGCTGACTACGTATCAGAGCTCGCAGTTTAACGTGTGCTCTAAATTTTAACATCAATTCAATTCGTATAGACGACCGCGCAAAGCAACTGGCGGAAGCTAGTCTTAAGAAAGTTGACGTAGATTTGGCGTACGGGCGCCTTCCACCTTACACCATGTGAATACCTTGAAAACCTTTGGAAAGAGGCTTGACCAGTGGGCTTCTCATCAGCTGGATGAGATTCAGATGACAAAAAAGTTTGGAAGCGCGCGCCTCGTTGCTATGACAAACAGACAAGAAAATTCACAAACTTGGTGATTATTAGGGCAGTAGTAGACAGCAGCTTCGCCATTAATGGACTTAATCAACAACAACACACACACACGGGGAAATCGAACTGAATTGAACACCCGTGAACAGGTGTCGAAGTCGTACGCCGTGTTCAAAACAGCTGTCCGTTACTTTGCTGATGGAACCTAAGACTTGTAGGCCACTCGCACAATGGTTGTTCAAGTTCACTCTACAAGGGAGCGCAACAGTTAAGAAAATTAATCACGAACCGCTTCTGGTGTGTGTTATCACGTGATGAGAAATGAATTTCGCACAACAAAACTGCACAGTTGCTTGGCATAAACGACTCTCCTCCAGCGATACCCAAACGCGACCTTTACGTGGAGACTATGACTACTGCTTGGTCTGTTGGTAGATAAATCCAGTACGCCTCTATTAACCAGATATAACAATCGAAGCAGTCATACGGTAATGAAATGAAAACATCATGCCAGAAACTGCTAACATAGCAACCACTGTTGACCAACGGGAGAAGCATAGTACTTTTGTATGATAGTGACGAACCACAAGTAGCGAAAGTAACCTTATACAAATGTTTCGGCTAGCTGTTACGACCTTGTCATATACGCTGTATTCGTCAAATCTCTTATCAACAGATTATCGCTGCCTAAGCTGTTTCGGACATTTTCATAAGAATGAAAGACTGAAAGAACAAAATCACCCTGAAACATCCTGGGCATCCCAAAAAGCCACAGTAAGAAACTGGCAGGAGTACATTCGTATTATGTTGGGAAAAGTGCACCAGGCATAATGACGTTACTGCTGCATCAAAAATGTGAACTTCGGCTCAGAAGAGCGGATGATTCAATGCGGGAAAAATGTTGGGCCTTTGGTGTGAGTGAACAGAGTATAGGGGACAACAGGTCAGGTATTCAAGAGCCAGTTAACAAGTGGTTGTAGTTCTTCAGGAAGAAAACGTCCTAACTAGTAATTCGTGTATCACATGTGCGTACTTATTTCTTCTCGGAATTAAGCTTTGGACTGGCCAACCTGCATTCCTGATCCTAGCTTTATAGAAAGTCTAAATTGACGAACACACCAAGATTTGCAGTCAAATTAGCGGCTGCTTCATATCGACCATGGGAAAGTTCGAGTGGCAGCATATTGCAACCGCTCGTTAGATATACGCCCAGTAAATGCGTCGAAGTGTTGTGCCGAAGCGCATCACACCTACCATTTCCAGTATTTATTCTTTCAGAAGACAGCGGTGACGAACAGTCGTTTTCTTCATCAGATCAATACGGTTACATAGGTTCAGCAAAATTAAATCAATATTAGGACAACTTCCATTGGTCTGTATAAGAGGGTGCAAAATTTTAAAGAGAAAAAACGGGTTCAGTCATTCAAACAACGAGTCACTGTTGAGTGGCATAGAGATCCGTTCACAGAAGTCCAGGACGCAGTTAATGATGTGACCTTTTGGGAACAAGGAACCGAAGAATTCAGTAGAAATCGATTTCGTGATGGCTGACATTCGTTGTCTGACTAGTGTGGGGTGGCTGGCCGGAATTTCGTAAACTATGCGAAAGGTCTGCTTTGGGTTAACGCGACTGTCCGTATCGGTAAAATGTGCGACTACTGCGCTGCTAATCATTTTGGTCAAGCCGATTCCGAGCCTGGCGGGGTGTACTTTGATTCGTTTGGACAAACGCCCAGTCGACCGACCTACATATTCGGCCGCAAAACAGCAGGAGAAAGAATACACAAGCACTGATTGGTTGAGGACGGGATATTGTCTTTCAGACTTAAAGTAATCAGTGGAGAAGTGGTGTGCCAGTTCCGTAATGCTGTTTTTTTTTACAAAGACTATTCAGACATTTAACCTGTTAATTTCTGGCGGAGTTTGTTAGTTTGACACGAAAAACCATAGCTACGAGCGGCACAAGTAGTGAATTGCTAGTCCCAGTGTACAAACGTAAACGGGTCATGTGAACACTCGTGAAGCAAGTAAAACGGCGACCACACGCGGTCACGTCACCATCAAGCCAATCACATCCCATCAGGTCAACCATCAATCCTCTAAACAAGTCCAGACGTCTTGATTGAACTGTTCGACCTCATAATCCAACCTTTTCTCTGCATGCCTGAAACCTCATGGCTTTGAGACAATCCAATAAAAACCACAGTGACGAGTCACGGCAAACAACTTTGTTTGTGACATCGTGTTATTCATGGATGCAAACTTGTATCATTTCATCTTGAAGCGATATGGCGATGATTGGATAAGACCGAGCATTAGATAATGAGAGCCCTGTAAGACACGTACGAAAAACCGGTTTCAAGTCGGATTGAATAATGGAACGGGTCAAAATTCTTTCACCGTGAGGAAACAGTTTCTATGGCTAACATGAATACTTTCTTTTCAGGTTAAAACCAACTCCTACAAACTACGTGAAAACTTGCTGGCGGACTCGGTCAATTCTGAGATTATTGGTGGAATAACAACAAACAGGAGTTGCCTTAGTTTAATTCGCCTGATTTAGACCCGATAATTAGAGTTGGCAAAAAGTCTTTCAACTTTACGAAAACGTATAAACGACTGAAAAATCATGAACAAAAAAATACAACAGTTATGAATAATTTCTTTGTCAAAAATAAGATCACATATGCAAATACAAACAAGATAATCGAGGCCGCTAAATCGATCAATCACTTAATCCATTCTCAAGCATGATGCGTTCAACTTCATCTGCAATCTGTGCCATGGAACGTATAACAGTTTTTTTGCTCGTTCTGCTCTTACGAGGTTTGTTCACCGTTTTCGACTTAGGCAACTGAGATGGAGGTTTGGGATGGTCTGGGAAAAGTATAGACCCACTGGTAACGTGTCCAATATCGGCCGATTGGCAACCCTTGCGCAGATTATCAAGCGATGCTAGTAGTTTTAACAGCAGGGCTATGGCTTCCGCAACTTTCCCGTTATTATCACTGGATAATAGACGGGGAAAGACAATGCTTTGTAGGCATTCCATACGACTTGATGGGACTTGCGAAACGAGCAGGGAATAGAGGGAATGAAACAACCGTCCGCTGGGAAAAAGAAGGGAAACCGGAATCAAATCGATACACTTGTTTGTGTGTTTTTTTTCTTCGTCCGACGCTAATGCATCTAATAAGGAACCCAGAGTGAAAACGGCGGCGTACGTCGATTGAAGTTGTCCAAATGCGTGAACGACATGCAGTCGCAGGCGACAGGCGGTTTTGCCGTTCTGTGATTCAAAGTAATCCGAACAAGCATTCAATTGTTGTTTCCGCCTTCGCATTGACTGCACACGCTTATGGTCTGCCCCAATCCAAGAAGCAATTGCTATGGCTCCGAACGTCAAGGCCAGCACGCATGAGGACCAATCCGTGCTCGAGTTTGATGCATAAGCGTGCCATACAGCCACTATGAGTGCCAAGCCATGGAGCATAGCGTGTGTCTTTGAGGAAGGGTGGTAGCCAGTTGTGAGATGGTGGTGAATGAATGCAAAACGTCTGTCATCGGCTGCTGAGTCAAAAGCAAACAACGATAAGGGTTGCACTGGAATACGAGCTGGTTTAATTTGCCAACTGCCTTTGCGCGAATATTCAACAACGGAAGTTGCTTTAGCAGCTGGCAAAGAAGAGATACTCTCCCCAGAGTTCAAAACACTGTCCTTACCAGCATCGGTGGGCTCCAACCCCAACAATAGGCCGTAGATCAGCTGACGGACAGGAGTCGCACAGGAGTAGATAGATGAACCCTGCGCCAAATCTTCTACAGCACAGTTTAGCACTGCACCTTCGGAATAGACTGCATCAAACAGAGTGGGCAACAAGTCAAACCTCCGAAAGGATTGCACCAGAGAATGTGGCCAATGACACATGACAGAGGATCGCGGACTCCCATAGACAACAGGAAAAGAGCCATCTACACAGTGCTGTTCTGTCGACAGTGTATCGGTGGGCGTACCACCTTGGGGACTATTTTCGCCAGTAGAAATTTCTTCTGGTTGAACTGAATCCCCGTTTAAAAAGGAATCATCTATGTCTAGCTTCGGACGGAGAATACACGCAGAGGGTTCACAGTCAGATACAAGTAAAAACGGCAGCAAAGTGGCAGCTGTAGATGTCGGACAAACTTCATAGTTTTTTAAGCTAGCCATGAGCAACGTCTTATATCGTGCGCGATCGGTTGATGGTAGACGGTCTACCAGTCTGTTCACAGGATCCAACACCCTTTGTCCAAACCCAGAAAGCCAGTCTATCAAATTTCGGTAGATCGATCGGCGACGAGTGGCTCGCATTTGTCTGGTAGCCTTCCTGGTCAACGGAATCCGAAGACCTTGCGAGAGCGGGAGCACGGAGGAAAATAAGTTGGATGGAACATAGTCGTTCCCGATGAGAGTGGCAAACAGTGGCTTTTGCGCATGAGGCAGTCGGCAAAAACCTGGGCCATCTGGAAGGAACTTTACACATGAAATATATGCACAAACAGCACGGTCGCGGCGTTGCAAACAGCTTGCGCACATATCCTTGTTCACAAGAGCTTCGAATGAAATCCGGGATAGGAGGAGCATGTGTGTGGATGTGCCTCCTGCCGGAACCGTGATATAAAAGTCCGAATCATTGCTAATTACAGGGCAGTTAAGGTAGACGGCTAAACTTGCGGCATCTCCATCGGATTCGCGTTCCGAGACGACTAAAGGTACTTTCAGACGTCGTAGAATTTGCGCCAAGGCGATGGTTGCCAAAGGAGGTAACAGCGGAACATTTAAAGAGCAATGGGTGGCATCTGTGTGTATCTGAGCCAATTTAACCAGATTGCGACAAGTTTGCAGACGGTCCCGACATCGATTGATCTGGGTGATTAATTTCGATTTCTGGCGAAAGTGCAGACAGAAAGATAGGAGGAGTGAGCAACGTCGTGGATACATGGGAGAGGTGGTTGGTAAATGAATAGAGGACTAATTTCAAGGTTAGAGACTTATTCCCAGTTCATCGTCTTTAACAAAAATGCACCAGTGTGTCACCGATAAATAACTGTCGGACTGCCGTGATAAGAACCAAACTAAATTTAAAAATAGATGAAGAGAAAAACTTATCGCCTTAAACCCTACGCTCAAATAATCAAGAACAAACAATCGAGAGGCAATTGAGAACAACATAAGGTCCAGATTAGTATCACAGATCTGTAACGCGTAGAGAAACCAGCCCTGAGATGATAATCGAAACAAAGACAACGCACTGACTGATCGAAACTACGTAAGGTTTACAAGCCTCAAACATTTTCGCTTCGAAGTTAGTTGATTGTAATGAGTTCGGAGTAAGTCACAAAGAAGACGTGCAAATAAATTGCGTCTAGTTCAGAAGAGACAGTAAATCGAGTTAAAAGAACAAGTGTCGCCATGAGTCAAACGGAACGGTTGGACAAATCGGTCCATGATTAAGGTCGAACTATAAACACTGGCCGAACCGTTCAGCGGACCCGTCGGGTAGATACGACGAAGAAAGACAGTATGGAGATGAGGGAAGCTCGTGGTCGAACAGAGAACCACACAGAGCAGGCCCAGTGCTACACTGGACTAGAAGCGGATTGAGAAGATTTATGTTGGAAAACTGGTGAGGGAAAATGACTAGCTTCGAAACACATCCTACCAGATGAGCATAAGCAACCAGAAACCTGGTGATGACGTAATTTTGAGTAAGAACATTTAAGATACATTATCTTCATTTTCGTTACAAGTCCAAACGACTGTCAAGATTAAACGCTGGCGATCCTATCAATCCAGACCAATAAGGTTTAAGCATGAGGCTGAAAGACAGTACATTTTGACATGGACATTGCTTCCCGAGTAGGGTCATCAACTTAAAGGTGTGACAGAAGAACAGCCACCTGAGTAAGCTAACAAAGACTCGGCGGAATAAATTGAATCCGTATTTGGTTCGTGAGAAAAGCAAGCAAACAATCGGTAATCACACTGGGGGACTCATAATGCCGTGAATGGTGGCATGTAGGTGATACAATGGTGAGAAAACGAACGAAACATTGAAGGGATCAACGACGGCAGAAATTCAGGTAAAAGATGCTTTCAAGTGCATGACACGCACAGCGTTTCGGTGGGTGCGATAGGGAGCAGTTCGGTGAGTGTAATGCTGAGAAATAAGACAGGAACGTCAGTGAAAAGCGGAATGGTACAGACTGAACTGAAGGCCCATCAGTAATCTCGTTGGAAACGATTCATCAGTGGCTGAGGTTACTGTAGTTTGGGTCACAAGATTAGCCGGCTATCACAGACTCAACTTCTCCAACTTTGAAATCCAAAGTCGCTTAATATGACTGAGAACTTTTGCGGTCTACTGAGCAAACATGTCCATCGCAATAGTTACACCTACCAAGAAATGCTGGGTGATTTGATTAATCACAAGCATTCTAATCACATGGCACTAAACCGTAACCTCATACCGTGAAGTTTAGTCCACAACAGTTGTCGTTTTTCGATATCCCAAATGAATAGAGCTCGAAAACGAGGACGGTGCGCAATGATTCCTGATGCTCACCCCCAAACCAACATCTCAAAAACAGTTTCGACCTTGTCTGGACTCTCAAAGTGAAGATAGCCTAAAAGAAGGGACCGACCTAGTAACCCTGAACCGCTCGGTCACTAGGAACCGCACAACTGACTGACTGAAGTGAGCAAGGTGCAAGCACGATGACGCATGCAGGAACACCTACGTACAGTAGGAAACTTAGCATTGCAGTGGATGTCTGCGTATCTGGAGAACAGAAGTAAACATGTGTTGCCCGAACAGAAACATCTGAAACACCACGCACGCGAGAGGAAGACAGAGATAGAGAAACGAAACAAGGGCAAATCGTGAGACAAAACACACAAGAACTGAGTCTGCTCAATATCGGAGACCAAGTAGAAGTGGGAGATTACGGCTGATTAAATAAATCACGCTCGAGTGCAAACAAGTTCCAAACAAGGTGGTACAAATTCCGTTGTACACATTTGCTATTGTGTATTATGTTAGGTGGCTACGCGGTTTTGATGGTACGTATCGTTTTGGTAGCATATATGTCGGAGGTTCTTTGAAATTATAGCTCATTCTACTCGTTGCTTGCCCTTTCTTGAATTGAGCGAACTGTTTCGATTGATAAGGACGTAACGTGCAAGCTTATTCTTGTGCTTCGTGACGGAGCTAACGTCGCCGCCAACGGCGCGTTGCTCCACTCGTCATGTCCGTGGACGCTGGTTATTTCATAGACTCAGCTCCGCTAACGCAGTGGCTGTAACAGTCAGTAGATCACACTATTTGATGGTACACTGACACTGATCGTTTATCTATTCGGCTGTTTTAATAAATATCAAGAATTCTCTAGTTAGATTATTTCGGATCTTCACTGACATTGAACGGCTCGGTCACCACCACTGATAACAGGAGAACAAAGCTTCAAGTCAATCAATGTGCCCAAGGCCGATAAGGGGTTACGTCAAACAGATAATACCCTGGGACGATCGGAACAAACTCTTTGAAGAGTGGGTGTTGTATCTGT
Organism: Paragonimus westermani; assembly: GCA_008508345.1. Lineage (NCBI taxonomy): Eukaryota > Metazoa > Platyhelminthes > Trematoda > Plagiorchiida > Troglotrematidae > Paragonimus > Paragonimus westermani. The sequence goes on along the minus strand of QNGE01000813.1, from coordinate 206,258 downwards.
ATTCGAGCCCCATCCGCTACATGCTTTACGGACAACAACGACTGTAGTGAGGACAAGTGACTCAGTAGGAATGCATACTATATTGTCGCATTTACAAGCAATCGGGTCATTTTAAAGTACATGGATGAATGAGTCGTTGGTCGTTGAAGCCGCGACCAATCAGAACACTCTTAGAGCCTTGGCACGAGTGTAGGGCACATAGGCGGCCTTGATGTGTATACAACAGTGGGTGAATATGTTAAGTGAACAGATCAGAAAAGCAAGTGGTCCGACATTCAGTGGAGTACAGTCAAAGCCCACGGTCAATGGATCACATACAAGAGGGAACAGAAGGAGCACCATTGGGGAAAATCGGTCTAGCTAGAAAGTAGCGAGCGAAAAACCACAGAAAAATACCAGAACGGGCAAAGCCGAGGAGAGGTGTACACAACCTTTATGTGGAAAACTCGCTGCGTTAAAGACTGAGGCTGCAGCTTATAAACGCCAGCGCAGGATCGACAGCATGCGCGTGTGAACTGGAAAATCAATATCTTTACCAAAAGACTTTTGCTACACTGCGGCTGAATGAACCGGACGAGTATTCCGCGAGGACAGACACTGAAATGAAACTCTAGATATGAAAAATAACAGTCGATATCATCCCATGTTTATGCTTGCTAGTGTCTGAAATATAGACTAAATATTTAGATCGACAGCCATCACAAACTAGCAACTGTTGACAAATCAAAGTGCCTTATAAAACAGTCAAAACCAGCCAGGAAGAAAGCCGAAAAGTGGAACATACAATCAGAAAAAGCATACAAACATAAGGTTCAATCATGGGGGGCTTATCACACTAAAATACTCTCAGAAGCCTTATTTACAAAATGTCCCGCCATTTGTAATATACCCGTCTAGCTGGATTTCCTAATTTGAAAAGCCCGCACAGAACGATCTCACATATATCACACTCGCACCCTTATTTTCTGTAATTTCAGCCCTTCTTTATATCTGACTTTCGGTACGATCGATGACCCGTCACGGTGAGACTGGACCTTGACGTGGTGTGACGGCTTGCGCATCTCGATGACCTTTTGGGCTAAACTAGACAGAGTTACTCATACCAGGCAGGCCAACAGGTAGAGGTCTGACAAACTACAGTCTCCTGGTCCTCCAGGTTGGGGGTTGGAAGATGGTTGGCATCTCTTCC
>QNGE01000813.1:186838-205008 GCA_008508345.1 Paragonimus westermani | reverse complement strand
CAAATGCGGATGTGTTTCGAAAGGCTAATCTGGTTATCCACAAACCGATTACAAGACAAGTCACACCCCATTTCGGCGTGAAGCTGTGTGTGATAAGCTGGCTGCAAATAGGTATTTTCTTTCCAAGTTCACCAACTCACCATACTCCCAGCACAGAAAGCTAACAATTTCATATTCCAAGTGCACCAGCAGCACCATGTCAATCACACATACACGTGATTGCGTCACTGTTGAACTAACAGGATACTGACGAAAAAAGATAACGTATCGCTATTTTACCACAATTACTGATCGGTTGTTTACGAGTGAGTGGAGGACTGAGAGACCAGCCAAACAGCCATCAGCTGTCCGTGGCGTGGCTGTTTCTACGACTGAAAGTCAAGCTGGAGCATTTGTGTGAGTTTCAGTGGTGCACTGTTATGTGCTAAGTTCCTTTTGGGTTTTGGTAGGACGCCACTTCGTCCACAACCACGAACTGATGTATATGAACTAGCAGAAACAAAAGCGCTCTAGGCTAGTCAGAGTGCACCTGCCTCTAGTCTACGTCCCCACCCACCAGACGACACTGAAGCACATTGGACATACATACGGTACACAGTGCGTAAGTGCGGTACTGCCTCGTGTGTGGTATTGCTACTCGTTCAACTGCCAACCACCGCGTCACTATGCGGCCGCTGGAACTTTTCAACGCTCGTCGGAATATTCCACCTAGCAGAACTCTGGGAGCAACTACATAAGGATCGCGAGACGTGGTGGACACAACGCGTTACCGAGATGGAGGGATCCGCTGCTACCCGAAACTCTCGAAAGCTTTCTCGTTTCATCCGAGCAGAAAGCCAAGTGTGAGCAAGGTAACCTGAGAAGCCAATGGTGAGCCTATCTACAACGTGTAGCGCTTAGGAAACTGGGCCGAACAATTCAAACAACAGTTCATGTGACCACCCACGACATTGACTAAGCCTTCGGGCCCCGCCTATGGTCACTGATCTGCTGACGTTTGTCCGCCATCGGGAACAGAAGTCTCACCTGAGATCAAGGTTCCGAAACTCCGGAGTGAAGTTGTTCCAAATGACTAGTATTTCGCTAACTTCATCCCCGCCTTCAAAAAAGGGCTCATGCACTTCATGTGCAAATCACAACGGGATTAACCTGCTTCCAACTGCGCCAAAGCTGCTCACAGTCAACGTGCTTTGTAGACTACGCGAGACGCGCGGACAACATACTCGTGAGCAGCAAACTGGGTTCCGCCCTAGCCGTGTTTGCATTGATCACATCTTCACACTTCGCCAGATGCTTGAACTCCGCCATCCACATAGAGGGTCAACAGCTGTCATCTTGGACACCAGAAGGGCTTTCGATTCAGTTGACAGGGTTGCATTCTGGGACTGTCTATTGGGGAAGATGTGCCTGAAAAGCATGTGAACATCCCGAAAACTGTCTACTATCAGACCACGGAAAACGCTGGGGCTTATTGCAGCGTACCATCGACCTTAGGGGCCTCAGGTGGAGGCACAACAAGATTGTCCGGCTTTTCCCTTCCTATTCGACTTTGCAGCAGACGAGATCCCGGAGTGTGTACCGACAAACTGCGAACATGATGGTGTGGATTTGGCCCCAGGAGCTCGACCTCGACAATGAGTATGCAGATATTGCCTTAATCTGTGAGGGCCCACAGGGAGCCCAGAACATTTTGGACAGATCAAAGGCTTCAGTTCGTCAGCCCGGAATGGCCTTTGCACCTACTACGTCCAAATTGTAGTTTCAGGACTGGCAGCACTCCGCGCTTGCTCCTAGCCTTGATGATGAGCAACTGGAAGCAAATGGGCCGTATCCGCGCTGGTGGAATGTATGAGATTGAGAATTTGTTCCAAAATTCTCAGTGAAGTCATGAGAACGACGGAGTGGAGAACAAGACTTGTAGTCTGTGTTTGTCCACCAAGCTAATTACAACACAATAAATATGAAAACAGTAATTAGGGTGAGTCAAAAAACCGGTCAATAGAAGTTACAGAAAGCGTGTTTGTTATCAGTTACGCAACCACTGTTCCAAATCGTGGGCTTGATTGATTGTGGGCCAAGGGAAATCAAGTGTCCGGTCAAACTCCTTCTAAGCGCAGAGGTCAGGGTTGCGCAATCGGATACTAATGTTTTCGGCAACGGTGAACATTCGGAATCTCACCATTTTTGATCGACTCCTTGGTACTCGGTAGGCAATCTGAAAAGCATCTTTCTTACTGAGAATGATTGGAGTCGGTCAAATGGGCAACAATCGCGCTTGAAACCGCTTCAATCACACCACTGTTCAACCACACAGAATGATTTTTATGTACTTTGCCAGGCAATCGCCTTGCAGTACGGCCAATATACGATGCTCGACACGAGCAAAACAAATTAGTACACAAAACAGCTGGTTGTAGAACATGGAAGTTTGTCTTTGAGTCGTGACATGATAACGGATGTCGAACAGAAACTGACGCACAATTGAGCGGCAAGGTAGGTTGTTTCGACTGACTTTCTGAGCTCTCTTGAGAAGACTTCGGTCATGGGATCTCTTATGAAAGAAAGATTAATAAAAGCTAGTTTCTTATTCACAGAGGGTTGCTTAAGTTCCAACTCTACTGCCTGCATCGCATTCTGAATGAAACGCATTGGGTAATCATTCTGCATGAACACTTCTTCTAGAAAGTCTAGCTCAGCTCGTAAGCCGTCAGGGGTGCAGATCTTTAACGCTCTACCCGTCAAGCAGCATGAGTTTTCGCTTTTGATCTAGCGGAACGAAACTGTCAGAGTGAACGTACTGGTTATTCTGAGTCTGCTTTCTGCACACATTTCGTTGGATTAAACCATATTCTTTTCTTAGTACGCCCACAACCAAAAAAATTAAGTGACCACTGTTGTCTGATTTCCTGGTGAATGTAATGATGCCATAAATCTGTTCATGCTAGAATTCTCATTGATGACGCAAAAAATATCAACATAGCGTTTGCAAAATGTAAACTGCTCAGTGACTGCACTCGATTGGTTAGTTCCCAGCTTGCTCATGAAAACGTCAGCTAACCGTGCACCTACAATCAAGCCCATTGCCACCTTATCTCTCTGTCGGTAGATTGTATAATTGAAAAGAAACTGAACATTACTAGTACAAAGCGCCAGCAGTTATCTCAGTTCATCTTTTGGGATACCCACATGTTTTTTGTTATGCTCGATGCAATCGCATAAATAGTCAATCGTCTTTTGTAGAGACACGTTGGTAAATAGTGAGGCAACATCGAATGAGAACACTCTTTGATTGTTTAGGTTCAGGTTTTGGATTGTTTCAATGAAACGAAACGTATCCCGGAGGCTTTATTTTGCTAGATTCAACTTGATGGCTTCGAACAGACCGGCAAGCCATTTGGCCAGAGCACATATCTAAAATGGGTCTCAAAGGCAAACCTGCTTTGTGCACTTTCAGCAGACCGCATAACCTAGAGATTATTGTTCCAGTGGGACGGATGCGCTCAAAAGTAGCCCGATCAATTGTCCCCTTCTGTTTCATCCCACGCGATGTTCTAGATATCGCCTTTTCTATAGCTGGTGTTTTGTCTTTCTCCGTATTCATCTTGATGAATTTCGAGCTATCAGCTAGTATATCATTCATTTTGGTAACGTAATTAATCTTGTTCATTAAGACAACTCTTGTTGCTTTATCCGATCTGGAAAGTATTATACGCTCGCTCTTTTGGAAACGGCAGCCTCCGGTGTTCAGCGCATGACTTGAATTCGGGATATCAAAACACTTGCTTTAAAGCTTGCTTCGGTAGGGCGCTCTCGGTTTCCTGGCCAGAGTCCGAAGGGCAATGAACAGCACTGGTTGAGAACGCTGTCCAATACGGCTACGAACAAAAGTCATTGGCGCTCGTGTTGTGAGTCACCACGTACACTGTTGTAATTTTTCTCCCTTTATCTGTCTACATTTTTTCCTCTTTAACCTTGCACACCTTTTTTATACTACGGCACGTTTGTTGTTGCTTGTGGTTTTCACCTTTAAATATACAGCAAATCCATCGCATCGGCAGGGACAAATGGTGACACACAACAAGCTGGACGATGAGCGCAAATACGCACGTGTAGCGACAAAACAAGGTAGACACCGCCACTGGGGTGATCTATACGTAGGGTGATCACGTAGCGAGGGGTGTGGTGATAAAATAATCATACAGGTGAATATGGATGATGAAAGCCAAGCGTAGTCGAACCACCCGACAAAGTGTGATCGAACATCTGTTACAGACCGTTTGCCGAGATGAAGTTTAATTATGAATACGACCGCGTACGCGTACGAGCGTGCGGGGAGCAGCAACGCTTTAGTGTGGGAGAGGGAGAGAGCAGTCCGTGTGACGCCACACTCGGTTCGGGTCGCTTTCATATAAGGCACTGTGACTATTATGATGTAAGTTCAGCGTTCGGCTTTGGGTCACGCTGTGCATTTTAGCATCCCACTGATGCATGCTTCAGTCAAAAGTACGGTGGGTAGCGGCACTGTTTAACCAGGACTTCGATATCAGGAGTAAGTCAACAAGGAGCAGCTGACAGGAAGGCACACATTCAGCTTTCTACTGTCCGACAGTCACTATTTTAGGGCCTAGGGACAATCGTGAAAAGCAGGTTCAATCAACGTCACGGAGAAAAACATCAACACTTTAACACTGAGTTATCGCAACTACTTTGTCACATGATCATCGAGTCGCATTCAGAGGGAGCTGGGTAACGTCATTTTCGACGGCAATAGAAGAACAGACGTTTGGATACGCCTCACCAGACAGCTTCAAATCGCTGGTATCACTGCACAATCATCGGTAGAAGCACAAGTCGCCTTGCTAATGCTGTTGATCTCCTTCAACTGAAACGCGTAGTAATAGTTGCCAACACGCACGGCCCGCGATGTGAGCTTCTATCCGGATGGTGGACTGATCGAGTACGACACCGTTTAAAGCTCGATTTCCCTCGTAAAACCAACATCTTCAAGGAAATGTCTGGGTAGTCGTCAACCTAACTCGAAGAACACAACGCCACAATTCAAAATACCTCAAACCCTTAAGAAAATATGGATTACCATGGGAGTTAAGTACGCCCTCGTGCGCCCACATAGCTCCATTTACAAAGAGATGTTTTTCATGCAAAGCCGCGAATCGGTTCGTGGCTAAATACGTGATTAACCAGTCTGCTTTACTGCTTCTTGTTAGTTCGAATCCAATCACACAGGTTTGCAGTTTGCGTTTTTCTACCAAGCATTCACGTTCACGCTGAATACGATTACGTTATATGTGAAAACAAAGCACGGAAAGCGGTCACCTAATCAATATGTTACATCCATAGATGATGCTTCATGGTTGGTGACACTGACTTCTTCCAGGTGTTTTTGTCAAGCTACCTGGTAACTATATTCAATTTTGGTAAGTTTTTTATCCTAGTTTCAAGCTGACGCTCAGTTCCATCAGACTAGGATGTTTTGCATCCATAAACGAAAATTTGTGAAGTCGGACTGTTCTGTATATGACCACTGGCTTCTCCGCAAGGATATGGAAAACAGCCGATCTCAAGCGCTGCTCAACTAGTAGAGGAATACTGCCGCCGTTAGGCAGCAATTATGAAACTACTATTCTCTTAGGAACTGTGAGCTGCAGAAAACCTGGGGTGTTCGTCTTGCTGAACTTACCTGCAATAACCTTCAGTAGACAAGCATTAGTACGAACCATTTGTGTATTACTGCTTTTGATTATGAAGACCCTTTTAGCATTTTGTATCAAGAAACGTCTCCCCTAATTGACGTACTCCACTATATATATATAAGTGGAAATCCGTCGTGATAAGTCAAACAGCGTGTTCACAAATCCCCTTACATGTGCCAATAGAGCAATATTGTCAAAGTTAGCGATACCAGAAAAATAAACCGGAACGGCTACCATCACTGTGTACATTCAAAACCAGCGTAAATTTTCGTGGTGAACCATACAATCAGGTCAATGGTGTCCTAACAGCAGACAGCTGAGAAGCTTGATATTCTGGGTGTCGATAATATCGATCTGATTGTGAATAATTAACAAACTACTAACGAACAAACTACTTGTATCTAAACACACGTAGTAAAAAGGCTTTAATCGACTGTCGCGAGTGGATTTCAACTTTCAGATAGAACATACTACTAAGATATCTCAAATAAACAAATCAGGTTTACAGATTATGGGAGACATCGAAGTCGCATGGATTATTAGACCAAACTAGACTGATACTACGTTGCCAGCTTATCAGTTTCGCAACGTATTACAGCATTATTCTGCTAAGCCAGAAAAATATTTTTCAGTCGTTAACGTGCACAATATGAACAGCTGTATGTGAACCAGCTCACTGATAACCACTCCGACAAACAACCATGTCTGGTTGCAGGAAACACAATAACAGTGCGCCTTGAATTTATAAGAATTTATAAGAAAAGAGCGTGGCCTCCGGAGGAATTCCAATGAATATGAGCCAGCAATTACATTTAATTAACAAACGCTGATCCAGACTGTGGATGACATGAAAGATTCGGGCATCCGGTGACCACTGTTGCTGCACACAACAGACAGGACTAACAAAATATCTACTAGGAACACACCGGTGATTACTCTTGATCGTTGAAAAAACCGACTACTCTTAGCAAGGCACAATTCCTATCAGACATATGTTAAGAATGTTTGCTTGTCGAAATGATGCGAGCTGTACAACAGATGATATTTCGATTACAACACTCTTGAGGAAGACCACCCGTTGTGTTATTCCTAATTCATTTATTAACAGTGCCCATCAATTTTTCATTGTTCAGGAGGACACGGACGTTTATAACTCGAATAACGTAGTTATTTTCAGGTGCTCACATTCAGTTGATCATTGTTCAAAGGCAAAAGTGGTTGAGCGTTCAGATTTGATAATTCGGCCGTGCCTAATGTAAGCTCAATGGCGCAGTGGTCAAGGTTAACACGGTTGCCTCATGAAAAGACCGAATTCAAATCCCGGTCGTAACAAGGACATGCACTATTGAGGAGCACTAACGAGAGCGAAACTCGAGTCTAGTGCTTCTTTTCGAAAGAAGCTGGCTGCAAACTCTATCAGAATGCGAAAGCTACGATCAAAGGTGGGTGATATTCAACTTGAAAATTTTATCCTGATTTGAAGATATACGGTCAGCATGATGGAACTATCACTTGAATCACCTTCAAGTCACGATTCGAAGTTCACGTGCGTTTGATGATAGATCCAGTGTTTCAAACTGAACACCGAAGTGGGATAGCCGAAAAGCTTATCTAGACGCGAGGACTGCGATCAAGCGTCGGTGGTGTTCACTTAGAAGTAAACTAAACTCCTGAATTTTTAATACAGAATCAGTGTTCTCAAGTATTACAGTGCTGTACCGTACTTGAGAAGAAAACTTACTCTATTAAATTTTGGTCAAAATTCATGTAATGCTAAATGTTCCGACCTTGACGTGGTGATCAAGTTTGTGCACTGAATCGACCCAGAATACTGCGCTGATTAGAAATTTGGCCTTTCCAGGTGCAACCTTGTCAGACATGCCAGAGGGTGACATTCAGAAGAAAAGCAGACGCACTCACAGAGTTATACGTCGCATTATTGACTGCGTAAGGGTGCTTAGGTAGTAAGGCACGACCCTATGAACATGCAGCAGAACTATTTTAATGATTGCGTCACTGCTGTTTTTCGATCCAGGAGGAAGGGGGTCAGAAAAGGTACGCTCCAACAAAGGGCACTCCGATAGCTCAACGACTGACCGTGAACGCCGGTGTATTATCCGCTACGGTCGAGAAACATCCGGTATCTTCCAAGAGCCTGATGTACCTTCGAGTACATCCACTGCACGCAGCATTTGTCAGAACCAGACGTCTTATACACTGGGCCCTCAAGTTAGGCAAGCCTTCCGCTCCCAAGTGAGTCAGACTGCTGAGTCATCGGCTCCGGGTACGGCGCCCCAAGAAAGCCCTGTATCCTGATGTTTCGCAGGTCATCTTTTTCGGCCAGAAACTCGGGATGGGGTTCCTCAAGTCAACATCTTCCACAACATAAACCACAGGGAAGCATCGGAAGTTATCATTCCCCTGATAGTGACAATGTTCATCCTTTATGATTTTCTCCTTTTGTTTTGACCTCCACGTCTTCTTCCATCTATGTGCCCTCGAGTGAGAATTGGTTTTTAAAGCCGAAACAGTTGGTAAACATCGTCGTCTTCAATGTTCACAATCCCCGACAGCTTGGTCAGCAAGTTGGTTTGACAAGTACGCTCTCAAATATGGACCTTGGTATGAACTGTGCGCCGGATACACGAGTCTACGATCCTATAACCGTTATTCCCTTCAGCTCACCTCCGAGCGCTTCCTCCTCAAGGTCTCTGGCGACGCCAAATCTGAGTCCCGTGGTCAACCTGGAGTAGGAATCGCACTAAGTTCCACAGCACAGCAGTGGTTGTTCAACTGGGTCCCACTGAGCAGTCGCTTATGCGCTATCAGGCTAAATAGACTGGTTAAAGTTTGCCAACGTAAATCAGAAAAGCCTTGCGTATTCATTAGATCGCCGTACGCTCCAGCTCATAGCTAGTCAAATGCTACCAATGGTGCCTTCTATGACGCCCTTGTTGGCCTGCTAAAGCAGACTAAACATTCTGACATTAACATATGAGCCGACGATTTCAATGTTCAGCCTGGTCATCTTTCTTCAAAGAAGCAGTCGGCGGGAGTATGTTTGGTGTCTGGGCATAACGCGTTGACGATGGTGAAAGACTGTTGAAAATGCGTGCATCCCACTGTCTACACATTTCCAGCACTGCATTTAAGCACACGAAAAGGTAAGGTGTTATATAGACATCTCCGTGTGCTTCCCAGCCGTGGACAAAACCCAATTATGTAGCGGTCAGTTACAGGTTATTCCACTCTGTCAGACTGTTGTGCCTTTTGGAGAAACCACCAGGACTCGCACCATGCTGCCGTGCATGCTCGTTTTGTTTTGTCGCTTGTACAGAGGACACATGTTCGTAGATGCAAGATATTTAACTGACATTCGAGCGAAGACAGTGTAAAGAACGATTACCAGAAGGCGCTCATGAACAAATGGCTCATTTCGACTCAGTCGCAAGAACCTAACGAACATCGGGAACAAATCGTAGCGACTATGATAATTTGCTGTGAAGAAGTATGTTCCGAAGAAACTAGGCAGTTGCGAAGAGCCTGAGTTTCTGTCACGTCGGCAAACCTTATGAGCAAGCGTCGTTCGATTCCACCTGGTTCTGAATGTGCTGGTGACTGTCGAGAACTTAAACGGAACCTAACTAACGGCTTGCGCAAAGACCGTGAACATCACTTGATCGTACAATCAAAAGAGCTGGGAAAAGTCTTCTGTATGAGAAAAACAGAAAACGTTTTCCGATGGTCCGTGGTTGTATTGGCCATCGTGTCGGTTTAAGCGAGACCATAAGCGAAAACCATGGTTTACTTATTACCACTCAATCGCGCCGACTTGTCAGGTTGGCTGAACATCCTGAAGAACAGTTCAGCTGGCCTCAATCAGACCATGTAGACGAAGGGATCAATAATAGTGTTCCAGACGGCCCTGTATCGGAGGCGTAACTGTAGCTAAATTTACTGGACAGGACCTCCCTCCCTCTACCTTTAGGACAGAGGTTGACATCAGAACCGACAAAAAACCTCTGAGCAGTTTGGGAAACGGAAGAGGTACCTCGTGATTGGTGCTCAACAGTAATTTACGCTCTCAAACGGGGGGTCCGAAATCTATGTGGTCACAAAGAGGCATAGGTCTGATATCTGTTGCATCCAAATAACTCGAGCATCATTTTCCATCAGCTCACTAAGCCCAGGAGAAGTTACATATATGAAGAACAAGCAGAATTTCGGTCCTTTTGTGGGTGCGTTGATCACATTTTTATCTTGTAGCGGATCTTGGAGCATCGACACTTTTATAAGTAGCCGACGATCGTGATCTTCTTAGACCCAACAGCTGCTTTCGATTCGGTTGTTCGTAACGATCTCTGGAACTGCCTTCCTCACGTGGAAGTACCGGGGATGTACGTGAATCTGTTGGGTCAACTGTATGTTCACTCTGCAAGCAGAGTTTATAGACAACTGTCTCGGCCGTTCGTCACTTCCAACGGTCTTCGTCAACGATCCCCATTCTCGTCCTTCTTGTCGAATTTTGTCACGGAGGATATTCTGGAAAGTGCGCATGAAGAATCCATTGAACTTGGTGCTTGGCTTCTTCCTGGCACTAGGTTGACCGACATGGAGTACGCGGACGAAATTGTCTTACTCAGCCCTTCTATCGAAAACATGCAGGCCATACTGAACAAACTAAGTGACTGGGTTAGTTTGTGCGGAATGCACTTCGTACCATCAAAGTGTTACCTCAAAACTGTGATATTCCCACTCCTGCCTTCTTAATTGCAGGCAATCCGCCTGAGATTTTGGACACCTTCACATATTTGGATAGCATTATCTCGTTAGTTTGCAATACTGCTGATGAGAAATAAGTGAGGATAGCAAAAGTACGACTTTCCTTTGTCAACTTGCGTCACCTGTGGCGTCAAAGAGAGGTTCGTTTGTCATTGTTTTGCTGTTTGGTTCGGAAACGTTCGCATCGAAGATACCAACAGACTTGCTGTGTCTTCGCCAGCTAGACCATATAGGTGGACTGATCGCGTGAGCAACATAGCCGTTCGCCGGCACATATTCCAGAATGCTCAGAATGCGCGATCAATTGACCAACTAGTCATGCTTCACAATCTGCGATGGTTGGGTCACGTAAGCCGTATGTAAACCGGGCGTTTACCGTAACGGGTGTCATGTAATGTGCATACCAGCAGTTGGGTAAAACCACGTGGTAGTCAAGCAACAATGTGGTTACGGAATGTGAAGACCCTAACTGCTCAATTGAACGAAGTGGAGTCGCCTGCCTGGCTGGGGTCCTCTAGATCACTCAGATCGTTATCCAAGATGGCGGTGTGCCTCCGTCAATGGCTTATCTGCATGTATACCATTTCTAGTCCCTCCGCTTAGTCCTTTATTTGTTTTTATTTTTTTTCAAACATTCTCAGCAACGCTCATTTTTTCTAGCATATTCCACGTCACCGTTCAGTTGTGCAGCGATCCGACCCAAAGTACCTTCTCGTCGGGCTCAAGACTGTTGTGATGATGATGTCATAGATGAGGCGACCGGCACACACACTACGTTGACCGTGCTCTCGCATAGCTGATTTGAGTCCATACAAACGCGATTCATTAAGTGGACAGACCTGAGTTAATCGGCGCGCCGTGTGATCACAAATCGTTCACTTTTTTGAGCAGAAAAGTTCAATTCCGGCTGGAATGACGTTGCGTATTGATTGAAAGTAACACACTGAAAAAATGATGTAACCCACTCCAGTAAAAGCAGTGCGCATATAAAACTTGAATGAACAACGTCTTCAGAGTGCGAATCACGGAATAGTCTGAAACAATATTCTAGCCTAGAGAGAGAGTACACACCTGTAATAGTTACGCCAAACAAAACATGCATGAGCGAGTCAGCAACGGTTTTACACTGGTGAAAAATAAAGCAGGCTTCGCAATAGGGTAAACGGAAAGATAATTTGCATAAAACACCGACATGATAGGTACTCTTGTGAAGATAGGATACTCTTACTACACTTACGTCATGAAAACCGTCGAAGACGAAGATAGGTCTTACTTCACATTGTTTAAATACACTAATAATCTTGGCTACACGGACTTCTAAAGCCAGGTATTCGCCTCCAAATTGAGCATATATTCCGGAAGTGGTATGAACATGATGCAGAAAATTCTGTGCGTCAACAACCACTTGCGTATTGTGCAGTTTGAAAGGGGAAAAGTTTCCTGGGTTTTGCTCCAAGTAACTAGATAGCCCCCTCACACCCATGATTGTTTGAAAGCGGCTGTAGGTTGGTTGAATGCAAAGTATTTTACTTCAAGAAGCGCGGCTTTTTAGCAAGCAATTAGAAGATCGCGTCGGAAATTCCAGGCAGGCAGCTTGAACCATCCTGTGAGTAACAAGGAGAACAAACAACAAAATCACCCACAAAAAATATCGGGCGGCACATTACAGTTTTTCCGTCAAATGGATAACACCTGCTGTTCAGAAAAAGTACCTCACCCACTGAAGGTTAAGGAAGAAACGAATAAATCAGACTAAAAAACGGTTTTTATTAGTTGTATATTACCGCTACTATAACCAGGACCGTTTACATATGCTTATATCCAATTTGACACAACAACCAACTGATACGCAAGTTGTACTAAGCTTTCATCAGAATTGTACGACTCAGTGTCGTACACATTACAACATGGCATGGTGGACGTGCCAGTCATCGGAACACACGAGACCCTCTCGCACATACCTTTGAAGTCAATATTAGCCGGCTGAAACTACTTCATTCGATAACTGAATTCGTCAAACACAAGGCGTCACTCACAAAGAGCAGTTTTGTGGCGTATCTGCCGCTTACCTCAAGCTGGTTAAGCGGTATTTGATTCAAAAATGCTATAAAGCACTGCTTAAAACCGACTGGCGTCACCTGAGCGTTTCTACCTTCTGTATTTAACTTCATTTAGAGTTAATTCGGCTGGCATACGTAAAAACCTCAGTGAATCTGAGACAATATGGCTGGGGGCTGTCTTCAGGGAGTTTTCTATGCATACTAGGGCCTTAATTTTCCCGTTTGAAGCAATCTGATGTATCGACACATTTCAAGTGCAGGCCAACTTAAATGCAGACTAGACTCCAATAGTTCACAACCTACACAACTACGATTGTTACACTTCCTCAGTAAACTGGGACACCACAGTCACACAGTGAATGACAGGAGGTGACTTATAATAATAACAAGGATAACAAAATCGAGTTACCTCTTTATAAAACAACGGGAGACAATTCGTTCTCAGGGGCTGGCGTGCACTGCAACTCATCCAAAATTCGAAGGTAGGAATGACAATGTCGAATAAGATTAGTCCTTTCCAACAGACACTTGATGCATGTTAAAATCATGTGTAAAATGGAAAAAGATAAAATGAGTATGCCGAAACGAAAATAGAAATAGTAACAGCATGTAGTCAGAATGAATCTGAGGCGGCACAAGAGATTCATTAATTACTGTGCAAAGGTGTGGCGTATAATTGGAGCATGGCTACGTAAAACCGCGCAAAAATTATGGTGCACAGAAGGTGATGAATAATATAAATAGTTATACAAATGCAAAAAGAAATTGGCCTATCACTGAGCCACACTCCCAGCACACGGAGGTTGTCGGATGTGCGACGAGTGAACAGGAGCCGTTTGCTTCTGAAACGATCCAATTGTGAAATTTGTCTACTCGACACGTGAGTATGGGTATCTACTACATCAACAGTGAAGACAGACACAGGATAAACACCAGGAAGACCCTGGATTTAATAAACAGATTGGGAATAACACAACGTTACGAGCAAGTTGTAATATTCTACGTTTCAACCACCTCGGGTGGCCTTCCTCGGGAGCGTTGTTTCGATTACAACACTCCTGATGAAGGCCACCCGAGGTGGTTGAAACGTAGAGTATTACAACTTGCTCGTAACGTTGTGTTATTCCCAATCTGTTTATCGATAACATGTTAACCACGACGCCAAACTATTCAACGTCATTCGTACTACATTTGGTGCAGATATCTCACACTGGATTTAAATTTATTCGCGCCTTCGGAAAGTGTAGCGATGTGATTTTTTTAAATTGCCAACTATGTTAAGGCTAAGATTTCCATGTGTACTCTCTTCGTTTCCAAACTGTGTATGTGCTTTAACGCTTGTTCGAACGACTATCGATACCGACAAGTACCCCGCGCACTCGAACGTACGACTTCGCTGCGTGCTCGCTTGTCATTCGGCTGAGTTAACTTTTCGTCTTATTATTCACTCATTCTCACGTCGACTTCACGTGTTGCCAATATACCCCCTGATTCTATAAATCGGTCAGCCTGTTTAAGTCGTACATTATAGAGTACACTCAAGTTCAGTATTTCTTCCCCTCCCTCATATTACGCCTCGAGTGCGTATGGTGCCCAAGTACATATATATATATACCGTTTGGATTCGCCCAACCGCCATGGACAATAAGGAGGCTAAGTCAGAATATTCGTCTTCTGTATCAGTGATCAAGTTAGCTGTCCCTGCTTGTGGGGACATTGATCCAGAGCTGTAGTACGCCGTATTGGAAATAGGGTTTAGCAATCGGTGCATAACAATTGATTCGAACAATTTCTCGCAGCTTACACCATGCCCTCCCCGAGATATGCGGAACCTGGTTAGCGACATCTTACTAGGCTCAGCAACCGATCGTTATGAGTTACCTAAGCGAATAATTCTTGAAGAAACACAACCGTCCGATAAAATGCGTCTGGAACAGCTGTTTAAACGGTTACAGTTGGATGACAAGAAGCCATGGAGTAGGTAAATCAGAGCTGTTTCAACGGTGAAGTTCGGTGACAAGAAGCCATGGAGTAGGTGGAGCACAGCAGTTTCAACGGTTACAGCTGGGTGATAATAAGCCATGGAGTGGTGAATCACAGCTATCAGAGTACATTGTGCAAGAGTTGCGGGTGTAACGACATTCTGAGTATACAAAGAGGCGATTATCCGTGTTACCGTAGCGTCCATCGTGTGACCTGGCGTCCGTCATGGTGAGACTGGACCTTGACGATAGCTGTTTTTAAAGTAATCAAGACCTACCTTGAAACCAATGTAAATAAAAATGCGTTTACATTACCCCGTCATGGTGAGACTGGACCTTGACGTAGTGTGACGGCTTGCGCATCTCGATGACCTACTGAGCTAAACTGGACGGTGTGGTGATGACACTAACAGAGTTACTCACACCCGGCAAACCAACAGGTAGAGGTCTGACGAACCACAGTCTCCTGGTCCTCCAGGTTGGGGGTTGGAAGATGGCTGGCATCTCTTCCCGAAAAACGTACCATTTCTGGTACACCGCCACCCACCCTCTGCCTTGCGGTACAGGCTTTTGAGCAAAAGGCTTTTGTTTTCTGGGCGTCCTGGCAGTATCTCAGCCCACACACAACCATGAATACTCACAACATAAACAATTCCATATTGCATCGGCCTTCTCGCAGTATAAACCGGGTCGCCCTATCTGCTGCATACAACAGGGTGGATAGGCGAAAACATGCTACTGCTAACCCCTCCCCCACTGTCCTATCAAATTTAGCTCTCAGGCCCTTCTCGACCCTCAATTCTGATAATTTCTCTGCAGGTCCCACAACAAATACAATTAATCTTCTCTTCCTATATAGAGATTGCTTTTTCTTCATTGTTGTGTGACAGTTAAGCATTAGTGTGAACCACTGATGTATTGCTGTCTATGATGTTGATGATGACCTAGCGGCTTCGGCCGATGCAATACTTGAAAGTTTTCGAGACACGGCGCCGTCACCATTAGTTGGACAGACAGTTACCTACAGTAGTCCCGCGGATAACTTGGTCGCCACAAAGGACGCCGAAATAGCAGACTTGTACAAAGCAGCTGAATGTTGTGAACGCAACTCATTGGAACCAATCGACGAGATAGCTTAGTTTCGACGTGAACTGGCGGATTTTCCCGCGAGTATTCAGCGTGCTAGGTCACCATGCAGAATTCCTCCGAGGCTTGCCCGGGCTAAAGATTAGCGATCTCTGTTGGTACCATGAAACGCACCGTGAAAGCGCCAGACGATGCTGATCACCATGTAGCCGCCGTGGTAACAAATGTTTAAACTAGCAGGTCGGCATGTCTTAGCAACGACAGCCACAGACTAGGTAAACAACAGCCACCTTTTCTTTCCGAAGGATTTGACCTCCAAAATGCAGTTTTTATTCGATACAAGAGCGGGAGTAATTGTCATCCCGCATTTGGTACCGGATGCGCGATTCGAATCTGGCACTGCGCTCCGAGTTGCAAACGGTATGCCGATTAGAACCTTCGGCCTTCCATTGTTGAGCATAAACTTTGGTCTTCGACGTGATTTTCGTTGGCTTTTCCTTGCAGCTGATGTACCTTTCCCTATTATTGGCATCAATTTTTCCCCACATTTCGATTTGCTGATCGGTCGCGTTTGACTGATACCTCGACAAAACTCAACGTTCGGGATAGGCCGTTGCACACGGTTGTGATCAGTCCAATGCTAACCAATCCCGTAGTTTGTGAGCCATATCGGAAACTCTTATCCGAATTCCCCCAACTAGTCCGACCCGCTAACGAAATGCCGGCCATGACAATCGACGTCGTGCATCACATTGTCATACGAGGGCCGCCAGCTCAAAGTCGTCCCATAAGCTCAAAACTGCTCGAGCCGAATTCGAGCATATTGTAGCGAGAAGGCGTCCAATAAAGCACAATCTTTATTGTCCAAATCGCCAGTCACATGCAACGCGCTCTCTCTCGTTTATGAGTCATAATTCCAACCCGCAACACCCCCGGTTTCCGTTCACACGTCGTGTGCACTTCTGACCGGTTTACGTGTGTGATCGGCACCTTCTATCGGGGGGTTTTCTGCCTGCCATTCATCATCTGTTTGTCCGATTTCGGTGCGCGATGGCTCGTCCGGCTGCTCGTGCTGTCCGCCATCCACCCAATGTTGGCCTTGACCGTATTCCAACATCGTGTCGAGATGTTCCTCTAAATGTTGGAAAAACTACGCCTCCGATCTGGCCGTCTGTCGTATTTCGCCTGCCCTGTCTCGCCCGTTGGTCCGATCAAGTCGAGCGATGACTCATCCGGTCGCGCACGTTGTTCTTGATCCGATCGCAGCAGGCTTTTGAACGTATCCCTCCCCGCGTTGAGGTATTCGGCCGAGCGTTCGAAAACTCGCACCTCCGACCTGATAATCCACCACAATATGGTTGAACTTGGCACTATCCGTCCGTCCAATATTCCATGGGCTTCGCCGTTGTACATGGTGTCCAAGAAGACTGATAGCGGACGGCTCCCGTGTGGCAATTATCGAGCATTAAAGAACGTAACCATTCCCGATAAGTATCCAATTACTCACATTCAAGACTTGACGGCAAACCTATCAGGAAAGCAGATATTCCTGTAGCCCCCGAAAACATCTCGAAGACACCAGTCATAAGACCGTCCGGACTTCTCGAATTTTTGCGCACGCCGTTTAGTCTGAACAACGCTGCTCAGACTTCCAAACAATTTATTCAAGTGAGTCGTGGGTTGAACGGTGTTTGCCTGTACTTGCATGATATCTTTGTGGCTAGCTCATCACAGGAAGAGCACTGCGTGCACTCGCGTTCATTATTCGCCCGTTTGACGTATCATGGGGGTGACCATACATCCAGATAAGTGTTCATTTGGGACGCCTCGCGTAACCTTCCTAGATCACAGAATGTCCACGAGCGGGATCGAACCACTCCCCGACAAGGTGCAGACAACAGTGAACTACCCGAAGCCTACATCGCTCAAACTCCTCCATTTCGACGGTTTGGTAAATTTTTATCGCCGTTTCATTCCTAATCGTGCCTACCGAATGCAACCGCTAACCGACTTGCAACGGTAAAATACACATCATCATCGTCGTTATCATAGACAGCAATACATCAGTGGTTAACACTGATGCTTAACTGCCACACAACCATGAAGAAACAGCAAACCCTATATAGAAAGAGAGAAGGAAAAAGAGGGGGACGGAAAGGGACCTATCTACTGAAAATAACTACGTCCATATTCAAACATTCAGCATCAAGTTGCCTACACCTTGCAAACAAACAACCGAGCTGCAAGTGAAAGTAAGGCGTCGTCAGCAAGACAGCTTCCTTACGGCTTTCACTGCCCCGCGTCATCAAATGCACTCACTTCACAGACAATTCGGCCAAACAACGACAACACTCACGCCACTGAGCTCGATTAGCCGCTATCTCGCCCAAAGTCTCCAACCACCGACTCTGTGAGTCGCGAGGACCCCAGCCCGGGAGACGAACACGACCCACGGTGGCCAACCCCTTCGTGAACGACTTCATTTCCCTACGCCAGGTCATTATCTGACCACCTCGCACCTTACACCGGTCGGTCGCAGTGTCAGCGAA
>QNGE01000813.1:159778-178716 GCA_008508345.1 Paragonimus westermani | reverse complement strand
ATACGCCGGCGGTCACGGTCAACCGTTGGGCGATCGGAGTGCTCTTTGTTTAAGGGTACCTTTTCTAACCCCCTTCTTCCTGATACGGAAGACAGCAGTGCCGCAACTATAAAAATAGTTCTGCTGTATGCCCATAGGATCGTGCCTCACTGCCTAAGCACTCCTACGCGGTCAGCAGTGCGACATACAATCCTATGAGTGTAACTGCTTTTCGTCTGACTGTTCCCCTTTGGCCTGTCTGACAAGGTTGCACCTGGAAGGACCGGAGTCCTAGTCAGCATAGCCCGCCGGATCAAAACAGTACACAAGCCCGACCACCACGTCAAGGTAGCAGTATAGGTCGGGGGTCAGACCTTTGCCGACCTCGAATGGGTGTACTCACATTTTGACACATGTAAACGGATTTGCACCTTGCCCAGAAGCTACACCAATTCCAAATTGCTTGTCGGAATCCGCCTTGGAACGTTGGGTTGCCCAGTTTGGTTGCCTCGCTGTAGTGACCACCGATCGCGGATCACATTTCGACTTGGCCTTCCCGTCACTACCTAACGCATTAGGCTGTAGTCGAATATACACAATAACGTACCACCCGGCACGCAACGGGTTAGTTGAACGTTTTCATCGACAATTGATAAGTTCGTTATCCGTTGGCAACAACCTTTCGTGGCACCAGGTCCTGCCATTAGACCGACTTGCATGCCACACCGCCCAGCTGGTCTATGGGTGCTCCTTACTTTTACATGGAGAGATGGTGGCTCCAAGCTCGACGGAACCCATCAACTTCACGGATTACGGTGAGCGGTTGGACCAACACATGAGACGATTCCAACCGATTCCACCGGGGGAACAGACGACACCAGCGAACGTAGATCCTCGTCTGCTAACTTGTTCTAACGTGTTGATTTGTGCGGTTACTCCTCGGCGACCTTTACTCCCACCGTACACAGGCCCGTTCCGCATACTTACGTGCTACGGTAAAACTTTCGCGTTGGAGAGCAATGGTGAACACGAGGTTATCTCTATCGATAGAGTGAAGCCAGTGCTTGTAAAGATACCTGGTGCGGAAGCTGATTCGCGACCAGCAACGTCCACTTCGGCTAGCACATTGCCCAACGTATGTACAGATTCGGTATCGGCCTCGACTCCGTCTGCCTCTACGGAGCCGAATCTCCAGAACATACGTAGTTGAGAGTTGCGGTGGCCAGTACGATTCGCATACTATGTGAACATCCGTCGTACCTAGTTTTAGTTGCTGTTGTACTTGGATGGTTTTACCTACAGCGAACTCTGTCAATAAGTTCTTTTTAAAAAACCTATTCTCTTGGACACAATGAAGACAGAAACCTGGTGACGTTAAAGTTTCCCATCAATGAGCACTGTATACTCTAGATACTAAGAACTAACCATTCATCAACTGCGTGGGACGTTGAGGCCGCTCATCGCGAGGATGCTGAAAAACCTGAAATTCTGCGAGGACCGCCTACGATTGACATGAACAAGGCTACGATCGTACTAGGTCGAATACAACTTGCCTGTTCCCAATTACCCTGCTTACCTAGGATTACTAACCTTCCAAGTCATGCTCCCCCAACCATTTCCAATTGTTCTTCCCCCTCCTTCCACCACCGTAGGTGCGGACTGTGTGGCAGGAGGAAATTGGACCATTCATGCTCGTGTCAACGGTACCGGCTAACTGAAACGCTGTTACACTACCGAAGTCAACACTCGGGTTATGTTCTAAGGGAGGCGCTCTGTAGCGACCAAGTTTGTTTACTGTTAACCGTGTTAGTGCTACGATTGTCATTTGTACTCTTTTTGTTTCTGAATTGTGTATGTGCTTAAACGTTTGTTCGAACGACTGTCGATACCGACAAGTACCCCGAGCACTCGAACGTACGACTTCGCTGCGTGTTCGCTTGTCGTTCCGCTGAGTTAACCTTTCGTCTGGTTATTCGCTCTCTCTCACGTCGAATTCGCGTGCCACCAATATACTCCCCGTTTAATCGTTGTGTTACTTGTAACCGGCCGACTTTGGTTCATTTGATTCTACAGAAGATTGATTCTATAGGAGAGCGCGTGCACTTTATCGTCATGCAAAACAAACCTAAGTTGCATACTTTATTACGTATACATACCAGCACACTGGTCCGTGGACAAACCGAGCGTCTATTCCAAAACCAAGCGATGAACATAGTAGGGAGAACAAGTTGACAAAAATAAGGGAAAAGGCATAAAAAGAAGTACAACAGCAAAAAAATATTTTACCAATTTTATATCCTGCGTGAGGTTTTTCCAATTACTTTACTTCGAAAAATATGTGAATAGCAACGATCACCGCAACAGAAATAAAATTCTCATCACTCTCACGCAGTCACCAAACACGGACAATGCATTGCAGGTTGTGTCGAACGGATAGTTTGTGAGAATACTGGACGCGGAAGAGTCAGGTTTCACAACCATGAAGCAGCATGATGTACAGCCGCTCTGTACATCCGATTTCGTAGCGGTATACGTCAATTACGTTCACACCAGAGGCTCACCGGTATACCCGATGCTGACTGAACTCCAGTCAAACACCAGCTGATACAGACGATAACGTAAACGAAACAGACTGTCACTACTCAGTGTGAGGGCGAGCATAAACTTGGCAGTTTTAGATGAGCATTCTGCACGTGGGCGGCACACAGCTTATATCATGTAACACCACCTCAAATGCCAAGCGGTTTCGTCCTTCATGCAGTTTCCGTAGTGTCACGAAACAAGCTGATGTCGTCGGTGTAGCCTAGGTATACAACTGCTTCACGGAAGGAATCTCACACCATCATTGGTGACAACACTTAGGATCTTGATCGAAAAAGTGGAGGGAAGAAAAGCCGTACTGCACATCCCCGGAGTCGGGGATGAGCAGTGACAGTCCATATTAAATCCTAACTCGAACTGATGTTTGGCAAATGTCCATGGAATGAACAGGCGCCTACCATATTATGTATATTCACGTTATACATAAACATAAGTGAATGTATCGGAAGGACAACAAAGGTGCGCTGATTTGCTTCAACTGCACTTCTAACGTAAGTGATCACTGATCGGTATCACTTTTAAAACTCCCCCAGTGAAGCCAGTATAGCTCAATGCTGTGTTGTGTTAAGTAAACTATCAAGACGAACGTATATTAGAATCTTCAACCCTAAGAAAATCCCATACAAAGGCAAAAGGGTCGAATAGTGATTTTCCGAAAGTAGACTTTTTCTACGAACAGCATTAATCAGTTCAGCAAAATACAAAAGGAAAATGTTTAAATCTGTACTTTCCGCAAAGGCAAGAAGGGCCAGAAAGGTGAATCTCGGCAGGGAGAACAATGAGTGTAGTGATGAATTAAATCTGTTTCCAAAAGAGAAACTTCACCTAGCGAAGACTTTGGATCGAAACGGCGAGAAGATTTGGGGGGAGGTGGTCGCTCCTGCGGGTTTTCATAATGATTAGATGCCTTTCTGTCACGTTCCTCTCTGTGCTTTAACGTCTGTATCATGAACTCCACCAATTCCGGATCCATTTCAATATCTTCGGTTAAGTCATCATCGTTAGGCGCCTCAGCACTGAACGGTGACCCGTTGAGATAACTCAAGGAAAATTCTGGAAGCTGGCCTTTCAATGACTCCATTCTCTCTAAGGTTTCATTATAAGCCTGTCGGTAGTACTCCTGTTGACGATAAATTCGAAGTGCCGCGCGTTCGAGTTGTTCCACAGAAAGACATTCATCTTTACAAGGAACACAATCTGCTTCTTTTGAAACAAACGAGACTTGAGGCTGACATAACGTTGGGAAAATGGAGCTGAATCTTTTAAGCGTCTGAAGATAGAAATCCAGCCCCGCTTCCATCTAAAGAGGAACAGCGTCTTTAAGTTACTCCTATTAGATGAAAAACACCGAAAAATGAAGCAACTTTCATATATCGACTTTATTCGATTAGATGACCACTTGGGTTGAACAAATCAGCCTTATGATCGGCAATGTTGGGAGTAAGTTCATAGTTAGTGATCACCACCTCCTGGCGAACTCCAGGCGTGAAATCCCCGCGAAGACCAATATAGTGAAGTCTAGATGTATCAGCACCATAGTTTGATCGTATATGTAAGCCTAGGTGTTTAACATTTGAAAAACGGGCAATTTTCACCGGGTATACAATGTCTCCAAAGGGATCAGGAGACAAACACAAGGATTGATCGCCTTCCCTCTATTAGAAGTGTAAATGTGTGCAAGAGGAAACCTACATCAGCATCTGAGAATGTCATGAAAGGTCTATTTTTATATAACGTCACGTCTTTTGGGTGCTGATCCGAGGGGTCTCCAGCAATAATAATCCCCTTAAGTTTGACGCTCCCCGTAAAGGAAATGTTAAAGAGTAATTCTTCATCGGCATCGCTTTCGACAAATATGCTTGTGTCCTTGCGAGACTTCGGGCGAAACTTAAGGAAAACCAAAACAAACACACCTCGTACGGTTTAAAAACCGACTTCCCACTTCCAGCTACCAACTCATTCAAACATTCAAGAGCATGCAGATTAATGAATTTATAAAGACTGAAGGAAGCCGCAGGATCTTCTATGTTTAAAGTGTGGCAACAATGCTGACCGTGAGTGTGGTCACACATTACCAAGGAACAAATCGTACTAGCCAATCGGCGCAAGGGCTCCGAAAGGTGGCCTTGACCAATATGTATTGTTATGCGAGGTCGAAACTCGCAAGCGTGCACGGATTGAATTTGACGTGGTAATTTTCACACGCTTGCGCTGTTCGACATTGAGACCGTTACATCAACTTTGTGCACCAGGATCCTGATTCAGCGGACAGTCAGACGAGCAAGGAGGACAGTTGTATTAAACGTAACCATATCACACCCTTGTACCCTTATTCATTTGGTTACTCTAGTACCACTGCGCATTGCGTAACACATCCTTGGAGAAAATAACTGTCAGGGTGCGTGTTGCGGTATCACTAATCTCTCGCATTCTCACTGACTACTGTCGATATAGGCAATCATTGAAAATCCACGGTAACTGACGGATATGGAAACCTGCGTTTCCGGTGGTTCGGCCTCTTCGTGGCGGATAATGTTTCTACCACGGATAGTCGACGACTTGTGCTGCGCTAAACGGAAAAATAACGTTCATCACAGGAGCTACAAATTGGACCGAGTTTAGTCACAGATTCTCACATGCTTTTCAGGTGGTTTGGTCGAATAACGAAAGGAAGGGGAGAACAGACAAAGACAAATAGGGAAGACTCGTTATCAAAAATGTAAGGCTCAGTGTGGCACTAATCATATTTCAAACTCGCAAAGAGAAATAACGACGTATTCAACATGCATTCACCAAACAAACAGGCGATCAGTAGACAAATAATTGAACAAAGACTTAGCCAACTGTTTTGACTACTCGTCCGAACTGGAGCCCTTAATAAAAACGACAGTTGGGACCTCACTACTTGCATGTAAGCGATTCTTGGCGTGCTTATCCAGCCTCAGGCTAAGTGACTGGGGACTAAATGCCTGCACTACCGTTTCCGGTAGCGAGTTTCGTGGGTGTTAAATGCGCGCATGAAAACAGTGTAGTCTACACAGAAGTCATGGACGCTGCCGGTTTAATAACGACAAGTGGCAAAGTAGATTGTGCGTAGGGGTAATTGTGAACATATGCCAATCTAGGCGAAACCCATTGTTAAGTCGCTGCCGGCGATTCAGGGCAATTCACTCGGTAACGCGTACTCGAGGGCACTAACAACGCCCATTCAGAAGCTCGGGTTAACAGAATTATCCTCTAAGTGAAAATCTCTTGAAAGGCTATCGCGAGGATTAGAATATCTACAGCACTATTTGATAAATTTACATTAGGGGTGTTATCCCCCCTTAATACGAATTAGCAGGGCGCACAAATTATCCTCCAGAAAGGCGTTCACAATGGAGAAAACAAGCAGGGTTCCGCAGATCGTCACCAGTCAAACGGAAGTAAGCTCATTCAAAAAATCGGGTGCAGATTTAGTTGAGAGTGTGTATACCGGAATCGAGAGGAGTAGTTTGAATAGTAAGCAACGGTAGTGATAAAGAAGAAAGCAGCAGTGATGAAAACTTTATATTGATCATGGCGCGTGGTTCGAAAAAGGCCAGTCATTATTCCGTTCTAGTGGATATCCCGTTTGTAGCATTCGATCACTCATATTTACGAACTATTTGGTGTATTTTGTCATAGTTAATTGCTTCGAGACCTTCTGAACACACACTATCAAAAAGTTGAATATCCTGCATGAATCCACGTTAAGTAAACCAATTTTCATAAATTACCGGTGGTCAAGCGACCATCCCTCTGCAAAGAATGCATGTTGACGGTGAACAAATGTGTAAAATCTTCAGATTGTTCAGTAAACACCTGCCCCACCCCTGATATCGCAGAGAAGATCGAGGCCGCTGTTAAAACAGTAGTCTCAACAGCAAATCTTAGCAGATCACACGAAAGGAACAAGACCAAACCATGTTCAGTTTCCGAAACCAATGTATTCATAGATCACGATAAAAAATAAGGGAACTGAAGGCTGGAATAGCGAAACCACACAATAGGAACAAAACGCTTGTCGAAATTTTGCACATATTATGTCCGCTACTGTGCATTATAAATGCTTCAAGAACATCCGCTTCAGACCACCCGTAGCCACAAAGACCTCAGCGACGCCGAAACGCTTATTGATGGTGTAGCTGCGAACTTGCATGAGCGGTTACACTGTACAAGCTAAGTGGTGGTGTTTAACCCAACTGAAAGAATTCCTCTGTTGTCGGTGAAAAGGATCTTACTCAAAGCTAGTAAGATTGAAGAACAAGAGTGATACTGTTTAAGACCGCGCAAGAAAGTACAGCAGAAGCACTGCCCATTGTTGCTACAGTTCACAAGTGAACTTGTAGCCAACGAATTTGTCAGAAGATAAGAGGAAATCAGGCGTGGCACAAATTTTAAGTCCATAAAAGTGTCCAATGACAAGACGCCACTCCAGAGGGAAATATTGCGAGCCAATATTTCTCGAGAAAAAGCCACAGTCAACAATCTCATTGTTCTGACCACAGATCTCTACTGCTGCAGGAGTTCTGTGAAACCGCAAGTTACAGCTAGAAACGCCGTTGCGTCGTTGGTCCAGGCTAACACTGAAAAACGAAACACGTCAGCTTTGATAACGCCGGGCGTGTTCAAATTGCCGCAACGAAACCCACGGCTATTAATAAAAACATTTTCCCCAACGCTCAATGTCTCCCTCTGTCAACCGTGGCCTTGACTAGGAAGTCCTAGAACTAAGGCATCCATAGTTAATCAGAACACTGAAAGAAGCAGCTTAAATGCTCATGATAACGACGCGGCTGCGCAAGCAGGGCTATCCACTTCTTATCAGAGGACTTTCTCTTCGTTATATGAAGTAATCGGAAATACGAACGGCCAATCCAAAACACCTGAACAATGCTCTAACTTAACAGTAAGATATGTAGGGTGTTTGCCAGAGAACAGTATTTCGGAATTCCAATATAAGAGTGAGCCAAAAGGACTTTCAAAGCGTCATGAATCTGGTTTTAAAAACCACATTCTAAGAAACATCGCTTCACATGTAAAACTACATTGCTTTCTGGCTAACCTACTACTATACTGGTGGTCACGGCTACTATCCATTATCTGATAGCTCCGTAGTAACTCATCCTCCTATCCAAAATAGGAGTGCTACTGGGAACCAGGTTCCCAATATGTATACCCCAGCAAGTACGTCATTACCTGAATATGTCAACAACACAAATGTCCGCCACACCAGTCCTCTTTTAGTGCATCCCCCGATATTTCATCGACCGCCACCTGGCCCCCCTCCCCAAGTCCCCCTCTGTCATCCCTCCATAATGGCACTCTTCCAGCACTTCCTATCATGGAGTCAAACCTTTACGACATCCACTCGAATATGAACAGAAACTCGGTACATCCCTAAGATCAGGCCTTTCCAGTTGGTATTTCGCAGCCCACTGCCCCATCTCTCATGAAGTTCTTTAGCAGTTTATCTGCTGTATCTGACAAAAAGAATTTCGTAAGTTTATTACTAATGAACGCAAGATCGTTGGTTAGTAAGATGCACATTTTCAAACTATATGTCTTCATATCTAATCCCAATATCATCCTCCTATCTGAGACGTGGTGCTCTCCTGACACCCCAGACAGTCAGATGAGCATCGTAGGATATCACATGTTTTGTAGGGATCGTCTCACAGGACGAGGAGGTAGATGCACCATTTACCCAAAAGAGCAAGCTTCCGCAGTAACATGTGATGAGTCTATACTTCACAAACTCGTGGACACGTTGTGGTTAATGATCTCCATTGGTTCTTGCGAACCACTTATAGGATGCATCTACAGACCGCCTAATGCTACGAGCAGTGATTTGACTGACTTTGTGGAAATAATAAATCGTGTCCAACATGCCTTGTGAACACAAACTAGTTGGCGGTGACTTTAACATGGCTTATATCGCCTGGATCTCATTCCCTGTTCCAGCAAAACAGGCCGAATTCCTTACATGCATTCAACTGAATGGTTGGAACCAACATGTCCGAACGCTCACCAGACAGGCACATACTCAATCTCCTATACACGATAGGTAGTTCGTCTGCAGAGATATTTGCTCTACAACAAGTTCTATGATGCGAGCACGCTGCCCTCAAATATCTGCTTGATTTCAGTATGGCAACCAAACTGACACTTGTCTTCTAACGTCCGATCAAATTCATTGATTGGAAAGCATTCTTCTCCCTACTAAGATCCTTAAATTGGATAACCTATCTCGCACATCAGACCTAGGCTTAGCGACTGGAGAATTTATCAGACATCTAACATTTTGTGTCGACGTTTTGGTCCCCAATAAATCAAAACATGTCGGCTCGTATGTACAAGGTGAAATTCTTACTGCGAAAGAGACTGACAGACTTAAATTGCTTAAGTCGAGGTACGGAAGAACACCAGATTTTTCCCTGGTGATGCGAATGAGCAAAATGTTTATACACATAGAACGTCAGACGCAACTCCGTCAAATAGACGAAGAGAAACTTACTGTCCGTAGTGAGGAGAGATGCACGAAACTAGTACAACTGATGAGACCGAGAAATTCCATGGGGGACCCTGCTATAAGATTTATTACTCTCGAAGACAAAACGGTTGTCGATGATCCTGTAACGATGTGCGAACCCTTCAACTCACATTTCGTTGCCTCGTTTAGCGTAGAAAGCACCCCATTGCCTACCAATATCCCGTCGAAAACAGATAAAGTTTTCAGTAATGTTCTAATCGATGTTCGAAGTGTACGTTCACGGTTAGCTACCATTAAGCACTCAATCCATCCTGGACCAGATGGTATCTCACCACTGGTCGTCAAGCAGACAGGTGAGAATATATCCATCCTCTTACTCAATTTGTTCAACCGATCACTGTCATCCAGCACATTCCCTCCTCAGTGGAAACCCTCAGTCATTATACCTCGTCACAAGAGTGGTCTGAGACAGGACGTTAGTAACTATCGTCCCATCAACCACACATCAATCTGCTCGCGAATGTTTGAAAGGATAATAAAGGTGCACATAGTCGAGTTCTTATGGACACAAAACATTATAAACCCTTCACAGCACGGTTTTCTTAGCAACCGCTCTTGTATGACATGTCAGCCGGATTTCTTACACCACATATCGACGTCCGTCGATGGTGGAAGTGCGGTAATTATCATACACTTGGACATGCAAAAGGCATTTGATCGTGTGTCTCATAAGCGCCTCTTGATCAAAATAGCATCTTTTGGCATACAAGATCCCTTGTATAGCTGGCTGTCGTCATACCTTGAAGGTCGCACTCAAACAGTCAGAATAGGATAGCACTGTTCAACACCAAAACCAGTGACTAGTGGGGTGGTCCACGGAAGCGCTCTGGGTCCGTTGCTCCTCTTAATGTGCATAGACGATCTGTGCGACGTTATTACGCATGGCAAGCCTTGTCTGTTTGCTGACGATATCAAAATCGTTTACACATTCCGTCAGGGCAATAACATCAATTTCTGTCTACAAAATATACGACAGGACCTAGCGTCGTTGCAGTTGTTGTGCAGAACATGGCTGATGTCGTTCTCAGCAGACAAATCGAACATACTCACTTGTGGTTGTAAATTACCCCATGGCTCCATCTCATTAGATGGTTGTAATATTGATACATCCACTTCGGTCAGAGATCTTGGAATACGGTGCTCAAACTCCTTCAATTTCTCTGAACAACTATGCTTGCAGGCAGCAGAAACTAAAAGAACAATAGGCTGTATCAAAAAGATGTTCAGTCTACCAGCTGCGACGCTGACGCCCTATAAAATGTGTGCTCGGCCTCAACTCGAATATTGCGCTTTCGTTTTCTGCCATCTACGCAATTCTGATAAGCTGTGAAAAACTTGGTATTGATCCACTTTGATTGCTTGGAATAAAGTTGAACTTGACGCTGCTGTATAAACTCATATATTCGGATGCGATTACCACAGCGATCACCGTCCACTTACAACACAGCCCCCCATATAGTCTAAGAAATAAGGATTCCACCTTTCCAACCCCGATACTCCGGAAGAATATATGTGCAAACTTCTTCCTTGTAAAGTATTCCAACATTCGGAATAAACTTCCAAGTGAAGTCAGAGCCAGTAACAACATTCAGCGTTTTAAAAAGGGTTTGGACAGCTATCTTACGTTAACGAACACGATGTCCATCTTCAAACTCTCTGTGTCACCTGACGACCTTTTTTGAGTGTGGTCCAAAGAACATTTAGCCGTCAGATGCGTATTACGTAGATAACCACTCTGCTGTCTAACGCCCCTCGAGAACGGCCCGCTTGAAACTGTTTGTTATATGATTTACTCACATGATCATTTAGCACTTGGCCTACTGTACGCTCACCAAACCCTTTGACACCCAACATTATTTTAATGACGTGTTTACTCATGTATATACAATGCCCAAATTGCTATGAAATGTGCACTCGGCGCTTAATAATAAGTCCAACAGAACGATGTCATGTGAGCTTTAGTTGTCACGCACATTTCATGCGGCCCTCCAAACCGTCGACTCAATTATCCGTTTACCCGAATAAATCTCGAGTGCATAGTAAAATACCACAACTAACAATAGATAGGGTTATATATTCCAGTAATCATAGCAATAATAATAATATCGAACGAGTTCTTTGTCAAAAATTCCCCATACATATTGCCTGTCATAGTAAATGTTATAACCCCATATTTTCTCATCTAATGTGTGGAATTACATTCTCTCTCCCGAATCCCATATTATCCATTGAACGAGGAAATTTTTCTACGACGGATGGACGCACGGAACTTCGTCTAAGCTGAACGGTTCAAGAGATGTTCAACTTTGTGAAGTTTTTGAGCAATCGACGAAATCTTGCGTTGGAATCTGACCATTCGTTCGGTGGATTTTTGAATCTTCCGCCATGCCTCACCAAAGCCGACCTATCTTGACAATTTCCGGACGCCCATTTTATTCCCTAACAGCAAAAATTTCGGAGGTGCGTTTGGACATCCTCTTGGAGTAACCTTGAAATATTTGAAAAATCGTCCATCACACAACCTTGTAAACAGTGAATTAGTGTAACATCCCATTTTTTCAGACTAATTATGTAAAGTGAACAAACTATCTCCTTCTTCGTTGCGTGCGTCAAAGTTTCATGAACTACAGTCATTTTCTTTTTTACTACGTCCTTCTTGCAACGGACTTCACGTATGTGCTCCTGTTTTTGTATGGCTTGTAAGCATCTACAATGATCGCGCATTACCAAGCGTGCTTCTCGTATACGCGTTGAAAAATATACATTATTTGTATATATATATATATAATCCGGCCGGTGCTTTCGGTGGGAGAGAGTAGTGTAGTAGCACACAGCCTGCGGCCATTCTCTTCCACCACACACATTCCATTACACCTCTCTTTAGGTCCCCGAACAAACGAACTGACAGCGTCCGTTCGCTGGGCTTAGGACGATGAACAACCAGAGCCCGGGGTTAGCGGCCGTGGACATGAGACCACTTCTGAGTGTCTGTTTATTTCCGGACCGTTGGACGCTTCATAAATGTGGGCAAAGTCATTATATGAAGTGAATCGCCTTCGGTATATGTGTTGTATTATTGCATTTTTACGGAAGATGTGTCTTTCGCGCCTCTATGAGGAAGACATTGTCTTGCCTCGATTGCGAATATAGAACATTACGTGTGTTGTCATCTGTGACTGACTCATTGAAGTACTGAACGAAGTAATCAACTTTCTGCATCAGGTTACTCTCCTCCAACTATCTCTAGCCTTCTGAGTGGTTAATATTACCAACGGCGGTCATTTGAAGTGTAGAAATTTGAATAAGGTGATTTCCATTTTCTAATAAATCATCACGAGATCTTGTTTCGATCCCTTGCAGTTGTGATTCAGTTTTCAAAAGGTAATGTACAACAGCTGTCAAAAATAGCAAGAATGCATGTATATGTTACGAGAGTGATTGTGATGCATGTTGCGGAGATGCTCCGTAGTAAGTTGGTATCCTTCTGTTCGGTAGGGATTCATGTGCCGTCCAATCCTTCAGTTTCGTCGATGTGCGTATTTCTAGTTTTGATGTTATCGTGATAACATCTATCCTGTGGGCTTTACACTCGCGTCTGTAGTATCGTTGTCGTTAATTTCGTGCAATAATTTTTGCATAAAAGACAACTTCATCTGTCAGTGGTGCAGCGCGGACAGTCTGGTACCAAATGACAGGCCTCAACGGCAGAAAGTCAAAGAATCAGAAGCAAATATTAGAACAGTGTTTATGCATCACGCGGGGACGTGTACTTTGCGGTCCTGGCATATGGTGCCTTGACGAATACGAGGATGAATATACCATGGCCACAGCCGTTGGAAGATGGAGACTTTTGGGCGTTCGTTGAGAAATTCGAGGACGTGGCTGGAGTGTTCAGATGCAAGATCGACTATGGAAGGTCGGCCCTCCTGCAGATGCTGGTGAAGCGCCGAGCGAAGGCCGTTTTAGACGCAGTGCAAAGGGTCCTGCGAAGTATGAGTTGGGTGATGCACGGGGCTCTGATGACTACGATTAACAGCTCGGTCGATCGCCGGGAGGTCACGCGGCGGCTTAAGTCGGTCAGGTCTGGAAAGGCAGAGAATCCATTTGTGTTCATCTTTACCCTGCAAAAAATGCTGAACGGGGCAATACCAGAACTGGATCAGGAACCACTTCAGTAATTGATAACAGAGCAGTTAATTGAGGGTCCTCGGATGTTGGATCACGACCAAGTCCCTATTGCACATTTTGCCCGGCGACCGAACACTGGCAAGCCGGGGAAGGTAAAGTAAGTGTTGGAAGTTACTTCCTTGGTTTCAAGGTGTAAGAACGATAGCACGGACGAGAAGACACGGGAGAAATGCGAAAACGGTGGAGTTGCTGACATCGGATGTAACAGTACCGAGAGCAGCATCACAGAAGAAGGATAGACCAGGGAGCTGCTTCTCTTGTGGTGGAGGAGGACAATAAAAAAGGGTTGTCCAACACGGCGATTTCAGATGCCGGAAAACAAAATGTTTCATGATTGTTCCTTTTCTTAGGCAATTCAGCTAACAATAGGAGGGATTGAGGGAGAGGCCGTACATACGAGAGTTGGTGTTGACAGGGAGACAGAACGGTGTTTGATCGATAGCGCGGGTGGCTATTTCGTTGAGTGCTCGTGTGGAGAAGCAAAACGTAGAACCGGAATCTATCAGGATCAGGGCGACTGGAGTCGCCGCCTGCTAGTTGATGGTGCGAAATTATGCGCGGTGAGTGTTGGTAGCCATTTCGTGACTTGCAGTATCTCCGTCGCCCTGGACACTATGCCATCGAACTCTGTCGTTGCTACAGACGCCGTGATTGACGTGAGTCTCAAAAAGCTGTTAATTAGGTGTGGTCTTCCGACACAGGCAGGTACAAACGACCAAAATCCCATTTACAC
Source organism: Paragonimus westermani (assembly GCA_008508345.1). Taxonomy (NCBI): domain Eukaryota; kingdom Metazoa; phylum Platyhelminthes; class Trematoda; order Plagiorchiida; family Troglotrematidae; genus Paragonimus; species Paragonimus westermani. Next base: position 164,641 of record QNGE01000813.1, on the reverse strand, counting down.
GGTCTCCTTGTTTCATTTTACGGCCGAGGTGTACGCTGAGTAATTCATGAACGAGGATGGTCTATACGAATCCCGCAAATGTGTTGCAAATGAAACACCAACAAATGGAACATTCCGACCTCACAAACACTGTATGATGCCAGTTAACGTGGAAGAGGAAAAAGAAGCCACGTACAGAATAAACCGGATGACGACGTTATCGTAGAGACCGGCAGCCGGTACAACATGCCTGTTCTTCTGGTGAAGAAGTCTAAAGGAAGGTACCACTTTGTGCGGATTTTAGACGGTTAAATAATGTAACACAGAAAACAGCTGTGCTGATAGTGCCCACCGCTAATAGTTTTGATAAATTGCGACAAGAGAAATTGTTTATATTGATGGATTTACAATCGAGTTACCGACAAACATCAGTGAAACCCACGGATCACAAAAACGTCATTCACGGTGAGCGAGAATCAGCAGTAATTTAAGCGGATGACGTTTGGCTTATCTAAGATATCGTTCTTATTTTGATGCTTGATGGTTGAGTTGGTGAATCAAGTGGATAATGTATCGGTATGGGGAGATGCTATTGAGATATGCAGCAACATGGTATCGGAACACGCTGCCCACCCAGACACTGTCATGAAACGAATTGAAACGCAGGAATATAACCGGATTAATAGCAACAAGTCACAACCTGGATTGTCATCGGTGAAGCTACCGGGATACAGTGTAGATCAAGGTGAAATCGGGCCCCTGTCAGAAAAATGCTAACGGGTATTGAGTGCATGATGAGACTTTCTGGGTAGGGCACTGTATCATAGTCTACTCGTGAGAAATTTTACTCCGTTTCTATACGGTTGTGCAAGCTTTCACTAAAAGGCAAGCAATTTGGATGGGCGGACGGCGCCTTGAGGACGCTTACCTGAGTGTAGCAAGAGGTGATCAGGCAACAGCTAACCGTGGAACTTTCGATTACAAAAGGAACGCTCATCAGAGCAGCAGATGCGGATGACCGTGGCATTGGGGTAGTATTCAGACAAAAGGATGGAATAATCGAATATGCCAGCAGAGTTCTGACCCCAGCAGAGCAAAATTATACAGCCATTAGGAAGGAATATCCGGCAATCATCTAGACACTGGCCATGTGGAGGCCGTACTTGTTGAGTCAACAGTTCCACAAAAGGGCGTTCCACAAGCCTCTAGAGTGGAGCAGGACTGCAGGGGACCTGATAGGTGAAGTAGCCTGAAAAAACTTACGTTTGCATGTATGTGACCGGGGATAGACGACGAACCTCTGAAGGGACTTTGAGGGTCAGCGGCCTAGTAATGAAGCAGGACCCACCAACAGTGAGCCGTCTACAGCGTCAGGACAGGGTCTTGTGGAAAATGACTGGTACTCTAGCAAAAGGGGTGAGTAACCCAAACAGTTGTAAGATGTGTAGCGAACAAACTCGCTTTCAGGGATTCATCATCAGGCTAAATACATCACATTTTTATCACACATTCCACAGAGAAAACGTTAGGGGAGTAAATGGGGGATATGGGGTTAATGAGGTCAATCAATCCAATATCACATTGTAGTCAAGTACCCATTTGAACAATGCCTTGCAGGCTAACCGGGTGGGGGGTTGGCCAGAGCAAATCCAGCAATTCTGCGCACCAAAATTGGCAATTTTCGTTGGAAACCGCAATGAACAGCCGATTAGGCTTTTTGGATGTACGTTTACGTCACCGTGCTGATGGCTCAATTCAGAATACTTCGAATGATTAGTATATTCATTTTAATAGTTTTGCACCACTTGCCTCAAAAAGAAATCTGATCAACTGTTTGACGGTAACAGCCTTACGGATTTGCACGGAGGACACAATCGCGCAAGAATTAACATTCTTACGCACACTATTCATACAGAATGGCAACCGGAAAGATAGGGCCACACAACAGCAGAGTGGAAAAGACCAGCCGTACTCTGTGGAGAAGAAAGCAGTGAATATCAGATTACCATTCGAAGGCAATACTTCAGCCGGAACTATTACACGTAGGCTCACAAGCTCAGTCAACAGAACATTCTGCGTCGCAAAATTACGGGTCCACTTCACGTCTAATCTAGATTTTGCGCCCACGCCTAAAAGGTAAAATGCCTATATCTGCAGCCTCGTTTTGTATCTACTCATTCACTTGTTCCTGTGAGACCAGTTATGTTGGCCGCACGACTAGGCGCTTGTCGGGACGGATCCGGGAACACCATCCAGCTTGGCTCAACAGTTGCATAACGAAGTCTGTCCGTAGCGCCATACTATCACACCAGACGGATTCGAATGACGCTGTCAACTTGAAGGACTCATTCGGTTCAATTTACCGAGTTAAGGCCAACCGGTCGAGAGAGGTGAGGAGTAGAATTCTGTCTACAGCTGAGGCTATTGGAATCCTAATGCATAACCCACCCCTGTGCGCCCAGAAACGTTTTGTTCAGGCTCTGGATTTTCCCTGGCCATCCACCCACCCGGTAAGCCTGTCAAGACACATTGTTCAAATGGGTACTTGATTGCAATGTGATATTGGATTGATTGACCTCATTAACCCCATATCCCTCATTTACTCCCCTAACGTTTTTTCTGCGGAATGTGTGATAAAAATGTGTTATATTCAGCCTGATGATGAATCCCTGAAAACGAGCTTGTTCGCTACACTTTTTTCATGATTACGCTGGGAATTTTTGAGAAATTCTAAGATTGGGGAGCTTAAAACGACTGCTTCCCAATGAAAATAAGTTGGCTTAGACAGTGTGGTCAAGTTAAAGCGGCAGCGTGTCGAAGGCTGTTCCCAGGTGGTCGTCATCCGGGGGCAGCTGACAAGGAAACTGGTAAACAGCCGTCATGAAATCGCATACACTGGATGCACCACGGCGCTACTTGCTGCAACAAAAACACGCTGGCCGAGGAAGGAAGAGTATGTGGCGGCTTAACAAATTGTCTGCAAACAATACTGAAAGGAGACAGCGGGAGAGCCTGCTAGCACCAGCACCCAATACCGGTCTTAGAAATAGATGGAGGTCTGATCGGTGAATCCCATGGGCTTATTTTCACTGGGCGATCTAGGAAACCAGTACTTTCTGGTCACGACAAATCATCTTACCAGTCGAGCGTGTTTCTCACAATTGCGTCGAGAAATATATTATTATTATTATTATTATTATTATTATTAATCAAAGCTATTGGCGTTCTAAACCGATAGGCCTCTATAGTGGGTGACATAGTGGTTGAGGAAGTCCGAGCGAACAACTGCGTACTAAGAGCGATCTTGACGGATCTGGGACCACGTTTTGAGAGTGAGGAATTTCTAACACGCATGTGACAACTGGGGGTGGAACGCATCTGAACGACACCGTATCACCTGCAAAGAAGGCAAGAACGGACAGAAAGACCGCGAGCAGTACCTCGATCACGAATGAAACGCAACGATATCACAAACGATACGAATAATCGGAACGCAAGTACTCGAACCCAACTCTCGCAACTCAGAACCCCGAACAAGAAAGGAAAAAGACGGCCCTAAAACGAGCTTCACTTGCTGCTCAGCCAAAAGGCAAAACAGTGGCTCAAAACGGCTGAATTTATAGGTTCTCGGTGGCCTTGGTTCTGGGACACTGAACAGGCCATTCAGAATCAAGCGCGCGAACTCGAATCTTGCAGAATGATGACGGGCGTTCGAGTTATCAAAATAGAGGCATCTATTTCCCTTGGGAAATATAGCGAGTTTTTGGATAAATGTGCTGTTACTAACAGAAATCTCCATTTCAATCGATGCACAGTGGAACCATGTGGCTTTTGTTAATTCAAGACGTTGAAGTGCAGCAACGGCGCAACGATGCCACCAGAGGATTCTTTACCGAAATAGGAAGACACAAAGCAAACTCTGAGTCGTTGCAGGGAAACAAATTAGGCTTATCGGCAGCTCAACGATTCGATGAAGCTAGAATGCTCAATCCAGGAGAAAGAGTGAAATTTTGAGATATTCGGAACACAGGTACTAGCGGCCCAGTCCCAAGAAAACTTCCGTCTAAACGCAAAGGTTCGTTTCCAAACGAGGCCCAGTATACACGTCCAAGGTGGGTAACAAGAAGAAACGAGTGCATGACAGCGAGTTAACAGGGCGGTAGGACATGTCAGTGCGAGGAACGACAAATGAGCCTGGAAACAACACAGCTTCCGCCGGATAGAAATCATCGGCATATTCTGAGGAGCCCGTGAATCTCAAACGAAGGAGAAGCGTCGTACAACAGGCAGCCTCGTTTGTGCGCACAGTTGGGAAATAAATGGCAGATCTCAGCGCCAGGAAGACGGAGGACCAGAGATGACTACTTAACCTGTGTGTAGGTACCTTGTCGGGACTCGCCACCAAGACGACTGAGAACGTACCGATGTGCTACGTGTTTGCATGCATGTGAGCCACGCGAATGAGCACGTGGAAACAAAAAAATTGGTGAACTGCAATAAACCTCGGCACAAGATAACGATCGAATACAAAGATTTGACTCACTAAGAATGAACAATCTTCATGGAAGTCCAGTGGTATCGGGAAATCATTCGGAGTGCCCAAAAATCAGTTGAGTTTGGGAAGCGGTGAAGCCAAAATTTAACCCAACAATGGGTAACTCGAAATCTGGTTTAAATTTCTTCGGTGTGATTGTCTATTCATATTTTTCCTATCTTGGTGCCCGGTGCATCAAAAAATTATACACGATCACTGCTATTCTTTGTCGAATAGCATAACTCATTGAGTATTGTATTATTCGTTTTCGATATTATCCGTATTATTCTCTAGACTTGTGCTTCCTTTTGGTGCCCAGTGCATCAAAAAACAATTGTATACGATCATTG
>QNGE01000813.1:60496-159570 GCA_008508345.1 Paragonimus westermani | reverse complement strand
CTGTAGCGACCCTATTTGTTTATGGCTAACTGTGTTGAAGTTACAGTTAGCATTTGTACTCTCACCCTTCCACCACGTTTAGTATGCGTTTAAACTTTTGTTCGAACGAGTATGGTTACCGGCAGACCATCCGGGCACTCGAACGTTCTTGCTCCGGTGCCTGCTCGCATAACGTTTTGCTGTGTTGATGTTTCATCTCGCTCTTTGCTCGCTCTCGTTGGTTTTACGTGTCGACAATATATTTCTCGTCTACTCGTTGCGCTGTTCGTAATTGATCAGCCAGAGCCCGTCTGAACTCTACACTACACATTTGCTAATACACACATTGATTTGTCGATACAATAAGGTATGATCGATAGAGGTAATATGTGAAACCTGCAATTCCCATCAATCCTCAATTCTTGCACGGCCGCCAACAATGAAAAGAAATGTACAAATCCAATGAACGTTTGTTACACTGATCTGTTTACGTGATTTCCGAAAGCGTGCTTCAAGGGATATATGAGGTGTTCAACCAGACTATGTGCTGCTCTTGTCAAGTAGCCTGTCTCCGAAATGGTTACGAACACAGAAACAAAAACGGTTTCATGGAGCTGAAACAGATGCCCCGATACATTCAGCAGCAAGACATCAAGAGTGGCGGAACGGATTTTCCAGGTAAATTATGTGATGGAGCATTTGTGATTTCCCGGCGCAACGAGAATCGCATCATTGCAACTGACCAGCCACTCAGCACCTACTTCAGGGTGGAGTTAATCAACTTGGGCTCCTAACTGAAGTTGTCACGTTGAGTGTTTAACATTTTATCCCATCATCTTAGTGAAAGTGTCTCCAATCCGCCGAAATTGGATAGTGCAGCAATATGGATGAACAACTGAGGAATTAATAAGGATTTGCGTGGGACGCATCTGTTTACAACTACTCAATTCGGAATTTTCCTACCTGACTTGGAATAAAATCCACATTCCTTTGAATAGTTCTCGAACCACCAGAATATTTGCTCATCCAGACACTAGTTCTGTGACGAGTTATCAACTGGTTTGCACAAGACCACAACATTAGCCAGTCCCAGTTTGGCAGCGGTGGTCTGAAAGTCATGATTGGTCACAAGATTTGGAACTCAGGAGTATTCCCCAGTGAGGTTGTCGCATGCTAATGGATTTAATGCTCATCAGCTCCTATCTGTGATCGGGTCAATCGTTAATGTAGGTAAAGCTTTACGGAACACTGCAAGCATCGCTCTCAGTCACAGAATTCTTAGTCCTCCCAAAAAACATATTCGAACGTAGGTGTCTGTAGCTGTTTCATGACATCAGGCAGATGATCGACTGGCAAGAAACGAAAACCATTATTGACTGCGTCGTTCTAGTGCGCCTGGGCAATTTCTCGGGATGACAGGTAATCGTAAGTCTTAGCAACGTTGCTTGTGAGCAACAGCTTACCCAACCTGACCCTGATTTGTGGCAACAGCACTCAGGCTGTTACATGTGATTTGCCTCCCAAGCATGCGAAAGTCGCCTGTGGAGCGTAATGTATGCCCGGAGTGCCCACCAATCCTACGTTCGTATTCGTGAACAGGACAGACGTTCGACATTGGAAGACGGGAAAACAAATTCCTGTGTCTAATTCGTTTTCGGTGTGTGGATCATTGAGATTTATTGCTTGGTTCTCACTTACATCCAGTTGGTCGTGGAAACCGATCCAAACTTGCAGAAGGATCACAATTTCTGCATGAGGCCGCCTTCTTTGAATAAACCTCCAAGAGTCAAATATCTTGACCGAATCACGTGCGTTTCAGAATGTGTTACTGGTCTTCCATTTCTGGTCATATTCTCCGCTACGTACACGTAACATGCAATGGCGCAATTTCAAATCACTCGGTGTGTGTAGATACTGTTGCGGAACAAACAAGGCACTCCCGGGATGCGCACAGATTCTCTGAGCGCTGTAGACCTATATGTGCTCCGACAGACAGTGTCCCAGTCGAGTGCGGTGCACGCGATCGCATCGCGGATTGGAACTACAGTGCTGACAGGTGCACATATCGATTGACAGCCCAATCCGTTCTATGGAGTGAAAGATGAGAACTGCTCTCTATCACAATATTGAGGTGTGATGCTGCAAATAAACTTTTGCTGGTCGTGATCACCACTTCGACACCATGTTTGGCCCATCAAATCATCCAATTATCGTGAATGGCACTTGTATTGCAAGTTCTTGTGAAGTGTCAAACGACAAGTAACCGGTACATATTTCAACGCCGGCGGGAGGACGTTCATCGGGTAGTCGCCCTTATTCAATGGAACACAGGTTTCACATCAATAAAAAACACGCAAGTTTAACCGCGAACCAACCGCGATATACAATCACACGCAGTCTAAAGTGCTCATCACAACAACAATCCTGATTTGAGACAAAGTCATTCCAGTTGCAAAACTGACGTACGCAAAAGCACACTTGATTCTTGTTACGTAAATGAATATGGCTGCAAAGCATCCGGTAAAATTTGGATTTGCTTGAATGAGCTTGTCCAAGCGTACAGGAAATTTTGATTGAAATTTGACATTAGTTATACTTGTCAGCTGCCCACCGCTAAATTCACAGAAAACTGCGAAACCATTATCAGGTGCCAATGCCCAAGAACGATGAGAAGTGTTTTTGGCTTGTTCATAAGGTAAGACCGGTTCTTTTCCACCCGGTTGTGTTTTCTCTCACGGAAAACCAGACCACGTTGTGTAGTTCGGAATGATCGGATTCACATCTTACCAGCCATCCCTCGCTTTATTCCGAAAGACAAGCAATTGAATCACCCTCGTCTAGAATCTCATGTCCTTTCCAGGTACCTCTACCGAATTCCTTCCCACTAAATAAACAATCGTGCCAGGTTTCTTCACAAACTTGGCGCATTCTTGGGCTGCTTCATATAAACTGTTGCTTCGTCCAACACACGTCCCAAACCCGTTGGGAAACATTGGTATGAAGTGTGATCGACACACTACGCCGAGTGTTCCGAAACGAACAACTGCCACAAAAAAATACTGAACAGATGCATTATTCTATGACAGTGTACTGATTTCCCCAATGCAAAATTCGGAATTATTGGCTTTTTGTTTGTTAACTTGGAGTGAGTATATACGGTTGTTTCTGCCCAAGTCCCATGCTAATGTCTGGCCACCAATTGGCAACGTGCACGCTGTATTCCATCAACGTTAAACTTACCTACGCCTCGTCTAACCGTGAGTGTAACCTATGACGGAGGGTTTGCATGTGGTTTTCTAGATGAAGAACACTTAAGCGCTTTTGCTGCCTGTAAAACTCCCAGCGCACTAACACATGGCCGTTTGCCGGGGCCAGTCCATTCAACGCCCCAATGGACATTTCGACAGTTGTTAAAGCACACCTTCCACAGATATACCGTGCACTCGGGTTTCCCTCGCCTCCCTAGTCAGTATTATGCAAATGTGCATAATCAGAATATACCATAAGGGTGTGGTTGGAATAGCTTTCGAGGGTATTTGCATTCACATTGAGCAACGATTATTACTCCGATTCTGTCAGTTGAAGTCAGTCTGGCCGAGCCTTGACTACCAAGCACAATACCCATAACATGTCTATATGTCATGTCATAACATGTTATTGGCTCCACTTTATACTAACACGACAGTAGTGTTATTAGACAATCCAATATTATACCGACTACCTTCAAATATTATACTACTGACCTTAGGTCTCCTCCTGGTCATCGAAACCGACCAGCGCGTGTTTCGAAAAAGGCCAGTTATTATTGCGTGCTAGTGCATATCCCCTTTTTACCATTTGATCAATCAAATTTACGTACTATTTGTTGTATTTTGTCATATTTATTTCCTTCGAGACCTTTTGAACATTACCAATTGTTAAAAGTTGAATATCATATAATAATGCCCGCTAAGTCAGCCACTCTTCAAAAATAGCCAGTCGTCAAGCCATCATCCCTGCGCAAAAAAATTCATGTTGACTGTGAAGAAAGGTGTAAAATCTTCAGATTGTTCAGCCAACATGCCTCGAACCCGTGTACAAATCGCTGAAATCGCTGAAATGGAGTGTTTGGTTGGCCGTCAATCACCACCCAAGTAGCAAAAGGTTGCGACGCCCGCACGGGCCCCTCGCGGGCCATGGTGGGCCAGAGGCGGGCCGAAGGCGGGCAGTGAGACTAGGGCCCCGCATGGGCCCCCCCGCGGGCCGCGGCGGGCCAGGGGAAAAAAATCGCCAGCGAAGCTTTCAACGTGGTCCGCAAAATTCCCTTTTTCAAAAAACGGATTCCCCTTCATTTTTGTTACGCGCTCCAGGCTTACTACCGCTGCCCATAAAGAATTTTCCAAAATATCCGTAAACATGGAAAGTTTATTGGATTGTTTACAAAGTTCATCGGAATAATGCAGTTCGTTATACAAGTGTTCAGAAAATTTCGTCATCGACGTTGGAGCCACTGCACCACACTTCGACGAACACTGGGGAAACCTGCAGAGGATGTGTGATGTGTAGTGAACGAAATTAAACAATATTAACACCAGTTTTACGGGGATATTTGAAATTCTACATCTCCGTAAATAATCGAGATGGAGCAAACATGAAGCATAACAATCTCAAAGTATTCCTTCTGGGCATTGCAATAATACTACGAACATTTGCCTGTTCACACTGGGTAGCCTTAATATAACCTCATGAACTTGTGCAATATTCGAACATGAACCGTAAGAATACAAGTTTTATGTATGTGTTTGAAATTCTATATCTCCGTTAATAATCGAGATAGAGCAAACATGAAGCATAACAATCTCAAAGTATTCCTTCTGGGCATTGCAATAGTACTACGGACATTTGCCTGTTCACACTGGGTAGCCTCAATATAATCTCATGAACTTGTGCAATATTCGAACATGAATCGTAAGAATACAATTTTTATGGAAATTTTGAAATGCAACTACACCGTTTTTAGTTCACATAGAACGATAAATGAAGGACCCTTAGAAAGCACGCTCCGTGAATGAAATATGAGAATTAAGAACGGAGGATAACTTCTCATGTACTTCCGTAGAACAGCATAACCGTCCAACGGACACAAACCTTACCTCAGCGAGCTCCGAAAATTAGCGAATAAAGATGTATGACTTTACGATGTAATTTAAAAAAACGTCACTTATTTTGATAAAAAGATGAATGCAGATTTCGAGATGTTGTTCCTTGAAATTTACTTTTAGAAGAATTCTTTCATGGGATGCTTGTTTCGATGATTTTTCTCATGGCCCACCGAAACCCGCAGGAAACCGTTCAGTCGCGGTGGGCCATGTGCTACATGGGCAACTGTTGGGTGAGAAATTGATATCTACGCGTGGCAGCGTTTTATTTAAACGTGTCGTGTCTATGTTTTTCATCAACTTAGACAAAAATGTACGGTGCAGTCTGATATATCGGTCAAGTGACATCAAAAGATTGAAGTGTAAAGTGAAAACAACACAAGTGTACGCGTTTGTCGTCCTATCATTTTAACATTACCTGCAGGAGATTTCATAGACTAAAGAGTTTTGCAGGCCAAGCGCCTTCCGTGATCACAGCAGTAGGAATTAAGGTACATAATTTTCCCTTTGTGCCGTGCATCCAAATTCATTCGAACTGATAGAAAATGTTGGAGCCCCAGAAACTGGTTGACCAATGGAAACGTGACACCCGAGAGTCTACTCTCCTTGTATTGCTGGAATGTCACGATTAGTCGGACGATCGTGTAATCCACAATGTAGTGAGCGGTTAGAACGGTTAAGAGAAATCTTGTGAGAAGTCCTAATTCTTGTTTTCGGTGGAAACCGTTGCAAACTGTTCATTGAAAGCCAGTTTTGCCTGAGGTGCTGCATTGACAGTTCTCGTTTGTCTGATGTTGGCTATAGTTACATGGTCAGACGTAGACTCAGTGGAATACGTAAGGCGTACGAATTGAGATACACTGCAACAGGTATTAACTAAGTGTGTACGACCTACAACAGCCTTATGCTTCCTTCATTCTGTCCGAACGATGGGCCATAACGTGGCAGATTCTTATGATCATAAGAGTTTGTAATTTTTACAAAATCGCGAAATGCTTTTTCGGTAATCCTGCCTACATTTAGCGTTCTTACAGACTTTGCAGAATGGCAGACAGCACGGAGTGAAGTAGCAATTCACATTTGACCGCCCCGAACAATGAGCACGAACCGTGAGTAAACTCATTCGACGCTCAGAGAAACTCTATTATGGATCATGTGACGCAAGCCTACACCATAAAGACCACTCAGGAACATGTGCAGTAATCCTACAGGTTCGTATATATATATATGGCTATATATATGGCTATATATATGGCTATAGCCATGGTTTAACCCAGTTGGCCTACCGTCTAAACGCGATCTTTTTGAAGGGATGTAACTAAGTTAGGGAATTTTAACTTCTTGAATGCCATCTGAAGTCCACTTGTGTTAGATTTCCAAACAGTACTGTTTAGAAGTATGACATTTTCGGAGACTGGTCATAGTGACTAGCCCGTTTCTTTTATTTAGCCTCGTTGATGTATTGTACGAGTTTAGTGCTGCACGCACTAAGTCGCCATTTCTTCATGTACGAAACTATCAGACGCGAAAAACAAAAAGCTGTTGAGGAGAGGGACCAAATCTATATTCGACGAAACGTACAAGTGGTCTCTGGTAACGCTATAAACGGCACTGACACTCGAATTAGCTAGAGAGGCTAGAGACCGGCCATCGACGAGCGAGTGAACCGAAAGAGTATGACACGTGTGTGGTTCGGGTTCGCGCCACAGTCCCATGAGATGCAGACAAACAATCGGACAGTATACATTATGCGCCTAGGTACAATGTGCAACTATGAGTTTTGGAACTATTTTACACATCATATCGCAAGCAGGCTACTGAAATCCCCAGGTGGCTACGCGGGGCTTCCGTTTAGTTTGAAGGTTTGAATTTACCCGCTTCCTCATAATTCCTCATATCTTCTATTCTCAACACCCATTTATCTTTTACGCTCTGAACTTCCTATTGGAGAGTCTGTTTTTGCTCATGATATACCAAGACCTCTTTGTCATTCTAGCCCTCCGATTTGCTAACCAGCGCTGGTAGACGGTTTTGAAGGTCCACACCCATCCATCTGTTTTATTCCTTCAGGATTACTTTGGTGTGGTAATGAAACTGCATGTGGTGCATGCGTCACCTGTGTTGCTCAATACACACGTATACTTTGGTTGGAACTGCGGTGATAGGCTGACTGGGGATTGATTGTGGTCGACCGTATGCTTCCGACCTCAGAGATTAACACACAGGTTCAAACTTGGAGATCCAAATCATCCGATTCCAGTCGGTTTATATGTTGCAATATCCAGCAGGCGTCCGTTGTTCAGAACAGTCGCTAGAAGCAGGGTACAGCACCGCTTTTGTTGATTACGGAAGGAAGTACCAAGAAGGAGCTACGGCCACAAATCTAACGAGGTAGGAACCTAAGAACGTTTCGAAACTATCCCCAAGGAAGCAGTCAGTGACTTTAGAAAGAAGGTCGTTCCAGTGATTGACAACCCCGTAACGAAAGAGTTGCTGTCTAAGGAAGATTCGAGGACGGAGCCTCTAAGGCTCCTTGTCATGACTCCGTCCACCGTTGTCACACACTAAGGTAAATAACTGCTCGACGAGGCCTATGATAAAGAAAAGGTGCACAGGGATTAAGTCATCGCAGTTTTCGAAATTCGGGGGAATACAAATAAAAAATTTCGAATCCTGCCTCCTAATTCACATGCCACAGGTCAGTTACCAGCTTGGTAGACTCCCGCTGAACACGCCTAACGAGTATCTCTTTTCTGAAGCCAGTAGACAACTTGGTTATCGTATTCGAAGAACGGTCTTACATAAACCCCGTAGTGCCTTTGAAATGTTTTCGTTATCTAGTGGGAGAAAGGTCCGTTCTATCATTCCAAGAGTGACGAACCCCTTTTTAGCGGTCATCTGATGGTTTGCGAAAAGTGGGTTAGACAACATCCAGATGCCTAGGTCTTCCTTCAGATCGATCTTCGTGATGTCTACTGCGCCGAGCACACTGTGAGCCCCGAAAGCATTGCCAGAGTCCTCATCGAACGACGTGTGAACACACTTTCACTTAGCGAGAGGCTGTAATCATCCGATCAGCATCTAACCGGGTCAAGGTCAATCTATGGTACACTGGGACTACTAGCATTTCATATTTTCAGGTTGCCATTGCATGGGAGAGCGTTGCTGGAAATACTGTCTGGAAGTTTGTTGATGTAAATAAGAAACAGAAGAGGACCGAACACTGACCCTTTTGGAGCCTTCGCAACAATCAGGGAGATAGATGAAAGGTCTGACCAGGTTTTGACTCTAAACTTTCTTTTATCTAGAAAGGATGTAATCCAGCGAAGAACCTCGTTGGATGCCATAAGCTTCCAGTTTATGTTTGAGAACACCGTGTGGAACACGGTCGAACGCTTTAGCGAAATCGAAGAAAACGGCGTCTGAGCTGAGGCCATTATCTTTAGCTCCCCTCAGACTATCTATGAAGAATAGTGTATTTGTTACGCATGACGGATTAGGGAGGAAGCCATGCTGCGTAAAAAAGAAAACACTTCTCTAGGAAGTGCTGAAAGATGGCGCATTTTAGCGGGCGCTAAGGCCGGTAGCTAGTATGAGAATGTCGGGCTCCCGATTTGAAATTCGGCCTGACTGTGACTTCTTCCTATGCATTAAAAGGAATGTCTGTCTGAAGTGCCTGTTCAAAGGGTTTGTGTTTGGGGCCCTGCCAGACCAACTATCGCTTCTTCGAGAGTCCTAGAGTGGATCTTATTTAGACCCGTCCTACTTTATAGATTAACCTTCACTAGAAGGTTGTAAATGTCTGGAACAGAAAAGTAAGCTGCAATGAGCGGCTAACGAAGGCTTTTCAGATGTAGAGCATAGTGGCAGTTTGGTGGTGCAACGATATACACCACAGACTAGCGCCCTTTGAATGTCTCAGCAACCTATTGTGGGTCGGATGAATTCTCTGTATACAGTAGTCACGGAGAAGGAGCTGGGGGCCTATTTTTTCTCGGTCGACGCAAATATTTAAATAAGAAACTTTTGTTCGCATCAGCCCTCAGTTGGACCTTCTCTCGTACGGGCTTAGTGTGTTCGCGGATTTCTCGCTGATATTTACCGAACAGCGCGAAAAGCATTCAGGTCCCCCAGGCTGGGAATGGTCGTTAATTGGAAGGTTGTACACGTAGGGATTAGATTTCTTTTCTTCTTGAAAGAGTGATGACTGTGAGCTCATGTCCTCAGTTTTACCAGTCTTAATTGATATTAATGATGTATCACGAGTTTGGTTATCATGCTAGGTGCTCTAGTCAGCGTACGCCTACTTTTCTCCCAGCACCTCATTATCCGCAAGTTGCCAATGATATACCACTCCTTCATCCATAATCCTACTGAAACGGTAGGCTAACAGCATGCAAATTGATTGTTGAGTTTGGAAGTCATTCCACTATGGTGATCTGATCGCTCGTCAAGTGGGGACAAGGCCAGGCTGTGGCTTAACGCTGAAGCCAAGTGCACTACCAGAGTCAGTGAGGGCAATAAAATGTGCACGGATGAGGAATTCCTGTTTACTTTTTATCAGCCTATTACAGTCTGCTACCACTAAATATCGTTTAGACCACCACTGCGTCTTATGACGTTTTTCTATTTGAATTTAGTGTGTCTGTATGCAGTTCGTTTACCCAAGTTTGTTTCTAGCGTTTAAGGGTTTTTTGAACTTCTTTGTCTTGTTAGTTGACTGGAATGTGTTTATGTGATCTTCGTTTCAGATCTGTTCCGTAATACCATTTGTCCGCGGACATTCACATCTACCAAGGAATGAGCTCGAGTTTGTTTGAAATAGGCTATGTGACTTGCTTCCTTAGTTACTGATGAAGATCAGTTCTACACCTTTTGGCGTGCACTTGGTCCGGTATGTTTGCCTGCACGTGTTTATCTATAGCATCTTCAGAAACCTCAGACAACATTACGGTGTTTTGAACGCGGAGTATGCCGTTTTTATCCAGTCGTGACTGTTTTTTTTAGGAAATTTTTACACTCTATGATTCAGATGCAATTCTAGTGGCCAGAGATTATTTCCAAAATGCCTCCATGATCAAGCACTTTCAAACAGGTTGGTTGTGCACATTTGTGGTTGATTTGTTCATAGGACGGACCAGTTTGCCTTACATCATAATCAAAAAGTCAGACACCGAGTTTCTGCGCCATTTCCTTCTCAGACGTCAATACCGTATTGAGATCTATTGTGGATCTACGAGAACCGGTCGAGATAATGATTGGGTTTTGAAATTAAAGGTAGTCTTTTCGTATTCAAATTCATACTCATTTTTGTGCAGGCATCTCCTGGAAATTTGACTCAATTGGAAGGTGTTTTTTCATTCGACGATCTCGTGACCGAAGGCACCGGCTTAACTTCGATGTCTATCAAATGGTGGAATGATCAGTTGGTGGGTATTCGTGTGGACACCAATCTGATTTTAGACCCAACTTGGTAACCTTCACATACCTCATTGCATACTCGTACACAAACACCTGCTCACAGCACCCGAGCGCAGTCACAGTGACCGAAGCCAGAGGACGCTTGTGCTAGTGTCACAACTGGTGTGAGTCGCACAGTTCAAGTGTAAATCCGAAGATTTAAGATCAGGAAGCTTGTAGATGAAAATCTTCAAGTCCAGCTGGCCAAAACTGGTTGATCTCATGGTGGGCTGTAGTGAAATCCCCATTTAGGAAGCAAATGGTAGAATTTTCAACGGCTGAACCTGCGCTGATGGTGTAGATATCTATTGAGATAATAAGATAGGTGGCAATACGTTGGTTTAGGAGAGTTGTGATAGCAAGAACAAAAGCTTGAAAAGTTCACGTAGAAAGACAGTAGATGGAGTGTAGTGTTAGCATCAAAAGGGAGAAACTCTAGCATGACCAGAAGCCAAAAAGCTCGAAAAGTACTGAAGGCAAACGGACGTGGAGTATGAGAAAGTTTTCACCCAACGAGCAAAGTACTTTGACCTGTACGGCTGAAAAAGATATGCGTGGGTTGATTTGCCTGTGCTCAACGGAGTCATTATCTTGTTGGTAGTTCGCCGTAGATATGTTGTTGACGCACCACTCAATTGCCTAACCAGTGTTCTTAGTATTTTGAGATCTAAAGACTTTTTAGTTTGGTTGTCTGAATTTCTCCGCGGAGTAGTCCAAGTGTGCTGATAGGTTCAACTTGTTTTATGCCCCCCATAAATCTTGAGGACCAATATATGGAAAGCTGTCTTGAGCGCCCTTCTCCTGATGTAGTGTTCTACGGGAGTTTCCGATCTCAACCTTCCTCTTCAACTACGTTAGGGAGGATGTTTTGGAGAGAGCGCTTGAAGGTTCCAGGGATCTTGGAGCATGGTTTCTACCAGGTATTAAGCTGACAAACGTTAAGTGTGCGGAAGTCTCTAGTTCGGTGAACAATACAAACCATGCATAAACGGCCAAACGATACTACCGGTCTGTGTGATATGTGTTTTGTACCCTAAAGCGTATTGTTGTTTCAAGACGGGGTTGCTGATAACCCTGTCCTGGCCTACTCTGCTATCTCGACGTGGTGGTCAGACTGCAATGTATCGATCCGGAAGGCTCTGCTGACTGGCACTTCGGTCTTGTCAGATGCACCCTCGTCAAATAGGTCCAAGGGGACAACCAGACGAAAAACAGGTGCACCCATAGGTTTTTTTGTCGCCCTACGGACCGCGTAGGAGTGCCTAGGTGGCGAGGCGTGATCCTACAAACGTGCAGCGGAACTATTTCTATAGTTGCGGCACTACTGTCTTCCTAATCGAGAAGAGGGGGGTTAGAAAAGGTACTCCCAAACAAAGAGCACTCCGATCGCCCGGCGGTTGACCGTGATCGCCTGCCTATTATCCAGTACCGTCGAAGAGCTTTCGATGGCGTGATGCATCTTCGAATACACCCACTGCGCGCAGTAGTGATCAGGACCAGACAACAATGTCTAGGCAAACCCCTCATTGTCAAGTGTCAGACTTCTGAGTCCTTTGCTCCGGGTATGGTCCTCCAAGGAAACCTTATGTCCTGTTGTCTCGCAGGTCAAACTTTTGAGTTGGAAACTCAGGGTGGGGTCCCCTCAGTTCAACACCTTCTTCGGTATAAGCGACTGGGAAGTATCACAAGTTGTTCTCCTGACAGTAACGTTGTTCATCCTTTGCGACCTCCGATTTCCCCTCCTGCGTTTCTGCCCTCGAATGACAATCTTTTTCCAGGACCATGACAAATGGCAAAAATTGGCGCGTACTCATCGACAAGTTGGCCAGCAAGATGCTTTGGCGGGTACTCTCTCAACTGTGGAGCTTGATACGTGCTATGAGTCGAAGACGTGTATGCAACACTACCACAGTTATATACTTGAGGTTACCTTCAGGTAACTGTCGATGCGAGCGCTTCTCTCACACGGTCTTTGGTGAGGCCGAAGGTGAGTCTCGTGATGAAGCTGGAATGGGAGTTGCGCCGAGCTTCACAGCACGGCAGTTTTTGCTCGGTGAGATCTCAGAGAACAGTCTCTTATGTGCTGTCAAACTCAGTATATCGGCCAAGGTTTGTCAAAACAAACCAGAAAGGCGTTACATATTTGTATCGGTGTACGCTCCAACGGATACCTGTTCAGATGCTACCAAAGACGTCTACGGCGCCATCGCTGACCTGCTGAAGCAAACTGAACACTGACATCATCTTACTAGCGCGTGATGTTAATGCTCAGTTTGGTCATTCTTCCTCAGAGAAGAAGCGACTGATGGGTGTGTTTGGTGTTTTGATCATGCTAATCCCGGGTCCGCATTCCAACAGCGAATACGCACTCAGATTTCTACCTGGACAGGTGATGTCTATGCGGCATCGTGGCGTGTCCTATATTCCATAGGGCTGAAACAAGAATTCCAATCTGGGCTGTCCAGGCAACTCGTGGCACTGTTTATACAAACGGCATTACCACTCGTCGGAGCTCTTTCGCCTTGTGTTAAGATTGCACACGCAGCCGGATGTGAATGATAAGCTGGTATAAGCGGTCTCCAATTCCGAGGGATTAAGTATTAAACTGGTGGCGGTCTTTTCGATATTCCAGCTAAATATCACCTATCTCCACATTGCTGGAGGACAGTTGGATGTGACGATAAGATATTTGTATGGTTTAGACATAATTTGTGAATGTTTTCGGTAGTCCACCCACACACAGTCACATTCTTATCTTCATATATTGTTGTGCACTTCCGTGCAACTTAAACAAACGTTCAAATCTGCTCAGCCGGCTTACGTACTTATGAAGTTCGCAAGGCGAGCGTACAGCATCCAGTTGCCAGCACACCTCCGCTGGTGCATCTGACCGACTGAGACCGGTACATCAGGTATGTTGTGACTTTTAAGGAAACCGCATTGCATTTTAGACGCACCCGTCTGCAACTGATCAGTATTAATCAGTTTGAGCAGGATTCTGACCAAATCTTTGAGGTATCTTAACGGACTGACATCTCAATGACTGTTGGGGGTTCTTTTCGCCCTACCAATACACTTCTGATGTCTTCGAACTCCCACCAGCCTGTTCTTGGGCGCAGTGCTGTTAGTGGGATAATGCACATTCCAAAATCGATTTGGGAACCTATTTTTACCTGCATTTTTCTCCCTATCGAATGGTTATAGACGCCTCGGATTATGAATGAAAGCGAGCAGTTTATTCACCTTCCGTTGACCCTGGTCGTATAGTCTGCGGCCTAACCAACTGCCAAAATGTAATCACCCAAGTTTTTACAGGGTGGTCAAACTGACCAAAGATCGCCTTCGACTGATCGTAAACATGTTGCATTTAGCATTGTCTTGTATCAACCCATCTTGAGGAGCAAGATGGCGATGATCACTGTGAAATACACTCTTGCTTTCTTTTTATGAACGCGAGTTGTAGTAGACTGCAAGATGGTGTGATGTATGTGATCTATAATAAGCGTACATCTTTTCAGGGTTTGACTCATACGCACGTAGTATCCGGGCTTGAATCGTCCGAGTACACCTTTCACCCATAGACCTTTGCCTATCTTATTTTCAATGTGAACCTGAGGGGATAAGACCCGGAAGCCTGCACATCGTGTTCTATAGATAACCGCTGACCCAAGCAGTTTTGCATAAAAAGTCGAGTCACACCCCGTCTCTTGAATGAGATTCTCTTGAGATTTATTAGAACTGCCTCCACTTTGTGGGCCACATCAAGTAACCTGGAAGAACGGCGGTTTCGAGAGCGATTCTGATGAAGTGAAATTGAGACAAGCCAGTAGTGATGTATTGTACGAGTTTTATTCGGGCAAATTCCGCTTCATCTTATGAAGCGCACATTACAGAAATGAAAACTGTGCGTAATTTATCACCCAGTTCCTGATAGACTGGCCCGTTCTACTGTACGAACATGGTGCTAATTTAACCAATAATTCTTTTCGGGCAAAACGGTGGGCAACATTTTGATAACAGCGGTGCCTGTAAGGTGAAATGTGTATTTTGTTATTTTTTAAAACTGACAGAGTACGCCGAGTGATTGTCAGTCATGGCTTGTTTAGAGCACGCGACGTATCATGTGTGAATGAGCGTTGATCTTGTTCGAACGGTTCAGTTACTGATTCACGCACTTTCACATCATTACGGGCATACAATCTGTCGTTCTGGTCTGCACCCGCACCTACGTGAATGCTGTGTACAAGGCGGGGCGCGGTAAACGCGACAGATCGTTTTTTTGGGATGAGTAAATTACGTCCGAAAACAGTCGCGGACTATCCGGTGAATGGTAGTACTTTTGTGTGAACGAGGAGGAGACAGTCGTGTGCGATGTGTTCAGGTCAGTTTGCTAAGAACCTTTACTGAGCGGTGATTGATTGCGAGTACCAAGTGCAATGTTCGATTTGGGCTACCCATCATCAGACGCATGTAACAGATTGTGGCATCCTGCTGTCGTGAGTGTTTTTTCTTATTTCATTTGAGTGTTACGCTTCTTTTTTAGGTTTGGCTTCGACATAACGGTTTCATTTCTTCAAGCCAGTCAGTTTCTAGCGGCAACCCAATGATGAGGTTGACAGATGTCAATAAAGCCGATTTGATTACGATCGCTTATTCCTGTTCGAATTTGAGGAGTACGTGCGACTAGTTTGAACGCCGTCATATAGGACAGCTTTTCTTTTAAATCGATTTCTTAAGTAAAATCCAGTCGTTGTTAAATTAAAGAGTGATACCTAGTGAAGAGGTGGTGAACAGTGCTTTATTACTGACTCGGTTAAATCCTCAAGTTTTATCCCATAAATGTGTTACACAACTTTGTGCTAGTTGATATTCGATCCAGCAGATACTAAGCCGACTAGGACATTATCTGTACAAGTTTATCTTGAAGCAAAGTGGATAACAAAAGCAATTGGACTTCGCGTGTTGGGCGTAGGTAACAATAGTCCAGCAACTATAGTTGGTGGCGAATGTCAACTTTACTAATGAGGCTCTGTTTCATCTTCGTGGAAACGTGAACACAAAATGCTAGATTTATTGGGTCTATCAAAACCTGTGCTCAACCCAACGAATATATCCTTGTTCCCTTCCCAAAGTTTTTCTTTGGTTGGGACCGTGTGACATTTTGACGGTATAACAAAAGTTGCAATCGATGCAAAACTTACTTGTCCGCTTATTCTGATCTTAAACGACGTTGTCAGCAGCACTTTCAACAGAAGAACACAACGGTTTGTATGAACTCTGTTTTGATCGTAGTTGGATCGGATCTGTTTGGTCATTGTCAGTCCGCTGAGTGCTCTTCGACCTCATCCTACTTCACCTCGTTTGATCTTTCTAGATTGAATGCACTCGGGCCTCATTTCGCTATCAGTTAACAACAGCCTCATGAAACGTCCCAGCCAGAGTTTGGTAGGACAAATAAACAGAAACCGAACTGCGCAACTTCGGTCAGTTTCTTCACAAACTGAAACCCACCTTTTTTTTAGATCTATTTGGCTTCTTAACTTATCTCTCTCAGAACCATGTGGTTAGATAAATAAAGGATAGTTCTGCACAACTAGGTTACGATACTCTGAAATCGCCTAGCACTTCGTGGAAATAGCTGAAGAGCAACCAGACCTCAGTATCAGTTACTCATGTGCGCAGAGGATAATGCATAGATGGCACATAAGCGGTGCTAATTGTGCCTAAACGTTTTTACGTGCTAAAAGTTACATTTCGTCTTCTTGTTGGTAGAACCTGACGTTTTTCTGTTGTGCCCATTTAGTTCGACCGGAAGGATTTGATCAGTAGTGTTTTGATGTGGGGCGAACCATTTATCACCTTGGTCGAATATGTGCTCAACGATATCCACTGATATTGTGCCTCTAAGCGCGATTGTCGAGGACTGGAGTAACGAAACACAACAGCAAGTCTGGTCCCGATCCTTCAACAGTGTTCGATATGAACCTTGGTATCATTGCCACACAACTTTATTGTATCCAGTAAGGGACATGTACTGGTGAATTTTAGCGCAAGCGTGAAATCGCGATGCGCGACCTCTTCTCTGAAGTAGTTCATTCGAAAGCTGGCTCTTATTCCTATATAAGGGACACAATGGGTGATTAATAAGGCAAAAGTGAGTGCGGTTGCATATCGCGGAACGATTTCGTTTCCTTATTGTCTAGTCGGAGCTAAGTGGTTTGCGATAGATAACGCTGAAGTTCAGTTGATTGATACACAGCTGTTGTCTAGCTGGCTCATTGATTGGTTGTAGTCTCGAAGACGCTTTTGGCTTGTTTCTCCAGTCACTTGTCTCTCCTCCCAGTTTTCATGTCACCCGGGCTGCAGTTGAACAAGTACATACAATGGCTGGTCTACATAATAGACTCGGACCTTTTGAGCTTGTGAGCATGTTTCTTGTTCACATGTTGAAACATTTAGGCTGCACTGTAGGTCCGACTTAACCCCATTTTATGAACGCGTTCTGACCTAAACATCAGGTTTCTACCCATGCGTTGTAATTCAATAAGACGGTATTTTTTCTCCATCGAATTCGGGAACTCCTGAAAATGCAGTCAACTATGATGTTCGATGAACTTGCCAGGACAGTCGTTTGGGCGCAGCAAATTCTTCAATAATCCCAATCCTTCCATTATGATTTCTGGTGTGCAAATTTTACTGGTACTTTAGTACAGTGTTAGAACCGGAGAGCGCTTGTACTACATTGGCGAAAAGGTGAGCAACCTGAGATACTGTCTTGTTCGCGTGGGCTTCGTTCACTTTTCGATTCATTAGTACATCCAAAAAGCTAATATATCATCGTTCTCATACTCACGCATACAACGAATGTTGGGATGTAGTGAGTTAAACTACCTCAGTGGGTCTTCAAACGTGTCCCGTTTCCTAGCTGCCGTCAGACTCTCATCCTCCTGTATAATGTATCCTGGTTGATTGCTTCTACTGCTTCTCGTCCGTCATGGGTTCGACGAGGTTTTTTTGGAGACTGTGTCGAACTGTTTAAAACCATTGGCGTTAAAGTAAAATCCAACATTTTGTGTTCACACTAAGACGAGATTCTTCAGGATCGGACTTGATGCACATGCATAAGATGCATACTCCAAAATGTGGTCGCGCAGATCCGACCGTTTCCATCAAGTGACTGGTAAACAACGATTGTACCTCAATCACAAACGTTTTCGTTTGGAATATCTCAGCCTCTTTAAGGGCTGGTAACAGCCCAGAAGCGTCTCGCAGACTGTTTTACCAAATCATTACTTAGAGGTTTCAGGATGTCTACCAGCCATCTACCAATCGAATAATGTGAGGAATTATCCACAGTAATGATCGGTTGAATTGATATACCGGGTTTGTGAATCCTTCAAAGGCCATGCACATGTGTATTTTTGAACCAACCAGTTTAAGAGTGAGCCTGTGAAGTGATGCTATGTAACAGTAGCGTTTGTAAATCCCGTGATCTGTCGGTTATGAATTTCGTAATGTCCCAAAACACTGCCGCCTTATGGTCAGGTCTATTTAGAACGACTGTGCTAGGTTCCTTATCAGGCTTTAGTGTATCAACGTTTTCATTGCTTTTTTCTATACTAAAAATGAAGTCGCTTCAACGTTTGACTTTTTGCTCCCACTTCACAGTATGTTGCTTTAGCTTTTTGTGAAAAGGACTGCCGCCGTCTCGTTATCGGTGAATTTATCGACTCCATGCACCTGGCCAATTTAGAAACTGCGCTTGTTCAGCTGAATTCACGTGAGTGTTTGGTGCCAACCGGCTTTCTTGGCGCGCCAACGGCGACGGATGGCAAAACAAAACCTGCACCCAAATTAGCAGATTCCACCCTGACGGAACATTTGGCCATGATATTCGACAGAGCTGGCATTTTGGTTACTGAATTAGACAAAAGTAAGCTTCCGGGGATCCCTCTGTGGAACCGCAAAAATTCCTGTTGTATTTAAGCGTTTAAAAGTCCCTTTTGTTTGTTTCAAATAGGAATTCACTGTGACAATGAACACATGATATACAGGTGCCATTTACAGCACATCCATAATGCTACCAGTTTCGAGTTTCCGGGTTTTACTATATGCTGGTGATATGAAAACGTGAATAGCTTTGTTCAGGGGATACAATTGCAGAGTGACCTTGCCACCCAATGTCGACAGTCCGCAGCTAACCGCCCTCTGTTCAAATGCCAACTAACGCACATCGGTCACGTTCTTTATTTGGTCGCTCGCAAGCGAGAAGCAATCGTCTCAGAAGATCTCAGACTGTTTCCTAACTGCGCCTTGTCGTCAGAACAACTCACATGCCGTTTTACCTACTTGGTATCTGATTCACTGATGTGCCCTCACTACCAGTTATTTATTCATGCTCGTTGATCACGTCTTAGGTGGGAATGGAGGCACAAAACCTACTCTAACTGTTAATCCACTTTCTTGTTAGAACCGGTTGCTCAGATCAAGCTAACTTCCACTGTGTCATCGATTTGTCGGAGCCGAAACGTTTCGATCCATATAATGTCACTCGGTCATTGTACTCCGCGAGAAGGATTTTGACGTCTAATGCAAGTCGCTGTCCTTCAGGCCACTTGCAGAAGCTTCAAAAGTTGATGAACCGCCCGAACCGCAAACAACATGCTTTTTATTGTTAGGGTACGTCTTGCCTGGAATGTCCTTCCTGAATCCGTCGTGTCGGTGTCAGCAATAGATATCCTTAGGCACAAACCTTACGTGTACGCTCTTGGTGATATTCCAAATATTCGGCCAGCAGTGTCAGCCGAACAACTTTGCGATGGTGTGCAAACTAATACCAATGGTATCAAGTTGTCGTGAGCCTGTCTCATATTTCTGTCTTCTATGTTCTTATTCCATCTAGTTTTGTAACGTTTCATATTCCTGCGACCCTCCCCACTTCTACAATAAGCTTCTGTATATTCTTCTTAGTCTGTGTTCTTTCGATACCGTCTAATACAGTTGTGTTTATAAGCACTGTAAAGTTCCTTCAGTCGCTAGACTTTCAGATATTCTTGTGATAAAAATGCCTAAACGCGTTAAACCTGGTAGGTGAATTGGGCATGGTTTTGCGGTAGTCTCCATCCTAAAGTTTCCACTTAGAATACCGATAGCAAGTGGTTACTTCTGAGGGTGTATCGTCACTACTCAAAACATTAGCATACATCATTATTTTATTCCGTTGAAAAGCGGTGATTTTTACCGCTTGTGCAGTGCACCTCTTCGAATGCCATGCAATTAATACCGCACTACTGAAGTTGTCATGTTACTGTTTCTGGCAGTTAAATGCAATTTATTTTCCTGATACATTGTCCTGTGTAGAGCAACAGGCTGGTTCTTAAGAACATCCTTACCAGTTACCTACTCTCTTCCGAATCACAGGGATAGAAAGATTTGTTTCAACGTAACTGCAGATTTCGTTCATTTTTTTCGTGCTTCAAAGCACTCGGCGTGGAGACTGATCTGGATCGGTTTTCTGGTTAGAAAAGGTTCAGCCAATCATAGTTCGCACATAAGCTGCAGCAGTCGAACTTACAGTCATTCGACACTAAGCAATCAAAAATGGTGGTCAGCAACGGTGTTGCTCGATGCAAGGCACGTAGCAACGTAGCAACCAACTGGCCAACCGAAACGCAAGAACCCTTGTCGTCCAAGAGCAAACGTAAATACTGTTGTTCCTCGGTAGAAAAGGTGCTATTTTCCCAACAGATTATTGTTTTGCTGGTTTTTTCGACTCAGTGGCCCAGCACACTACATGATGTCAGAAGAAGCCTGCATGCAAATTCTAAGGCAGTTCATCTGATGCAACTGCAGTCTTTACTCCGGAGGAGTTGGAAGTGGCAGACATCATAGCAGATGTGGAAACAGAAGTTCGATAATTTTGCTAGGTTAAGCAGTTTGTCGGAAAGATCGAAAGAATATGGACTGACGATGTTTTGGACATTACATTGGTGTATTCTACTTTTTCGGACTATGAAGATAAGACTGTTCTGAGTACGGTGATCGGTAAATTCGGATAATACTATCTTGGCCAGATGAATGAAGCATTGAAAGTTTCCATTTGTTTCAAAGGAGCCGTCTTTGAGGGGAATCTGTCGCTCAAAATGTGACGGCACTGAAGGAACTGGCGGGAACTTGCGATTTTTCCAGGTATATGAAGGACAATCTCACACGCGATCAAATGGATGTTAGTATTCAGGACGCTGCAATGACCAAGAGACTGCTGAGTATGATGCAGTTAGCGCTTGTCCAGTGTATTTATGTTGGCAACAGCAAAGCGGGTGTGGAGCAGAAGATGGAAGATCTTAATAGTGGGAATGGAAGGGAGCCCAACGCGGTTCGTCAAGCACGAATGAGACTCACAGCATACCTATACCTGTTTTGAGGCGTAGTTCATGAATGACAGGAAGAGGAATGTCCAGCATTTGGGAAAACTTGCCAAGTAGTACAGGTCACCATCCATCAGACTGGTCGGTTAGGAGTCAACAGTCTAACGAATACTGAATGGTGTTCGAAATACACCTGGATTGAAAGGGATTTACTCCCAGCCTCTAATTGAAAGTAAACGGCGGCAATGTCAGTTAGATTCTATCGTATCTGTCAGTGTCATACTAGTGAGTTGTTTTCGGGCATCGACCGTGAAACCGTCCGACACGCACCTACGAATGTGGAATAGAACGAAAGTGCAAGCGTTGGGAATGCAAGTCTGCTGATCAGAAGTCCGAAGAATGACAAATCTTGTGTGATTGATCTCTTCGGTTTGGATGCCATTTAGATAATGGATTTCGTGGCTTTTCATCCTGACAATTTTCTTCGTGTTGGGGATTTTTCAACTGCTCGCTTAGTTCTCTTTGTTCGTTTTCTTTTCGAATAGTATGCCAGATACTGTTAGTTCTTCTGTTGCCAATACTGGTGTACCGGTTGTGTTACCCATCACGGGAGTTCCATCACTCATCCGTGAACAATTTAAGAATGAGTTCAGTTGTTTCCTCGAGTTGAATGTAATGACGCCAGTAGATGATGGGCCTACGGATTGGATCAGTCAGGTTGCAAGAGCGTTGAACGAGTCTGGTGATACCCACGTGTAAAGTGACCATAGGCTGTTGAATGCTGTACTCGGTTGAGAACAATACAGGTTGGCGAATCTAGATAACATTTTGCCAGCACTAAACGATGCCTTTTTACGATTGTTGATTTGTGTTCCGCATACTAGCGATTAGCGTTGAATAAGGAATCCGATTAACTACGTTTATTACTTTCTTTTGGCGTTTCCGGCGGCCGCGTTTACGTTATTGATTAAAAGTATCCAGCGAACTTGGTCAAAAAAGACAAATCCGGGCATTCGACAAACTCGAAGGAACAACTTCTGTCACTGACGATATGCTGTTATACAGAAGCACGAGTATGGAGCATGACTGGAGTCTTGAATCTATGCTACAGCGATGGGTTTCGCAATGAATAACGCTATCATACAATAAGGTGATTTTCCTGACGACTTAAGTGACGTCTCGTAGCCACCTACTCACGTCTGAAAGAGTAAGGGCCGATACAAATAAAGTGAAGGCGGTTCAGAATATGCTGCTCCTGAAGTTGCAAAAGCAGTTTCGCGTCTTAATGGCGTGACCAGTTGCCTTGGTTGATTTCTTCCAAAGTTAGCTAACAATGCGTCCAATTGGGCAACTTATTCACAAAGGACTCATGAATGTAGGGCGAAGCCCAGCAATGAGTGTTCGACTAGATAAAAAGGTTAGTTTCGAGACCCCCGGTGTAATCCACTGTGAAAGCAGTCAGTCCGGCCTTGGAACTGTGCTACTACAGCAAGACCGATTAACTATAGAACCCGGAGTCTTTCGACTGTGGAACGAAACTATGGACGAATCGAGAAGGAAATGCTGGTAATGATTTTTGCTCTTGAACGCTTCAGCGCCTACACATTCGGAAGAAAGTGATACACACAGACCATAGACCTCTGATAGCACTGGTGAATAAGCCACTGAGTGCCGCACTCTGACGTTTACAACAAACAATTATCAGACTGTAAGAGTACGACTGTGATCCAATTTAACAGTCCGGAGATCAGCTGCACATCGCGAATATCCTCTCTCTCTCTCTCTCTCTCTCTCTCTCTCTCTCTCTCACGCACCTATATACCCGATGCTGCGACAGACGATTCTGGGTTCGAAATCGTCGTTTTAATGGACTTTAGGATGGCACGGATGGACAAGATAGTGGAGCTGAAGGACGCAACGGAAAAGATAATTCGGTCATGCCTAATGTGAGGTCAATCGCACAGTGGTCAACACGGTTGCCTCGTGATTGGAATGGCCGGAGCTCAACTACCGACCGTGGCAAGGATATGCACTACTGACGAGCTCTAATGAGAGGGAAACTCGAGTATAATGCTTCTCTTCGAAAGAGGCTGACTGCAAAGTCTATCTGAATGCGGTGGCTGTGATCACATGTGAGTGCTGGTCAACTTGAAACTGAATCAACTACTTAAAAAGCTAACTCGTGTGATGAAAGATGACTGGCCGCAAGATAAGTGGAATTTGCCGGAAGAACTGGTGGTATTTTTCAAGAGCTGCGATCAGTTTCTTCAATAGGGGGAATAATCGTCAAAGGAGAGATGGTAGTCATCCTGAAGGATTTGCAGTAGAAGTTCATTGAACAAATCTGTGTGGTGCATACTGGAGTGAACAGGTGTGTTCTGAGAGCAAAATGACTACTATTGGTCAGGCATGTTCAATGAGGTAAAGGATTGCATAGCGAAGTGTAAACTTTATAGAGGGCTCAGGTCAATTAAACGAAATGATGCTGCCGAGAGAACTTCCGGAAAGACATTGGTAACTAGTTGCAACCGATATGTTCACACACGATGGGAAACAGCGCTTGGTCACCGCAGACTATTTGTGCGTTCTTCCGCCGAACATTGAGCGACGCACGTATAACCGATGACGCCAAATAAATATCAAGACCAAATATAGCCCAATATAGCCAGTTACAACAAACAAACCTCATTTCGTTTGCGTTCGTGGGATAAGATACAATGGGCCGTCAAGGATCCAAAAGGCACGACATGTACGAGCACAAGCGACCGACAGGTAGTGACGAACCGACCAAATGCGATCAGATTAGTTTGATGTGTGTCTAATTACCTGGCCTTCTGGCAGACCGATTATTTGTTAACAGTTTCATTTCGGACCGTAGGAATGCCGTATTCACAGGACTAGGGAGGGTGAGATTGACGGTTAACAATGGATGTGTTGGCAAATGAGTGAGATTCAATGATTGAGGGAGGCGGACTGGAGGAATTAACACTTTTAGGCACGGATTGTGAGAATAACAATAACAAGCGTGTAGTTAGACGGGGTCACGAGGAAGAGTGCGACAGGGTCAGTCGACTGGAATTTCGACGTCCAAAAATGTTCTACACTATTTCTCTTATTACTGCACCTCCAGTAGTGCTGGAGGTGCAGTCGTCAACAGACTGCACGCTCATTTCACTCTCTATGGCATACTGGAGTTATTTTTCCCTGGTAATGTATCAGTTTCTACGTTCGGAATTCAAGGCGTTTTCTGGTAAATGGGAGTTTGTGCATCGAGCGAACAGTCGGTGCCACAGTCAGACAAACGGGAAGGTAAAAAGTGCAGTTCAGGTTGCCAACAAATTGCAACTGATTGCCCAAAAATCAGGGGAAGACCCATGTCTAATGCTTCTAGAGAGAAGAAACGTGCAGAATGAGACGTTTGGATACAGTGGGACGCGGTGAATACTTGGGCGAATGGCGCGGACGAAATTGTCGGTGGCATCTGAACGGTTGCGCCGTGACATATCAGACGAGTCGTCAAATGTTCAGGATATCCTACGGCGACGAAGAGTGCAACAGTAGTGTACTATGGTAGTAGGGCTTGGAAACCCACACGCTTTAAACCAGGAGGTAAAATGTGTATCCATTGTGTCCCTGAGACGGCAGACACGTGGTGTGGTGATCATTGGTGGTGGGCCTGTATCATACTATGTTGGGGGTTGGACTCACTCCTGTTTGACCTAATTTGGGCTCGTGATTGTGTATATACAATCGTGTTTTAAAGTTGTCTTCAGGTTTACTCTGTACACTTGGCTCAGGATCATTGATGACGGTGAAAACGTGCTTTGAAATCATCCCGTCATATCTGGAATTTGTAGGCAGAACCAAAGTAGAGTCTGCCATGTCTTTTCAAAAGTGTCGAAGTGACAAACCATTTCTAAGTGTAAAAACCATTTGAGTTTACTGCTTATCGGCAAACAGTATATTGTTCAAAAAGTTTAGTCATTTATGTGAATTCAGTTTGACTGGGAAGTCCGGAATCGTGTATCATCAATCAGGGATACTAGGATAGGTATGTTTTCTCCTCTTAAAGTGGCCGGGCAACCTGCTCATTGTTCACTGGCGAATATGGTTGAGTGTTTGGATATATTAAATTATTCGCGCCGATTAAGTGGTCAATTCTGAAGTGGTCGGTGTGGCCGTGATGTGCACTATTGACGGGCCTTGGCACGGGTGAAAATCGAGTCCGGTGCTTCTTTTCGTATTAGAGAGTCAATCTATATGTGGAATCTACGAACAAAAAGGAGTGCTACTCAGCTTGTGTCAACAAAATCCCCGGCTATCCCTTAGTTGTTGCTGGATTCTGTTGGGCACCGGCCACGTCACTGAACTGGTGAATGTCGGGTCGACTCGACATCACCGCACAACCACCACAAAGGTGGAGATAATTAACGCTACCAAATTCTAAAAAAAAACCGACGTCTAACGTGTGGCGGTTGGCCCGAATTTTTATTGGCTTATAAAGCCAAATATAAATTAAACAGATTAAGATGTGATTAATTCACCAATAGCCAAGTAACGTGTCTCAGACGTGCTAGTTTTCGTTGGGTTGATTGGATGGAACGGTCAACCCAGAATGAGAAAAAAGCCACATTCCGCGTTCTCGCGTAAGGTTTCGGTAAAATTATCAGCTTGAGTGGCTTCAACATAAGTGCATATTAGAATACATATTCGAATCCTATGCTAATGAAGCCATGAACATTATTAAGCGTGTGTTAGGGATCGACACATCAAATCTGACACTAGCAATGGAGGGAACTCGTTACATTCTGTGGCCATATCTAGCATGGTGGTGAAAATCATGTTCCTCGTCTGTTTGGAATATGGTGTCGGCCATCCATTAAATTATAAGGTGGAAATGGAACACGTTTGGTCACACGCATCACAACAGGCATGCGTGCATACGTAGTTAGGTTAGTTTTACACGTGTTCCGCTCTGATGCGCATGAAAAGAACGACATGCACGTTACGCGGAAGTCGCGAGGAGAGTTGTATGGTGACCTTCTCAAGCCCTTTGCTACAACGAGATGGCTATTATGGCTAATAATTTTCTGGTCATGCGATCTTCATCATAGTGGCACTCTGTTTCGTTTCGAAATGTCGTCTGTGTGAACAACCAGTAGGTAACATGGGCGTTCAGTTTCGGCGTCGGAAGTTCTCGGCCGTAAACTGTTTCAAATGGTTCCAACTGCTTCTAGTATATTGTTTGTTCAATTACGCTACTTATTATTTTGATGTAATTGCTTTAGTAGCATGCTTTTCCCGAGGTACTTAGGATCACGCATCTGTTTCCCCACAAATGTGTAACTGCATTGAAGTCTGTGGAAAAGTGACTGCCTAACAAAGTCAGCCCTTTTAGAAAGACATGCATCGTCAGAACACTGTCTCTGATGAGTGGATATGTTGCTGAATCTTGGCAGTTGCTATTTTGACTGTACTTACCTAGTAGTCGTCAGAACCACGGTGGGGCAGTGGGATGAGCACAGTAGGGGATGAAGGATAACATGTGATGACAAGTTTGTTCAACCCTGCATACTCACTTGTGCGATACCAGCGCTGCATCTACAACTCACTCAGTTCTGCGTATCGTCAACGTTGGATTACACATTTCCGGGTGACTCTTGAAATCAAATGGTATTACTTGAAATTATTTTCTCCCGATATTTATCTTCAGATTCCCAAACATCTGCGGGCCGGGAGAGTTTTAGACTTTCTTGAGTCTGTGTAAGACCTTTATAGTATGCAGTTTCCAGTTTGTTTAATGATAATCTGAATAAATGGGTACGCTTATTTCTCATCACTGTTGATTGTGAAAGAGCCATTCCATTTTGTACCTGCAAATCCGAACGGATTCACCTCATTATGCCTTGATACCACGGAAGTTACTGATACCTCAAAGCTGATCTCGCCAATGTTTCAAGTTGAGCACGTTGCTTAAGATAAGTTCCAACTTACGGATTTTTATCTATTTTAAGCAACGTTGCGAAACCGATAACTCTTTTAGTTTCAACTCGTTTTGGCTTAACCAAGGATTTACTTAATATTGAACATCAGCACAACGCACAATATGTTTTCGCATGTCCGTTCTGTTTACGGTTCGGATGTACTAACTTGGGTTTTTGAAATATTTTCTGCTGACATTTTCCTGTGTACCCAAATGGGTATCTTTTCTGGACTATCGCCATCAATACTAAATTCATTGGAGTCAGTTTCCCAACAATTGCGAGGTTTTCATAGGGGGTTCACTTTGGGAAGCCCGATTTGGCCTGTTAGCTGCGGTAGTGGATTCGGAACGTTGGAAGTTGAGCACTTTCAAAGACGTGATCACTTTACTATGCTGTGACGAAGTACGGCATGTCCTCTATAGCGTTCGCTTCTCTCGTGTACTGCCTATTATTAGCCTTTAAATCCTTTGGTGTGGACGTTGAGGTTAACTGTTGAAACTTTCGTTCAATCCTTCGTTCGTCCTCTTTAATTTTTGCCTATGTTACGTCGTCGTTGTTTTCATTGTCTGGTTGCGCTACTTAATATGTTCCAGTAGTAGATCGATCAAAGTGTGCACGTTTCAACGTGGTCCACGTTGGATCGCCAAATGTCTACTTAAATTCCCTTTTTCAGATTACACTGTGTAGACTAGGACGAAAACCGTATAATAGAAGTCATCAGCGTACTAAGGTAATAATTAATCTAAAGGTGTACGAGTTTCATCTGCATCCATACAGGGTAACTGAGAAATTCAGTGCACCCCGAATATGACCGTTGAGGATTGATGTTATTGAATTATAGACATTATTGCTCATAATTTGCATGGTGTGGTTGGACTCAAAAATCATTTTAATGGTTGGGAACATTTCTGCTGACGACGTTGCCTGTCGTAGACAAATACGGATATCGTCACGTCATACTCTTGTCTTCACGTGACGCCGATGTAGACGGGCAATTGAATTGTGCGCGTCACGCTCATTTTTGCATACAAATAGTCGTATTCTGTTTCCAGTGTAGTTGGGCGTCCTGAATATATTTAAAATGATTTATATTTAATCAATGTTAAGAAGAAGGATGTTGGAGTAATCTGTTACTGTTTGATGTTAGTGCAAGTGATTTTTTTGCGAAATCTCGGAATGAGCGGTAGTTGTGTTACCTCAACAGTCTGCAAACTTCTACGGAATTCGAGAACTTAAATTTATAACGCCCTAATCGAGCCTTAATACACGAACATCATTCGCCGAAACTGTGTTTTCAGCTACGTATTTGTCTGTGGTGCAACTCGTGCAATTGTTCCACACCCCCTTTGATAGTGACTAGAGTTTCGGTGTACTTGAAGGGGTTCAAAGAAGACTACAGCCAACCGTCCGAGATGAAATGTAGTTGGAGTTATTCTGAACATCAATTTTTGTCGAGTTGCTGTAAAACTGCGGTGTTTCGCAGGTCAACTGAAGGCAGTTTCGTATCAAATCGAGTAATTTTTTGTTTCTTTTTGAAATAACCTTGTTTGAGTCTTGTCGGAAGACTGTTGTCGCCTGTTGTCATCAGGAACCGTAAAATGGCATTCCAGTTTTCAGTCTAATAACTACCTCTAGGGTCTCAAAGAGTCTCACCGAGCAAAATGTAGGTGACAACATCCTGGGATGATAGGACTATCTTAGATACCGTCTGAAAGCTAGAAGGATTTGATGTGAATTGCTTTTTAATTATTCGCGTAGAGAGGCAGCTTACACAGCGAACCAAAATTTCATGGTGGCACTTGGTTTCAGTTCTGCGGTTACGCCTACACTTTTCTAGCGATCGATATTTTTTCAATTTGCTGTCTCTTGGTGAAATACATCTTTCAGACGGTCCGTCCAATCTTATCAGCAAATAAAAAACCACGTCCTACCTGTACACAAGGTTGACAGCTCCACATTCAACCGCCACCTCTTTTTCTGTAAACGTCAAAAGGAATTTGCGTACCATATCGATTTAGTTGGTTTTGGACGGGTACAAGAGGACAATTTTGGCATACTTTGACCACACATCTTTGACGTGTTTTCCGTACATCTTAATGTCTGAAACAGGAGTAACAGGGGTTCAGCTCGACCTCAGTTAATAAGAAAACGCATTGTTCTGTATGTTAATTTGAATGAAGGTGGAATCGGTTTTTCCGGTCCGTATGTTGTTCACTGGGTGATCTTGTTTGCCTGCTTCATTCGCAGGTTTGTGTCGATAGTGAGTTTCTGTTGTGTTTGCTTTAATTTTAAATCCTTTTTTGACTGGTGTTCCTTGGTTTGGTTTTCTCTTCGAATCACTGTTATGGCTTGTTATTGATGTTCTGGGTGGTGATTGATCATTGTACGCCGACTGATTGAGTTCACCTTGTTCGACTGCCCTGCATTTATTTATTGACTTGATCATCAAACGAACGCACACTACATAAACCTCGTTTGCGATAATCGAGTGTTTCTTAACAATGTTCCAGTCGACTTGCAGATGATGTGTATTCGTACAAGGATTCGACACAAACTTTTTTGAAACAGTTGGTTCCCTTGGACAGTTTATACGAAACAGTCCGAACACGAAAACTGGTAGATGCAAGCATTTCGTATTGATTCATCAATACCAAATTTACAATAACATGGATGGTTTCTTTCGTAGCAAACAACTAGAGGGGTGGATAATCCATAAGCGGGTTAGGACAAGTCATTAAGTCCAGGGAACGGTCAAGTTCACGAACAATTGTTTCTGAACACAGAGGGCTGGTCTGAGTCGATTGATTGCAACTGCTTCAGCAAACCGTAAGAATTTTCAGGTTAGAATGACGTAACAGGATTCTGATAGTACAAAATGTATCGATAGCGCGACCGGTGGTCAGGACGTGTTTGGCGACTGTGGAAACTGGCTGTTCACGCGTTTAAGCAACATTGTCATTCTCCGGTAACACGGACTTCTGTACCCATTTTGGTAGATGTTCCCTCATTCTGGATCTCAAGCATCGCTCGGTTCTGCCTGTGTAACTTTCTCTGCAGTTACATACAAATTGGTAAACACAATATGAAGTGGCACCGATAGACTGATCTCCTTTGACTGAAGGCACTGGTAGCTTCTGAGTCCGAGCGATTACACGGAGTTCAGCTGCATTAAATGTTCGTTTAATTGAATTTCTTAATCGCTGTGTTGTTTGGTGCATGACATAATCACCCCTAGAAGGCAGCTCTATGTAGACTCTCTTTTTCTCTACAGTGACCACTTCTTCGAATGGTAATTTTTGCCTACAGTGCCTATCTATGGACCTTCTGGGGGTAACCATTTGACTGTAGGACAGACGTAATCAGATCTAGTTTCTCCGCGAAGCTGTCGTGCGTACAGATTCACCTTGCTCGTGTGAACAGAGTGTTTACTAGTGCTCGTTTGTATTGGATCGGTGTGAAGCTGGTGAGGTTTAGGTATTGACCTAACCATGCAGGTGTCGTTCTGTGCGGTCCTCTATTCCGGTAACGTTGTCCACTTTCTCTATTCGCCAAAAATTTGATCATCCAGTATTGATAACACCTGTACGTACCCATCTTTGTCTAGAATGACGGCCCCAAAACCTTCGACAGGCGTGAGTATAACTACTTTTTTGACTTAAGTTTTCTTAACGATTGCAGGTGTTGCCTCGTGATAGCACACCGACTATTAATTGGAGTCCTGATAAACCCAATCCTTAACCGACCTAAATTATCAGCACTAGTTGGTCGAAGATCAGATAATTGGTCAGTGAGACTCTCAAACGACTTCAACACAGATGCGATCAGCCTTATGTGATGGTATTTGATAATCAAGACCTAAAGCTGACGCTTCTAGTTGCAACGAATTCAACCATACTGAAGAACAGTTCAGTACGTACTTACTGGGATCCGGCAGAATTGGTTCTTCACTGTGCTTCGTACGTGACTTCCGCAAACGATTGATATAAACCCTCTTCATTTGATCGAGAATTCTCTTACAGAATAGTGTAAAAATGATACGACAGCAAAATGTCAAAGTTTCAACGACAGACAGAAGGCGGCAATGTGTCTGACGCAAATCAGCCAGTCGCATTTGAGCAGTTTCACTGTGGATCGTCGCAATACCTCTGAGGTTATTTTTGTTCACTTTCAGTTTGTTCTCCCTTAAGAGCCGGAGGGACTGATAAAGATATCGACCTTGCTGTTTGCACTCATCGAAGAAAGATATTTTCACAAGTTCACGGGCAATCTTGCATCTCATACTGACCATACGACGCCGCAATCGGCAGGTCTCAGCGGGAAATCTTCGCCTGAGAAATGTTAAACAATTGGTTCCCTTGAACAGTTTGAACAGAGCAGTTAGAGCACGAAAACTGGCAGATGCAGGCATTTCGTATTGACTCATTAGTACAATAACATTGGATCACGATCTCTGTGTCTGGTGATAGTTATGAAGAGTGTTTCCAAGCCATGTTAGTTGTGACAGTGGTGTGGAAGAAAAGGTTGTGCCCGAATGGGCGTTATTTCAATGTGTTCTGAACTGTGTAATAACTTCGCAAGCGGTTCAGTGACCTGGCAAGGTTATGTTCACAGAAGTCAAGCAATTGGCATTAGGTATAACTGACCCAATCCCAATCAACTGTGGATCAACAACACTTAAGCTTCGCTGTAAACCTTTGTGTACGGCGGATACTGGTTATCCCATAGATTGCTGCTCAGTTAAGTGTTCTGCTTAGAGGGTAATTTGAATATTTCACCGTGTTTCCCGTTTGCGTCGTGAATCACCGTGACTATCCTTTCCCTTCGTTCATCACAGTACGTTTTGAGAACAATAAATATTACAGTCTGCTAAGTGTACAAGTTGTGTAGCTCGCTAAAGCAAATGTTTAAAATGTCTAGGGTTAGCAAAAAAACAATGAAGCCGGATCAATTGTGCATTTATGTGGCAACCAGTCTGTATCAGTTCGTTCTCCCGGTATCATGTACTTTTTTTATAGAATTTCTTTTCCAATCCATAACCCTCTAACCAGCCCGATTTGGTGTTGCGAGTGTTTTCAAGTCACCATCACTGTACTCGAATCCATCACTCTAAGCGGCTGTCTATTCCCTTTGATTCTGCGTTTCAGAGGATTTCACCCAACCAGATGTTTTGCAAGACTTGAACTATTTGCTTCGACATTCTAACCCGAATGTGACCGCTGTGGAAAACAAAGGTTGGTTCACTAGACCTCAACTTACTGTTCTGTTCGTCTTTTGACATTCACAGACCATTTGCTCTCTTAGGCAATTTCTTTGCACACACTCAACGGCGCATCCAATAATGTACTGTAACTAAATCATGTGGGCAGTTCTGGACGTGTGCGTTAGATTGTTATTCGTAATGGTGAGATCGGTTGTCATCATTTCGATAATCTTGAATCACGCGTCATCACTACCATAGACAGCAAGACATCAATGGTTCTCACTGGTGCATAACTGCCACAAAGAAGTGCG
Source organism: Paragonimus westermani (assembly GCA_008508345.1). NCBI lineage: Eukaryota > Metazoa > Platyhelminthes > Trematoda > Plagiorchiida > Troglotrematidae > Paragonimus > Paragonimus westermani. The sequence goes on along the minus strand of QNGE01000813.1, from coordinate 127,131 downwards.
CCCACATCGACCATACAAATAGGGAAGGGTGAGGTCTTTTTGTCATGTGCGCCACCTACTAACTGTTGAGACGGGTACTTTTGTACACACCATTCGCAAGCGTAGGTACACTTCTGCCTCAGTAATTCACGCTTGCTCGGGTTTCAAGTGAATGTGGAGTGATTGGCCAAGGGAGGTGGAGGGTTTGTACGAATTGTTGGTGGGCCCACAGACAGGGGTTGTGGAGTCTGATGGCAGTAGGCTCGGCCGTTAATAACAGCCGTACTATGACATCTTTGGAGCAGGCTTGACGAACGTTGTAGATGACTCTGAACGCTTCATTCAGATTTATTCGATGACCACTGCCACTTAAGTGGGAGCCGATTGCACTGGAATCGGGCTTTCTCGAACCGTTGAGTAACCATTTCTGTAGGTGTTCACGAATCCTCTCCGATAGCCGATGTTTATTGCTCACTTATGGATACGTTTTCTCCGATAACTTGAGCATTAGTCGTCAATAATTTTGGGTACGTTTTGCATTATTAACGCCGTATTTTGCAATACTGTTGAACAGTACCTACGGATAGGGACAGTTCTCATTGCCTGGTTGGTGCTGCGAAGACATGGTTGTCGACTCACCGCACTTTTACGTGTTTCCATTGACTTCCCTGTGTCAGTCTTTATTGCGGTCCTTCTCGGTGTATTGATTCTTGTACGAATATGAGCCTTTCTCACGACTGCGCCTGCGGAAACACCATATTCCATTATCTGAACAAGAATTTAAACTACGCAGTCGACATGCGGTTTTTCTGGGAAGAGCAGTACTATTGTTCTGGCTTATTCCACCCCTGGTGGAGGTTACTGCAGTAGCTCCTTTGTGTACTCCTGATACGCTGTTCTTGCTTTAGCTGTCGCCACTCTTTTGAAGGTTTTAACCTCTGATTTCCGCGAACCTTATAATTATCTGCTAACGGTGATTTAAAAGATGGATTTGAGGTCACATGTTCTAGTCAGTCAGTCTGTAGATCTTTATGGAATTGAACTTCAAGGAGAATCGCATGTGGGATCAGATGTAAATTGATGCCTGTGTGAATTCTCCGTATTCCCTCGGTGGACTGGTGGGAGACAATAAATTTTTCTATTCAGCGAGCTGATATTCATTCGGTGGACTACACATAGCGCAGAGCATCTGAGCGAGAACAATACGTATACCTAGTTCATACTGGCTAAGTGCTACAAATTGTGTCGCCCAATTTTCTTCCTAATCCTACTTTGTACACACTGGCGCATCGACGACCACCACACTGTGTTGCGTTTTTTCTGCCACGTCTGTCCGAAGCTCGATCGCTGGAAGTCAGCCAACGCCAACTGTTTATTGAGTATTCATCTGCTGCTCGTCTGCTGATAATGAACGGCACCTTTCGTCTACCGAAAGAACTCCATTTCGACTACGTTCGTTTTGTCATACTTCCTTACAGAGATCACTCAAGGGTGTTTCTTTTGTTCTGACTTCGGTGATGTTTACTTCTGCCGTTTGGCGTAAATCGGCCAACCGCTGGAGTGACCTTTGAAAAGGTGGTTTATATCAGCGTCATGTGACTGTTGATAAGATGTGGCATTTGGCGGGGAGAATCCAGAGGAGCCACTTGGGCCAAAACGATGGATGATAGACAGTGTGGGTGACCTTATGACTAACAAATCTAACAAATCACATCTTGTTAGCTTCTTATCCTCCTAGTGTGCATGCTCTTATTCACAGGCATTTTCAATATCAATGCCGTTTTGATCTGTTCATGTGGTGTGTGCATGTCGTGTTCCTTTTGGAATGCGCATCGTAGCTCGCCTCCTTTTTATTCGCGAATTACCTGTTCGACAGTCTTGTTTTAAACTTTTGAGCTGTTTTTTAATTATCTCATAAGTTTTCAGCATTTAGTTTAAATGCTGTACTCTGTAACCGAGTCGTTCCACATTCCTGTTCTGTAGTTGGAAGTAGCTAAAACAGTTTTGACTTGACGTCTACACTGCCTCTCCTCTTGATCTGTTGTTTCCTTTGGCCAAATGTCCACCGTTTGCTCGATAAGTACCATGTTATTGCATGACGGGTTCGAGTCGAAAAACCTTTTGTTGTACCCACTTTATCACTTCAAATTCTGTTGGTTTCTGTTACATCGTCGATTTCAATGTGCGTCTGTTCATCGCAAGTGGCTCAACGCCTGCCAGTTTTAACGACCTGTAAACGCAATCGTGCTTTGACTTTAGTAGCTGATGAATTAACCTAGACACATGTGAACCTGCTAGAAAGTGTTTACTGATGTTTGTTGTGTTTTGAGGCGAATTCTTCTCCAAATGTCATCTGTCCGCGTATTTTTGGTGCGTTTTACAAATCCCATCTTCACTCATTCATTAGACGAATTCTGTGGGAGCGGTTTTCTCGTCTTTTACCAGTTTGCCTGTTTTTTCACATAGTCGTTAACAGTGTGCTTGAGCAAACGCTTCTACTCCCATTATCTGACATGGCTGCCACTGCACTATCAAATTGGCGCTGAATTTGATGCGCTCATTTACCCTTATGCGAGGTATTCCGTTGTGGTATTCAGCTATTAAACCTCTACTGGATCCTGCAACATATTTGGATGTTCCGAATGACATCCAATATTCTGTGCACGTTTTTTATTCCAGTGAGCTACCAAGATCACTAATCGTTATCAATTTTACCTGACTGAACAAAGTCAGTGATAATTGTTAGTTACTACTACAGAAAACAGCACTAGCATTCGTTTATAAGGTTCGCATTCAGGCAGATTTTTTGATAAGCCCCTCTCAAAGTGGGACACGTGTCAGTACTCCATACTTGTTCGAGCTCTTCAGTATTGTTAAGACGGACTGTAATTACGGCCTACGCTCTCAGTAAGCAAACGTGTTGGTCACTGCACCATCAAACTCACTGAGCATGACCGAATTATCCTATACAAACACTCGACCACATTCGCCTCAGGTCACCAAGTTGCCTCAAGTGGAGTCACACTAGTTGTCCTGTTGACCATTAATTGCCTCCTCCCACAATTAGGACCTCTCAGCCAAGTTGGTACCAACGACATTGCAAAATTGGCGACATGAATTTCTTCCTTCGCTGTCAAACTTCAGATGCACAAGCGAAATTGTTGTAACCGTTCGTGTCTTGTATTCCACGCAGTTCTGGTTTGTACAGGGGAGCTATGCATTCATGCAGTCGCTGCTCCTCTTCGGGATTTTATGCCTACAGTGTTTCTTTCGTATTATGTGCTTGCCATTTTACCGATATATTTGCATTATTTTTCTGAAGTCACCATTTATTCAGTATATATCCTACTTCACGAACTTTTCCAGTTGCATGAATTACAACTACGATTTCTTTTCTAGTCCGTGATTGTCAACAAGGACTTGCTTGTCTGGGAGCTATCATCAAGTTCCTTGATGTAAGTTCCGACTGGAATATCTCTCGTGCTGAAGCTGGTTGTATCATTTCTCTCTCTCGCTCTGTCGATCTGTAGGATTTAGGTGTCCGTATTTGGTCACTTTAACAGACTTAATATTCGCCATGCGACGGTTTTATATCCGCTCTAATGTAAATGGGGTTAAACATTACCTCGCTCGGCTGATCCAGAAGTCTAAACAGCCCTAACAAAACCAATGGAGAATCGAGTTACCGGAGAGTTTACAGACTGGAACAAGCGGTGGCATCTGTAGTTCATACGAATATTTGACAACCGGTTGGCCACTGTATCTGTGAAGCTGAGTGAAATCGTATTTATTTAACTGTTTAATCTGTGTGCGCGTATGATTGTTACTTCATATTGCAGTCAGTGAGATTTCTACGTTTATCATTTCGGGCTGTTTGTTTCTCTGTTCATTCGATGCGAGTGTCTATATGTACGTCTTTTTATACACATGATTACTCGAGAGGCAGCTGCACACTCGTGTGAAAATGTATTTTCTTAAATTGGCGCTCAATTGCAGTCAGTTACTTCCACTCAAACCACTCAAAAGCATTGGATCTCTCTTATCTAATTCGTCGAAATGGCGGGAAAATATGTTTAGGGAATATCGGCATTTCTTTTGTCTGGTCAGCCGCATGTTGCTCAGCCGCATGGTGCGAACAGCGTACAGTTGAACGGATCGAAGGTTGTTAACTAGAATTTCTTCTCTAAACAACAGATACAGTCTAAGACAACATTTTTTGTGCGTGCTAGGCTAGCCTTCGCTGTTTGATCAACAAAACTGCGCTGTTAGCCAAAATTGTTGAGTTTGTATTACCTAATACATCGCGTGAATTGACCACTCTCGCTTGATGATCAGTCATCTCGAAGTTCTTTGCTTCCATGACACTGGGTTACGTTGTTCCTCTTTAGCCGACCTGACACGTTGATTAGCTATTTGGATGTTCACTTATGGAAATTTCGGTTTGTTCTGCCAATGTATCTATCACCAAAACCGCAAATACCGACAGACGGGAAGGAAGACGGAATAGTCAGAATAAACATGTTTAGTATCGCTCAGTTTAACTCACGTGGGTTGGTTGTACTAACCACGCTTGAACCCCAGGATATGCCTGAAATAAAGCTGATTGAAGGTTACGCCGAGCCGTATAAATGAGGTAGATTTTCATACATATCATGTATTCCAAGCGCCATCTCGTGCATAGTCAAAGACGTGGCACACGCATACTTCGAAACAAAACACATTTCACGGAAGTCACTATTGTCAAAGGACTATAATCCATTACGTTTTCCAAAGGGATCATTCAGTAAACCATCATTCTTGATGAGATTGGTCGTTATCTTAAACTCATATTGGACTCTGTAAGCCGTATTTCGTTATTCGTGTGTGTTGTTCACTTATTGTGTATCTAGTGAAATAAGCTTGAGCAAGTGCCTCGCTGTTTTTTTTAATCGCCTTTCCAGGATATCTTGTTTTCACGAGTGTAACCTCTCTGATTTGCTCAGTCCCGCTATGTTCACTTCCCGATTCGTTGGTACTTCGGAAGTTTCACGTTTATCTTTTTATTCGTTTACCTTGATAACAATTGATTTAAGAAGCACACAGCCAATCGAAAGCGGTTGTCATTCTCATGCTCTATCAATGCAAAGTGGATAGTCGAATGGATAGGAATTTCAAAGGATGCCGGGTCACATTCCCCTCGCTACGACTAAGTTTACCTGTTGGATTCGATAGAAATTTACAAAACCCCTGGACGAACGTCTAGAAGCGAATTCATCGCTTCAAACTATGACCATCACTTTTACGGTCGTTGATTACATGCTGTTCCAATCCAACCAGTGGAATATAAATTAATCGAAGCAACAGCTATACCCAGATCTATTCATCTGCCTGCACTTTACTTCTTACCCCATTGCTATATTTACAAGAAGCTCTTCATGTTTGTGCTAGGCGAACGTTGAATCTCCTGAACTTCTAATGACAAACGCAAATAAATTTCTGTTAAATTTTGTTAGCCCCCAATCGATCAAACACACTGTTGACCTGCTGAGTGTGGTACTAGCGGCTAGCTGATGACTACCTGTTGCTTTGGTTTTAGTATCTCTTAACTCATCCTCATTCACTTGCCATTTACGTACTTTCTGCTCCTATGAGCTCATGTTGCCTTGACTAATCAACCGATATTTGTTCAGGCATCATAGTATACTGTGTAAACTGAAGTTACTACTCGTTTCCTCATAGTTGAAAGCAGACGAATCCAACGCCGCGGCGTTCTCACTACATATGTTCAACCTGGACAATTTCGTCCGTCTCGACAGTGCTGCAACGCGCGCACTCCATCTCCTACCTGGACCCGATGACAGTAAGTAGTGTTCGATGTGTCCTTTTGATCGTTGAAGTTTACCTACTCTGCCTTTTTGTGCTCATTTCCGGAATGTGTTGATCAGTGTGGAAGTTACGTTGCAGTTTGAAACCCACTGGGCATTACCCCCGATTTGTTTGTTATCGCCTGTGGATCATTTCTCCCTTACATTCAGTTGGGTTGGCCGAAAGTCGGGTTTTTATGTGAGCTAATTCTCAGATGACATTTTTCACGTCCACCCATTAGGATGCAGTTTCACATTACGTCTTTCCAGTTGGCTAAGTATCCCTGTTACCTTGAGTACAACCGATATATAGCTCATTGGTAATCGCTGCCTGTCACCAAGCCTGGGTTGCGTCAGTTGTTTCCAACTGTTTTTTTATCACCTTCGCAAAACTTAGCTTTAGTGATTCAAAATTATTCACACGGTATCAAGATCAAGTACAGTGTAGGGATAGAAGCTTTTCCGCTCGTGCACACTTCGACACCTTCTCTGATTAGTTGTTCGGAGATCCTGGTGGGACTTACACCATTCGGATTTCATTCGACGCCCGTTCTTCCGTTTGAGTTCCGCCTACCAGTTTTCCTGTGAATGATAAGGATTGTGTATTACATACGATTAACTTTATCGGTGTCATCTCAGTGTTGCGCTTCTTGCTTTCTCGTCGTGTGGTTTTCACGGATACTGAGCCTGAATTTACTGAGTTTGGGGAAAGCGTCAACCATCTCAAAAGCAGTCACTGCTTCAAGCTGCAGTTCTCTTTATCACTAGACTGAGCACTTTAGCATCTTTCAGCAGCCTATCCAAAACGTTGCACATTCTACGGCTTATCATCCTAAAAATGTACCTAGATTATCCTGTTCTTGCGTTACAGTCTCCTTAGTGTACGGGCGTTGACCACACATGAAATCCGCTTTATTGTTCTCTCTGCTCCATGTGAGCCGATATACGAAAGACGTTGCGATGTAGGACATCTGCTGATCGGTCAAATTGATGCTTCGTAGTATCGGGGTTAAATGGAGTGAAAACATCATCAGTTGCTCCGAATGAGTGTCATAGAATGACGACATCTCGGCATCACTAGTTGTAAACAGATCATCCGGCGTGAACTGGGTCATGTTGAATTACTACTGATCAGTATACGCATCACATGCTCATTGTCGTATCATGTAGAGGGTCGTGCTTGAGCCGACTAGTACTATCACACTGATTATATCTAGACGGAAACGGTTGAAGCAAACATGCTCGAACCCGTGAACGAGGGACAGGCAGCAACATTTATTTGTCCACTTCAGTCATTATTCGTAAATCCGACCAAAAGCAGGTAAGCGTCGAAGGTTGTTTAGAAGGTTGCTATTACGTCTGAACAAGGACGAGGACAGTCTCGGTGGTGAGTTTATTCTGCAGTACGTATAATGAAAACACAGTATTGATAAGTTTCCGGTTTGATGTAGTGACGAATGGCTTGCATGCTTGCTCACTTATAACGGATTCGGTTCCTTTGCGCATGATCAATCCTGTCCTTGTTATTTAGGTCTTATGTAGCCTAGTACGTTACAGGACACAGTACACCGCGTTAAAAAAGCGAGAAACTTATTTTTCTGTTCTTCCCAACCGATTCATTCCTTATGTGAACATCTTGACAATTCCTGATCTTCAGTATGACAATCAGCTGTCGAAACCTTAGAACATGATCTCAATTCGCATTTATTGCAATGTAGACTACCTGTCACTCACTTGTTGTTCCTTCAGGACTTCTTCTGGACATAGCAATCAATCTGTTAATCTTCTCTGAAGCACAGGGTTAAGAAATTGCCATCCATTTTTTAATCGATTTGACTGCCATGCCTCGCAAGAGTTCATGTATTTGAATTTTTTCATTTTTTAAATTCTCAATTTCTCAGGACATCGCTACCAAAGTGTTTTCGGTGTGCTGAACAACTGTCGCACTCCACAAGGACAACGACTGCTAAGCCAGTGGTTACGTCAGCCGCTGACAGATATCAACAAAATTGGTACAGTGATCTTCTAATTTTTACACACTTTCTCTACATGCTTTCTTCGTAATTCGATCAAAGTCAGATTGGACAGTCTGCATCCGTTGAGTTATACATGTGTCCACTAGTCGATTGTGACACCGTTTTATGCTTGTGCCGATCGTAAAATATGATTTGGGAGTGAGAATACTGGTAAGAACTTGTGCCATTCAAAACCGTAATTTCATCCTGGCCTGTGCTCCAGACTCTCCTTGTTTGGGAGCATCATGTCTATCAATCTATCTTTGTCCAGTTATTTCCCACCGATGCTCAATGTTTCACATTTCTACACTTTCTAGACGAGCGCTTGGATTTGGTTGAATCTCTGGTCGAAGAGACAAGCGTACGTCAATCGTTACATGAGGATTTCTTACGACGCGTGCCGGATTTTCATCGCCTTATCCGCAGATTACAGAAAAGACCAAGTGATGGATTACAGGTTAGTATAGTTTTGGCGCTTATTTGTCAAGTGAACATCAGTGTTAATTTTTTCGGCGTTGCTCCAAACAGCTCCGCGTTAACGATATCAACTCTCACAGCTAACAACTTGTGTTGGAGCTCAGGCTCTATGGGGTGCTCTCCCGTGGATTTGGATAATTTAACACAATCAAGTTTGCTAACTGTCTTACTCCACGAATGTTCCATGATTATCAATTGTCTTGCTTTGTGCCTGTTCCGATCCGATCACATCGGGCAGAAAATGTCTCTGAAAGTCCAACCTATAAAAATGTCCCCCTTCCGAGATATACCTGGTTTTCGAGTGACCTTTTCCATTCGCGATTCAAACCACTTCCTCCAACACCTGATTTTATACAATATCCAGGTCATCCGCAAGTGCAAAACATCGTGGATTGTGAACGATCTGAAAAGCGGATCTGGTTATCTTTAACCGTTTAGTACATAATCACCTCCATTCTGATGCACAGTTGTTTGTGCTAGTTTGATTGTAGATCACGTCATCTTTCTTCACACAATACTATTGTCACAGCACGGGTGTTAACACTCACTTTGTCCTACTCTCAGTATTTGAAGGTGGCAGTTCGTTTCGACCATTAACTTTTCATTTGCTTCTTTGTTCTGCTATCCCCGTAGACGTCGTATCCAGGTTGACTGAGGTCACAAGTGTCCATTCCTTCCCTCAAAGAACTAAAGACATGCTTATTTTAGAGTAAACCCAGGTACGAAGTGTCAGGCCTTCGGCTGGATTGGAATTAGCAACAGAAACAGCACACTCACATCCAAATCGAACCCAATCGAAGCCCTAACTTTTCACAATTGTGTCCCCTCTAACGTTAGATTTGCCAACGTACTCATCAAGAACGTCTGTCCCCGTTGGCTATTCGCTAACTTACTGCGTTCTAACAGCGATCCAGATGTGGTCCGTTACCATCCTAATGGAACTGTGGACGATACATTTTCAATATATTCAAATGAATGAGGGGCATTTTATGGCCACTAATGTACAACCCTATGTGAATCATTGCCTCGAAGTGTGTTTTTATGTTGTCCGCATGAATTAAGGTGCATTGATTTTACAGCAAACAATGCAGTTCATGAAATCACTTGCAGTTTAAAACAAGTCCAAGGTGTGCTACATTCGTTAATCCTGTAGTATACACATCATGTCATTGCGTGAACGGTTATACTGTTACTAAGTAGTGCGACAGATTGTGAACCATTCGGGTTTCAGCTAGATTCGAACCAGCGACAAGAACACCATGTCCAAATGTGGTGAACACTCGTGCCGAGTCAGTCGATCCCCCGGATCATTTGGTGCACTCCATATAAGACTAGGATGAGTGGGTTGCTGAGTCCAACTGTGATATATCCGAGTTCTCGACGAGAATTCATAGTTCAAACAATAGAGCGCTTATCGTGTGTGCTCATGTCGTTTTTGTTGCTGGTTTATATTCAGTCGAAACTGGATTTCCGCAATTGCATTTCTTCCAAATTACATTGCTGGCAAAATCCCAATCCGATCATAACTTGGCATGTTCAAGTCCTTGATATGTCTTACACTTTTAATTTTCTGAGGGGTTGGACATGTGACAAACTTGGTTTATGTGGCTTGTAACAGCTCTTTTTTACTCCTCTCAGCCTAGTTCGTGATCTTTCATTGATCATGTATCAGTCATACGTATTTTCATGTTCCTTGTTCCACTTCAGAAAAACACACATCGATGGTAATTTGCTGTTTATTTGGGGCGGATAAGAAAAGAAATCACAGTGAATTACCACTCACGAATAGGTTGGTCAATGTATCTGGGGTACGCCGTCCGTTTTGCTGTCATCCAGTCCCGACGATGTCTGCAACACGGCATATTATAAATGCAACAGGCTTGTGGATCTGCCAGGGTCCATGGCCGCTTGTTTGCGACTGTCACGAGGGTTGTGGGAGTTGGATGTACAAAGAAAATAGACTATTCGCATACTTTTCGAACGAAGTGATGAGATACCAATAAGTAATTTAGTATATTAGATTTGTGCGTAAGTTACATCTGGTCTCCAACCGTATTGGTTACTTTGGTTATAATAATTTGTACAGTGTTTGGTGGTATTAACTAGGGCCACGATCTACGACTCGTTCTCAAACGCACAGATCACTGCGATTGTTTTTCAACAAGCGATATTCATAGGATTGATGGCCGAACGGAGTGGGGAATCATCTCCTGGCACAGAGTTGTTAGTTCGAGCCTATTTTAAATAATCTCTATCCCAACAAGGACGAGACCGGTCACAGCTGGGCCTCTGTTTGAGTGGGTGAGAACCAAAGTTATAGTCAACATTGGCTAGTAACTTGGGTTGACTCACGTTTATTCGGACCAGCGGGGTAGCTCAGTTCTAGAACGACTTGCAGTTAATGAATGCACCGTTGCAGGCTTGAACTTCGGCCACTGCAATTTAATTGAAAGCTTGGGCTGCCCAACATTGGCCTGTCTCCACGTGCCTTCATGTTAATCGCAGCCTTGTTCCATGTCTTGTGATCCTAAATTGGATGAATTTCGTAAAAGTCTATCGAGCTTCCTTTTCAACATACGTTGGTAGAGTACTGTCGAATTAACGCTCTTCCTAACTATGCCCAGAATTTTTTCACACTATTTGTGCTTTTCATATGTTGTTTGAAGACAATTCACGTCTAAACAACTGTGGATAGGAACGGACAACTGATCTATATTCTTAACGATTGCGTTAGCATCCGGGCACTGGTTTCTTAGGTTTTGCCTTAACTCTGGAGCCTTCGGTCACACGGTTGCACTCCTGGTTTTCCGGATCACGAACCATTCATTTCTGATCACGTTTATATAGACGTGAAATTGCATGTTCTAGATTTTGAGCACCATTAGAATTGGTTTTGGTGGGGATGATATGTCCGTTCATTAAAATGTATTGCGCTCCTTTTTGTTTTATTCTGGAGTCAACCATGCTATCTTCCGGTGTCTACTGATTAGTTCAAAGTTGTTAGGAGTTAGTTAAACGGCTCGAAAATTACGGCTTTGAAAAATAAGTCACCCTGAGTCTTGCTCTCTGCGTTTAGGTTATGACAAGGACTGTGTGGTCAGAGAATAGTATACGTCACAGCACATGTTGCCAACACAATTTCCTTGCAATAATTGTTACACTTTAAGTACTGCTACCCACTGTTTTTTACTCGACAACGATCACTTCGTGATTCATTCAGTATGTTCCACAATAACAATTTTCCTCCTGATATGAAAAATGAGCATGTCGCATTTCGTTCTTCTTTATCGGTCATCGTTTGTTATGCAATATTGATAGTTGAGGGCAACGTGCGACTGTGTTTGCAACCACTACGTGATGGTTTTTAAGCATTCCGGAGTGTATCGTGTTTTGTACACCATTGGATAAAACAGTTGGAAGCTCCAGTCAAAACTCAGGTGCGACTTTCATGAATGTTAGTGTACAGTAGGGATGCACGGGCCAAAACTGTGATTCGATCAAACGGATGTGGCCTATAAAATAACGATGGCATCATTTCGGTGCTCTACCATGACTATTAATCTTGAGTGTCACCACCAGCTTGTCCAAAGTATACTGTGAGTGAAGAACATTGGAACGCATGGACGGAATTGTTTGAGGGTATTAGGTTTACAGCTTACTGAAATATCAAGTCATCCATACTCGACATAGCTATTCAGCTTAAAGATGAAATGTTCAAATCCTTCACTGCAATTTCAGTACTAACTTTACTTGTGATTGATGAGTCAGGAAAGTTCTGCACTGTTCTTATGTGAATGACGTCAAATGAAATGGATAATCAATGGTAATTTGGTGCTCAGAAGTCAATCTTTTAGAGGAATCACATGCATTCGCTGCTGAGGATAAATTATTGACATCTAAAACTCACGCAAGAAATGCATTCGAAAAATTCCTTGATGCAACTGAAGTAGCCAGTTTACGAGTCATTCACTAACTAGTGGGAACACTGGTCAGTCAGTTGTCCCGTTACTGCTGTCTACTGCAAAACGCGTCTTCCATTCGATTCAGGTCTACGAGGGTTTATTTGACTAGTTTTCTTAGCCGTGCCATACAATACTCCACCACTGAGTGGTCTAAAACATTTTTCTCTGGTCTTCAAAGGAATTGATGTTTTCTCTTGTGCATTTTCTCAAATGTGTGATGTTATATGAAGACTAAATTTGTGCTCTCGTCGATGATGTTGGTCGTCAGTAGTGATTGGAATGTCCGGAGTTCAAATCCCAGCCGTGGCAACGATATGCACTACTGACGAGCTCTAATGAGAGGGAAACTCGAGTCTAGTGCTTCTTTTCAAAAGAGGCTGACTGGAAAGTCTATCTGAATGCGAACGCTGCGATCAAATGTGAGTGATGGTCAACTTGAAAATAAACCAAATCCCCGACTACTCATCAGTAATTTTGTATTGCCTTCACAGAATCCTCAGGGAAACCGGCTGCATGTTGACAACGTACACGAGCAACTATTCAGTAAAAGAGTCCATTATCGGGCAGTCGGGCTCAGCTGTGCTGTAACAGTTAATCGAGCGCATTAAGTTTTTGGCAACAGTATCCCTCAAGTTACCGTCATCTATTTACCCAGTTAGTGATAGAATTCTTTCGGGATGTAATCGTGAAGATAACACGTTACACGGCGCATAAAATTAGGACAGCAACAGCGGAAACCGGCGAGCATTATCAGTTTCAATACGGGCGGATTGATTGTACGCACATAGGGCCGCGCATCGATCACTGATTGGTATTACCTTGGGAAATACGGGCAACTTTGGATTCTGCTTGCGCAACAAAGCATTGAACGAGTTGACTTTGTCTGTCCCTTTTAGAACTGGTAGCGGTTTGTTGTTTTTTCTGAAGTCCGATGGTAGATCGTTCCTGTTGTTGTTGCCAGTGTATACTAATGTTTTGCGTTCGTGATTGATACGAATAAACGATGTCTTTTTGTTGATGGCGAACTGAATCCAGAGAGGTCATCGTTTTGGATAGCAGTAGGATCGATCTGAGTCCAGGATTCGCTCGCGGAAGGATGACACCGTGTTTCACCATGGTGGTTGTTATACCGAAAGTTTTCAACCCTTAACAACAAGCGATCATTTTCAGACGTTCGCCGTTGCTTGACCGATGATTCTGACCACGTTGTAACTAGTACGAATTTCATCTTGCACTTCAGTGGGTCCCTTTCAAAGATAAGGCGAATCTGTACCAGAACAGGAGCCAGCGTTTGCCACGTCTCCTGACAGCATCAACCGTTGTGTCACTAACTTGTGGCATTGGGTTTAGGGCGAGCAACACTGTATACAAATTATCTGATAAAGCTGTCTCTACCTGGTGTTCTTCAACCTCTGACATTCCTAACGTGTATCAGTAACTCCCCGGTGGTAATGCAAACACCTCAGCTCTTAAACGCTTGTGGGCAGAACTTTCGGAAAGCTTAACTGATCCAGAAGTCTGATGCACTGGCTACTCTTCACGGATAGAAGCAGCCTCATCTGTCGGTCCTTCCAGATCTTCCAACCTGCAGACACCACAAAGCTCGATGTCAACGGGACACTGTGTGAAGAAAATGGTGATGCAACACAAACTCACCTTGGTGCATGGAGTGCTGGACAAAACACTTTCAGCGGCAGCCTAAGCGATCATCAGACTGCTTTGATAGCATTATTGCTGATGACAATGTGAGTAAGGCGCTCAACAGTTCAGACGAGTGTTTGTGAGTTTGCATCACCTGTGTCAACGGAAACACCACCACCAAAGGATGTGTGTTGCGCATCCTTTATAGTTGTTCATTGTGCAGGGTTGTTCATGTGCGTTGAACTCTCCATGCGGGCAGTAAGATTGTCGGGCAATGGATCTTCAGTGATACTGACCTCTGTGCCCTTTCCATACTTATCTCAATCTCTTATCGTTGATTTTGCTGGCTAGGTCACACATTGCTTATTCCATTCCACTTGTTGGGCTGTCGTCGTGGAACCCGGGCTAACTGGACAACGTAGCAAGACGAACACACATCTGCTTTACACCAGTATATGCCATAATTACCTTTGAGGGTTGCACCCGAAATGTCTCACTGGATCCGAAACATATAAATTTAGGGACGTTGTTTGATGTGGTTTAAATTCGGAATTAGTAATGACTGCGCGTGCAGTTTGTTAAACCTTGAGCAAACTAACCTCATGACTGTGCCTATCACTATTTGATGTTGTGACATTAATGTCTTATCCTAACTCGCTTATTGATTATCCACCCCTCAAATCGATTGTTTTTTGAAAAAAATCCCACCCATATATGGATGTATTTTGATTCCCATCTATGTTCACATATTTTTTTGCTGCTCATTCTGCTTAAGTTGACAGTGATCGTGAGATATCGGTACTTTTAGCCGCATCCTCTTGCACTCTGTTTACCTACTGTTCACATTTTTATCATGAATGAACTAATTCGTTACTGAAGAGAGCTTGAATAATCAAGCCCTCTTCAGTATGTCCCCGTTTTTTTTTGTGAGCATGCCGTTGTTTTGTTCAAACATTAAAAGTGTTCTTGAGTACGTCAACCGTCATGCGAATTGTGGCAGCGTGTAGGATGTACGTTCAACTTTTCTAACTTGCTTTCTAGTGGCTGCAGTTGTATATCGTACTGGTCTTCCAATCTTAAGCACGATACTGGTTGGAAGCTAGCGTTTACTGAGCCTACAATGAGCGGTCCAGCCGGATAATTCCTTCTGGTGTGGATACGCAACTAACGATTATTTGTTTGTCCGTCATGCCGGTCTCTTTTTATTCTGCAAAGAGAAGCACAAGATGAGGTTTCACTAACTCGTTATCATTGAAGTAAGAGTACCTGCGGATACAACAATCACCAACATCGCTCACGTCGCCCGGAACCTTTCCAACTGTACTCTCCCACATTTTCATATTATACAAAAGAGCTTACCGCAGAATACGGCAATCTTTTTCCGGGTTGGGAACGGGATTCCCTTCCAGTCTATATTAGTAAGTTGTTACTTAGTCTAAGTTGGATACGACCTTTTCAGTGAAGATGCCCCAGAACAACTCGATAAAACCTCATCGGGTTTGCATGATAACGTTCTCGTTTACTTACACATAATGTGCGCAGGCCAAACTCATAAACTGCCATCAAATGGTTCTTCGTATACACTCCTCTTTGAATTTCAATCGACATTTACTGCAGCTCTGTTTATTGACTTACATCAAGCTGGTCCTTGCATGAGGAATTTTGACTTATTACCGTGTATGCCCTTAGCCTGTTAGCACAAGGTAACTAGTACTAATGTCTCTTTCCGAATTCGGAGTAGGGTTTCCTAAAAATAGGCTCCTCCAAATTGAGGGCTAGTTTCGTTCGATATGCTCTTTTGGGCTGTGACGGGCGTACCACCTGTTCGTTCAATCTGTATGTTAAGTTCATTGTGGTGAACCGGAAAATTGCCAATTACCGAATCTAGTCGCTCATACACCGCCTTCACTTCTCCTGGTTTTAGTCGCCAGCCACCGATCGCGATCATTTTGCCACCTGATCTGTCACTGGACGCGCTCCACTGACTGTCCGTGTACACCTGTCACAGATCGTTTTACAAATGCCTCATCACTTTATCTTCACTGTGTCTCGCTCGTCTGCCAAATTGTGCACCCCCTCTTTGTTTTACATGTGGTCGTGTTTCACCTGAGTGCATTTGCCAATTAGACAAGTTGCATGTCGTTGGTTATCGATGTGTTACACAATTAACGTTTCCGTGCTAATTAAGGCTGCCAAGCTTGTTTTTCATTTTCAAATAAGGGTAGTCAAATGTTGAATACCAACATGCTGCTGTCTACTCGACTCTTTCGAAATCTGGTAATTCGATGACAGTTGGATGGATGATGAACGCGGCAGTGAGTGAGAAAAATGTTGGCTTACTTCCAAACTCGTTCAATGGTGCTCAGACACCTTTTACTGGATTCATGCTAAACTCGCCAAATTCGCATAGTAACCACACTCATTTCCACTATTGTGGTCAAAACCAACTGAAAAACATGTCCAAGTGCCGATGCGCAATGAGGTGATAACTCTGCTTAGTAAGGCATATGAACTTTCTTAGGATATGCCATCTGGTCATCCCGTCAGCGTACATCTGTGTGTAATGCATTCTGTTGTGAGTCAAGAACGTGTTGACCTATCAAGCTGGTATGTGTGTTCTCGCCACTAGATAGAACTATTACTAGGTAGGCATCCATAATCCTTTCAGTGGACTCAGCTCGTAGGATGCCCAATGAGTGGTTTAATGTTATATTTGTGCGTTGTAACAAATCTCCCATCAAGCAAGGGCAAGCTATCGTCTTTGCAGTACATTTAACTGTTTTACTATCTAAATAGATTTCGTCAAAACTCGTTGACTTTTAACTTGGTTACCAGTCCGTCGTGAGTCCAGATATTCACTGATTTGTCATCACATTGTTGAACTATGTATAGTCACATTTTTGTTGGCAATCGGGATGCGTTTCGGTTGTACTAGGACTACATTGACGTTTGGGCTTCGAATCATGCCAGTTTGATATACAGGTGTAGAAACTACACGCTTACTTAGTTCGATTTTAGTCCAGCTGTATTTATGTTTGTGCGTTGTGTGGCAGTTAAGCATTAGTGTTAACCACTGATGTATCGCTGTCTATGATGATGATGATGATGTTTGTGCGTTTCTTCTGGAGCTTATTTAGTTCGTCAGTATGAAAATAAAGTTCGGACTTATTAGACGGCCAGAGGTGTGGTTTGGAAGGTTACAACCGTTATGTTCAGATCGTAATTGACCTGAATCAGCGCACACCTATGTCGAAAGGCGCATGACAAGCATAGATGGTTTGCTTGACTTTAAACGGAGCAATACTTCGATGACCATCTTTGACTCACCGCATGGTACAATAAAACGGACGTTTTTCGCATTCACTAACTCTTACCTATGCAGGTGATCACCAGGAAAGGCATTTCTAAAAGCAGAAAACAAAAGGCGCACCAGACTGTCATAAGTGGTAGAAGATGTTTGCTTCCAACAGTGACAATGTTGTAGACGCCTCTCCAGAATCTGTTCGGAAACTGTTGCTACAATTACCCCCAAGCCTGTGAGGTTTGTGGTATCACATATTCCAGTCCACATAACATTCTTTCCGCAGTCCTTATCGAATATTACACTCACCACGTCAACGTTGGAGCGAACATGCTTGTATCGAGAAGGTTGCAACTATTGACGTTACAAAAACGCGTGCATACCTAAGACGGTTCGACACCAGTGTCGCAAGACCTGTAGGTCGAAGGAGAGAAGAACTCGTTAGCGGAGATGTTAGGTGATTATCTTTTTTGGTCGTGAGGTCACTGTCGATGAGCGACTGGTTTCTTTCCAAAGCCATTGTTCCTTCAAAAGGTAAGTATGGTGCAGACTCTGAGCGACATGTGATCCAAGTAACAGCTACGCCTGGAATATGCAGGTATACACTGACGAGACAGTTGGCGGCATTTTTGATAAGAACTAGAGCGTGTGAGTGGTGCTGAATATAACAGAGGCTTCAGAGGACAGGGTATGACATGTGACAACCCTTTAAACTGATACTAGATGGACCAGAACATTTCAAAGGGAAAAGTGGCAATGACGCTTGTGGTATGAGTGGAAACTGTGGCTTTCGGTTGCAATTTTCAAGGCACCATCATCATAACAACCGTGAGGCCGACTTAGAAGGCACTGTGGCTCGGGCTGCCGGTTAACTCAACAGTGGCGTGGAATATCCTAGAAGAAAACGTTATCGAGATGGTTGGAAATTAATAAAAGATTAAGCGGGAGAATTAGAAATGGTATGCATGCAAGCACGCCATTGACTACGGCACACTGCCATCTCGGATAGTGTTTCTAACCCGCGATTTGAGCGATCACGTGGACCCCAGCCAAACAGACGACACTTGCTCACTTTGCTCTGTGGGTGCTTCGCATAAAGGCGCGGCTGCTAACAACGAAAACCAAACGTTATTCCTATACGCAAGCACCCGGGAGAAGTTGTGCACTGGGTCACTGCAGTTTTCCGTTATAAGTGAAAGAAAGATGGCTCGGTATCATCCCAATATTGTTTTACGCTGGGTTTGATGTTTCACTATTTAATATGTTTTCCACTCTAAAGCAAGTTGAACGTGGAATTAAATGTTGCCATGGTTTCTACTCCTTCCAAAACTCTCCTCTTCGTTCATACATGTCTTCTGCAACTATGTGTTAGTGTCACACTGGAGCGTTTACCTCGTAATTTAGACCTGCAGCGCAAGGAGAAGAGATGCCACTGTTGCTAATCCAAAAGGCTCTCTAAGACGTGTTCTACCTACTCCAGTTACCATCAATATACTTGTAAACTACATCGTATGTTGTCACTTTTGTTAAACGAATGTAGGTTAACTTGGCTGTAAGACACGATTTTTGCGTGTGGTCATTTCACATTCGGGCGCTACAAGAAACTCTCATGTTAGTGTACAGAAAAAGGTAGACGATGATCACTTCAGATCAACGACGAATTGAGCAATTTTTTGAAATTGATCAAATTTCATATCCCTCAGACTTATCAATAGTACAATGTTGTATTTTACGATGAGAAAAGGTAGTGCGAGTTTGTTGAGCTATCGGAATCGTAATTAGCCTGAGACTCGAAAGATTGAACTTGTCCATAGTTGAGTTAAAAATAAACGGCGTGCGGTTGCGTTTTCAATAGTTGATTTGAGTGAAATAAAAATCTTGGAAGAGAACCAGAATGCTTCAACCGGAGCGTGTTTCCTTTGTCACTTATTCAAGCAAAACTGCGTAGGGCTGTCGTTTCGCAGCCAGAAAACGGCGATATACAGCAAGTTCTACATGGCCACTTGCCCTTGGAATTCAAGTTTTGATGTGAGGGGCTTACAGTCTTGATCCAATTGGAAAACCTTGGGGACCCGACAAATACATTGAAATGTCACAATTTTCAGCCAACTTGAAGAATGGTCTGAAAGATCTAGACAACATGCTGCTTATGGACTGTTAATCTAAAGCGTTCCGAAGCAGCTCATTGAATTTTTGAACCAAATTGGTCGGACTATATCCTACATACTTCTGTCTAACGTGCCAATTGACTAAACTGTTCCCGCAAATTTGTCGCCACTAATTTTCATGCATTGGTGGGTCAAAACCAATATAATGAGTTCATGTCTAATCATCCTGATGTTCTGTTTGTCTTTAGTGAACCATTGGCTATGTACGAAAATCCTCTCTGGTCACTTATTAACAAGATTTAAAACAGTTCGTTCCCTTCAGAAATTTAAACAAAACAGTCAACACACCCATGCATACATTTCGTACTGACTCATCAATATTAAAGTTATAATACGGATCGATTTATTTATGTGAAACAATTGGGAGAGTGGAGTGGATTGTCAGTCGGCGGATTAATAGAGGTCACTAAGTCCAAGGTGGGCTCAAATTCACGAACAATTGTATCTGAAAACACAAAACCAGTTTCGATCAATTGGTTGTGACCGCCTCATCAGACCTCAGGAATCTTGGATTGGAATGTGAAAACTGAGTCGATAACGTGACAAATGGTCAGGGTATGTCTAGCGACTGCGGACACCGGTTGTGTGCGTGTTCCAGTTAGATCATCGTTCTTAAGTAATGCATCCATTTAGGTAAATGTTTCCTCATTCTGGAGATTAAACATCTCTCGGTTCTGCCCATGTAACCGTCAAACTACAAACCCCACATCGATGATACACTGATATTCAGTCGAAATGTTTACATTTACCACTAATTGTCTTATTAAAAAATGCTGCTAAACCAATTTACCTACTGGGCACTTTTGTTACAGAATGTTGACCTGGAAATGTGTGTGACTGAACGGTTTACCAACTGCGGAAGAATTGTTGACTGGACTCCAAGCCACAACACTGTGATTGAGCATGCTAAATCAGTTATTTCGTTCCCACGTTGATCCGTTTGTCCGCCGGCAATACAACAAACGGATAGACAAGTGGACAGTGTTCATCTGACCATCGTCTCATCAAGTCAAGCGCGAATGGCACCAAACGGGAGCCGGCTTACTAAAATGCGGCTCAGACTTAACGGCATTATTTTTTTCCGGTTGTTTTCTGCCGCTTTTCGCTCACATAGCTAGCGATAAACTACTCTCTTGATTGAAAACAAATCCGTGAACTTGAGTAAGGCAGTGAGAAGACGCAAGTATTCCGTTTTATCTGTCAGCACAATTCCTGAACATTTGTCCAGACTTATATTCCATTGATTGTTTTTCGCTTTACACTTTATGTCGCCAGTCTTTCAATGTTCTCCCGTATTCACTGCACTCTAATACACCCACGTTAGGTTCACTGTCCTCCTAAGGATTATAGCTCGAGGTTCAACAGTCCAGATATGCAAACATTCATCTCCAGAGTTTCTGCGTCAAATTCATTCACACTCTTAGACTTAAGATTGATGTGCAGGGTGTAAATAAATGATATCATTGTGAATTGCTGGTGTGGCGTTTGTCTATATTTACTCTATTCAGCACATCATAAGAACGTGGTATCAGCTTGTTGTTGCTAGTGGTGTAATTGTTTTCTGCCACAATGGATAGGACTATAACAATCTGCATGGGTTTTTCCGTCATTTTGGAAGAGGTTTCACCTGGATTCTGTTTTTTAGTTGCAGGATATACAGTTCTCTCCAGGATTTCCTCCGGGAGCCAGGTTTTGTGAAGTTCGGCTTGCCTTGCAGCTTGAGTTAATCGTTACAATCAATCATACACTGAATATCGGCATTCAGCCTGTGAAACAGTTGGATTCATCGGATCAACGAACATGTAGTCCTCTTCTGGCTCATTACTCGTCATTCGATTTAACTGTGAACTTCTGCTCAATTATTTCGTTCATTAATCATAACGCCAGCCAATAGGGTTGCTGGTACCTCGGGGCAATCTACTTTAGTCTCACTGTAGCCGAGTGACCTTGGTCACCACGTGTTATTGGACACGTCAGATAAAGGCCGGATGTTTTTCAATGTCGGTTGCCAATAGGTCATGCACAAAATCGTTTATTTACCAATCTTTTATCCATACTACAGAGTTTCAGGAAGAAATGAATCACTTCATTATATATATATATATCCGACCATCTTGTAGCGCCTTTTGGACCTGTTATTCGTCCCTCCGTACATACGGTCATGGCATTCCTATCCCATACCAATTGTTTACGTTTTCAACTTGTAACAAATGCTCCCATTGAGAAGAAACAGTTCGAGTTAGGCTAAGCGTGCTTACTTGCCGATTTCGTGCTAATCTATAAAACGCGTAAGTTCGTTCTTGGACAGTCCTCACGCACCACTACGTTAGGATAACATCTTTTTCACTCATTGCCGAAGAACCTAGTCCAGATGTTATTTAGTCCCAGTTTTTCTTTCTAACCACCCCAAACCAACGCCCATCAAACGATTGGTGGAATTCATGTGCAACAGTCTTCAGCATTGGCTCCTAGAAATTATGAGAACTCTTAATGTACCGGAGACTGTTTTTGGATCTGAGAGTTTGGATTTATCAACTCGAATAACACAGTTATACCATGAGTTTAAGCCCCTTTCGCCAGGGGGCACACAAAACTAAACTGTGCTGTACAGGTTCTTAAACTGTGCTGAATTAACTGAAACGCATTTCCAAAGACATTCTTTTTTCACATACCGCTTTTCTTAACTTGGTTCTAAGTCCAATTACAACAGCAGTTTTAATAATATTCAGGCGTTACTGAACTCAAACTGTTTTTGTTCTGAAATTTCCATTAGTATTAGTAACCTAACGACACCTCGCGACCCGCGTATAGTCACCATGTTGCATGACAACTAATGCCATATGCTCACCATTTTATTATTCTAATTTTCCAACTTCTTATTCAAACAGCCTCTCTTTAATATTATTGCTTATTTGGACACTTGATTTCTGTTCATTGCATGGCGGTTGCATTAGGACAAACTGTAATGCAGGATCACTCTATCTAGTGTACGTCTTCTTATTAGAAGGTTCAGAGTACAAGTCGTCAACTCGTGTCTAGTTTGACACAAGGCCTTTTTATCCTCAGTCGCATCGATCGAGGTCCACGAAATGAAAATATCTCCCAGGTAATGTACATCTACAGAGGAAACACTTGTATCCTTTGAAAGTTGTTCTTGTTAAAAGGGCCTACTGCAGTGAATTCAAACCTCACCTATTCTGTTTAATTCTCGTCTGTCCGAATAACCTCACCTATTCTGTTTAATTCTCGTCTGTCCGAATAACATGATAAGTGGTTCACTATGTTTCACCAACTGCAGTAATAATGGTGATGTTATGACGACACAAAGCTTATTATCGTCTTCATTATCATATCTTCGCTTGTCTGATTAGTGCATGCTTACTCAGACTATTTACTATTCAACATTAAGTCAACTTTGCTTTAAACTCATATTGGACTTACCATACAATCCGCTGGTAAGTCGCTCCAGATCATCCCATGCGTTTGGCCTCAAGGGGTTGGTTTGTGCGGTTCGCATACACAAACTGGAGCAACACAGCATCAGTATGAAGGGCAGTATCATCGTTTTCGTCTCCCCGATCGGAGTTGGCAGTTGCAGTGGCTTTCACTTGCACCGTTTTATGTATTGCTCGATTGCTGTCCGTTTGTATATGTGTTTGTGTGTGTATGTATGTTAACGGACCAACCTCTAATGATGGTTCTCGATCAAACCGCTTGGTTTTCCCCTTGCGGGCTTCAGACTCTGTACTCCCACGGCAGTGGTCAGCCAAGGTGGGCCATCTTCAGTGTAGACTGCTCTTTCTATTCTGTCTGTCTTTGGATTGGATCTGAGATCGGGTTGACCGCCCCCGTCCTTCGTGTTTACCATATAAAAGGGTGAGGAGAAAACAACTCAACGGTCATCTCCTATTGCCCTCATTCTCTTAATCTGCCGACCCCTCCCTTTTCCCGCGTTCGCGCGTTTTGTGGATGGTTGGCTGTGTAACCAATAGGTGCCTCGTTTGGCTACGTTAGTTAGGATGGAGTATAAGCAAGCTGCCACAATTGTGATCATTGTTCACTGCTCAGCTGTTACCGGCTGAAAATCCGCTCACTCAGCGCGAATAAAGCCGATGGGGGTTTAGCAGTATGAATTGAGTCTTGTATGACCAACTTGCCTGTACCGTAAGTGCATAGAATGAAGCGAGTTAGTGGTACTCATCTTGTGGATGCCGTCCGACTCTCGTTTTGCAACTCGTTCGCAGATTGCAGGCGTCCAGGTGTTGGCTATTTCAGTTCTTATCCGCATGCACTTCAGGCGGTAAACTTGTCAGCGTCAATCGTTCGTCTTTTGTCAGCGCAGAATGAGGTCCGCCCGAATTCCCGCAGTTGAGCGCAGATTTCTGAAACAGTTCATTTATGAGTGAGAATATATCTATGGTTTTCAATTCGGCTCGATCAGCACGATCATGGGATGCGACGTCATGTAATACAATCAAAGTTTCAATTCAGAAAAGGTGCGACTGAGTGCTTTCGATCACACCTACTGTAATCGCACATACTGTGTTCTGGTCAACAGTTGTGGTG
Source organism: Paragonimus westermani (assembly GCA_008508345.1). Lineage (NCBI taxonomy): Eukaryota > Metazoa > Platyhelminthes > Trematoda > Plagiorchiida > Troglotrematidae > Paragonimus > Paragonimus westermani. Next base: position 103,179 of record QNGE01000813.1, on the reverse strand, counting down.
AGTTGTCCGGGAGCTGATCGAATCACATTGACTCAGTATTGACGGCAGATTTCACATCCCCTTAGACTTTTCAACCACCTGGTTTCTAAAAAACGGCTTTGCCCTCGTTAGCGCTCGTCAGTAGTGCAGATGCTTGTCGCAGCCAGGATTCGAACTTTGGACGCACTTTCATGAGATAGCCGTGTTGACCACTTCTAGTGATCTCACAGCAGGCACTACTGAATTGTCACATCTCAGTACTCGGTCACGTTCTTCTTGACTTTGTGTTCTTTTCGATTACTTAAATAAAGGCATATTTAAACAAATGATTGATTGATCGCATCGAGTCTGGTCGATGGGAACTCATAGTTCATTTTTTTGTTTCTTTGGGTAATCCAGCCATGAAATTTTGTGTGCATCCGGAGAATAAATGTTCAGTAGGAATATCCTATTATAGTGGTACGAATATCCACATAACTATCATGTTAATTCACGAGAAAAATTTGTCAGTTAGCTTTTCAACAGTAAATTGCAGGCAGTCGTCAAACTTGTGGGGTGACTGGATGGTCGTTCGATATCGTGCGTGCAAATGACACTTTGTTTCTTGTGTCGAGAAAGTAGGGGGACATCAAACAGCGTATAGAAGTGGATATGATAGAATCAAAAATGCTTCTGTGGGCAAATTTTTCAAAGCCAGTAAGAGGCTTTTGTATAATAAAATTTCGAAATGAGCTAGCCGAATGGCTTATCCGAGTGCGAAGGTTGCAGTCACGTGTAGGTGGTGTTCAGTTTTGAAAATTAATTAAGGTTTTATAGGAAACACCATCATGTTTGAAAATGTTCGAATGACCTTACCAAGAGTGTATAGAGAGTGGTGAAATTATGGCTGAACAGCACGGCCAGTATGGAAGATTGTGTACAATAGTGAATGGGTGCTGAGAAAATTAGGTGTATGACTGTGAGGTGCTATGTTGTCTGACCTTACGAAGTACCCGGGTGTGGTTGTGGGATAACTTAACGCTCAACCACTTGACAGAAGGAGACTTGGGTCCGGTTCTCATTACTATTAGAAGGCGGGCTGCAATTGGCAGAGCCGTTGACTTCCAAGGAGTGGAAGCGAAATATTTTAGCATTGAGAAGTACACTCGTTATCCTGATCAACTTCATCTTTTGCACTCTGGAACTACTTGTTATGTTGTAGTGCTAAACCTCGAAATTATCATATTTACTGTTATTCAGCGACTGTGTTGCTTGTGAACACTCTGTTATCTACAAAGTCCTAGGATGAATACAAAGACCGATTTATTTAATGATGGGCATGGGTTGGGGATGTATTTATTTCTGTGGTCCCGAAACAATAGTCTTAAATATTCACACTTTTTGTTCTGAAGAAATTGTATGAACTAGATAGGGGAAAGCCTGTTGGGGGGACAGTTAGCGGTGATATACAAATGGAAATTTTCTAGTTGAACATCACTCACATTTTATCGCAGCGTTCGCATCCAGGTACTTTCCAGCCAGCAGGTCTCTTTCGAAAAGAAGCACTAGACTCGAATTTCGCTCTCATTACAGCTCGTCAGTAGTGCATATCTTTGCCACGGAAAGAAATCGCGACGAATGGTCGTTTTCCATAATTCATCATCAGATAGATACGATTGAGTTCAGACTAGTTTTGACTGTATGTAAACAACGGGGATGCTTAACACAATGTTATTGAGTCATGTGAAGCGTCACAATAATTCCGGACAAATATAGTCTAGTCAGCAAAACGGCAACTCATCAATTTCAATGATGAATGGTTTGGAGTTCATCCAACAGTAACGTCGCAGTGTTGTGGATTCGAATTTGGATGGGCGTACAGACCGGGGGGCTGACGTTTGATGACAACCATTGCGGGGCTTGCGCAAATTTTTCGTATGAACAAAGAGTTTGACTGCGCAATGGGGTAGCAATCAACTCAACAGTGACCAGCATCCGTTATCAAACAGTTTTCAGGTGGTCTACCGGAACGGACGTCAACTCGGTGATGAATATCGGCTAGGTGTGTGTGACGACCGCGCTGTTGGTAGATTTTGTCGAACAGATCCCTAACCTCTCTGGGTGATATTCTTTGATGCGTTTTGGACAGACGCCTCAGCGTGCGAACCACATATTCTGCTGTACAGCAGCAGAAGAGTACGTGTGCAGTCAGAGATTGGTTGAGGACAGGGAGTTTTTCTTTTAGGCATGATTTGACCATGGGGAAATGATGAATTACCTGCATAGTGTTTTCGTCGGGAATGTACATTTGATAAAACCGACGGTTGATTGTCTGTTGCAACAGAAGACGGATGAATACAGCTTCTTTTCCTATCGTGGTAATCAGAACCTGTGACTAGGTTAAAATCATGCTCCGTGTTATCAACCAATACGAATAGCTATTTTCTCGTAATACATTTGCGACTGTCTTTATTTCCTGGTCTACTATGTCTGCAGAACAAATTTTCATTACATTACTGGCCAGATAGCGGATGAACTTTCGTTTTTACTTCAAATGCACAAAACGGGTGAAGCTGTGTATTTGGTCCATGTTACTTTACGATAATTGGTACCTATTCAGGTTTCCATCCGAAAAATGAGACGAGTTTTCCGATTCTGTTCCAGAAGTAAACGTGATAGCGTAATGCGCCTGAATGAATGAGTGAACGACACTAGATTGATCATGCTCAGATTTTAGTGGAACTAAAATATTGTTCAATTACCTTCGATAGAAACGCTGATTATCAACAGCTGTTAGCTATCCAGTTTGCTCATTTAAATATTTGCCAGTAACATGCCTAATGTGAGTGGGGAGTTGAAGGTAAGTCGTAGAGGCAATTCTTTCAAAAATGGGTATGCTGAACTGAATATTTGGTCGATCGATGTGTTCACAAATGAAATTGACAGTCGCAAGCAAGGGGGTGTTTATAGATAACGAATGCATGCCTAATGAACACATTTACTGACTATTCATATTAATGTTCTCCGTTCGACCAGTCGAACTCGTCTTATGGGATGTGTGGATAAAGTTGATGGCTTATAGGTTCGAGTTGTTCTGCTAACCACGTTGTTGTTGTTGGATACGCTAAAGCGCACTTATTAAGGATAGACCTCGATGCATTATGGATCCTGTGGGACCTTGTTCAAAAGCAGTCTCACTCGTTGTAACATGACAGGCGTTGTGGTTCCCTTGGTTGCTCTGGCTGCATCAATTACGACTTTTTTTCTTTGGAAACGTCTCAATTTCAGCATCTGTCATGTTTCGAGAAGTTTTCGAGCAAGATCCCTTGCGCCGAAGCATGACAGATACCACTTTGCACTACGGCAGCCATACTCAGCACTCCGAGGTTAGGAGTGCGTATCATTGTACACAGTGTGCTAAATGGATAACCCTAACGGTAAAAATCCGCTCTCAGCCCACGTGAATCAAGGATGTACATTAGGAGTTGTTCACTTTGGAATAGAAACAAGTTGACAAATGTGAGATCTCTACATTTCTATAGCTTAACTAACATGTTAATCAAACCGTGAGGAAGACGCAGTTATAATTGGGCAATGGCAAAGCAAACAAATCAACTCTATCCCCAGTTGGGTGGTTCGAACAATTTGCCAACCCCCGAAATCCAGCGTCATCGAATGCTAAGCACATCATTAGGTCACCAAGTTGACCCAGTAAACTCATTCAAGATGCTGTTGTACAATGGAAACCCTGAGTTACTGGCTTTTTGCAAACGGATGTTTATCCGAACTTACCAGTAGACGTTATGTGCACAAAAGTGGTTGTGGTAACCTATTGGGTTGTCATGGTCCCCATTACATATTGCTTGGTGTGTCTGTAGACGTATACTTATCTGTATGATGTATTTGACTGGCACGTTTTAAGTGTGCGACCGATGAGAATGAACGAAATGTTAGCATATCTTGAAATATCTATTATTTATGCCATGATAAAATGTTAACTCAGGCTGAATGGAATGTATGTTGATGGGTGGGTGGATAATGGGTCAAGGGAGTTCACCAGTTCACATCCCCACCCAAACTCCAATCCGTAACTCTGTGATTTAGTGGGTTGAACTCCAAGCATATTTTCACTAACATTGGTGATTCAGTTTGGGTGGTTAGATCATAGATTTTTTTGAATTTTTTGACGTTTTGAATGACCCAATAACGTTCTGCCAAATCTTTTTTCGTTGCTTACAGACTGCTTTAACTTCGTCTGATAATGTATTGTCGGAAACAATAATTTTCCCCGGTTTTCTTCTAAGTTTCTACAATGTTGCTCGATACAGCTGAAGGTTTGCGATGAGGCCTCGTTTTTACACTCTATAATGCATCCTAAGCTTGTGTGATACAATGATATGGTGCTTTGCTTTGGTGTGTGTGCCATAAAATTATTGAGAACCATCCGATGTAAGAGCGATTTACAGGAGGTTTATGTGAAAATCGTACATGACATGACACCTATTCTTAGCCAAATTGTGCAGATCTACCGTGCGTCTTACTCTATTCGGTTTGTTCTGAGAGTTTTTAACAGTTAACGGTAGGCACGGCACTTGAATCATACAATCTATGTGTAACAGGCGAACACCGAGTTGTGGGTATTCTTTATGGCGTTTTCAATTCCCACTGACATCCGTTATCATTAGTTTACCCTGCATAACCGTTTGAGTGTACAGGTGTTTCGATCACAAATCGGTATCAGAACGCTGCTGCAACTCATCGTGTTTATTCGTTGATCCTTTCTCACTCATCTTTGTTTTTCTGTGTCAACGATGCTGTCTACGCTTCTGTGTCTATTAAACAAATTCCACGGATAGAGCTTCTAGCACTGATCACGACGTCTGTTTCATTTTCGCCTCCATGTAATCCATGGTAGCCTTCATCTGCTTACCACTGTCAGAGCTGTGATCTTTTGGTCATCCCGCGTTATGAATTCGGTGTGCCCAGTTTTTGTAAACCTTCTTATAGGAGTCTTCTTAAAGCTACTGAGTTTCTATTGATGGCGAACAATTTGAGTAAGTGCTCCCTTTCTTTTCTACTGAGTTTCGATGCGCCACAGTGCGAGTCTGCAAGTCGGAACAACGTTCGCTTGCTGCTTTTACGACAGCGGACTGGTTGATTGCTGTTGGCTTTTTGGACGACCTCCGGTTTCGGCTAACAGTTAATGGCGGTTTCATGTTTGCCATGAAGTATTTTTACAACCGGTACTTGGGTAGGAACGTTAGGCGTGAATTTTTCTCTTCTTTACGTAGATTATTCCATACAATTGTTAGACTGATCTGTCTAAATATGGGATTTTGCAAGGTAGTTGTCGTCTACTTACAGAGTCCACACATTGAGGTCAAATGCCTGAAAGGTCCTGCGGTCATTGAGCTCAGCATGGTAGCTTGAGCTAACTGGCATACGCGCTACAGCAACTGTGGGAAGAGTTGTCAGTTATGTGTGATAGCATGAAAGAGTATTCGAAGAACACCGGGACTCACAAGACAAGTGCTATTCTCTTCTATACTCCGCTGTTAGACAGCGCACTCAGCCATTGTGCTTCGGACTTTTTAACCCGAGAGCCTAGAGCGTTCTGAGGTAGCATTCTTCGATGGCAGGGCCTTCACACTCCAAACTCAAGTTGTACGTTGATCAACCCGCCACCGCCTCTCTTCCGTTCACTGATCCGCAACATGTGAAGTGAACATGTTCAACAAGCGAGTGCGTGGATATCCAGCCAGCGGGTTTCAACCGAGACACACACACTGTTCATGTCTAGTTTGGGCATTCCATCCGATTTCAGCTATCCCTGCCCAGCGTTACGTTCACACACAAAGATATGTGAAGCCCCTAGTCAGACGGAGTATGTGGGCATGCACACGGCCGGAACCTCACTCATGACTAAGCGCGTGTCATCTGATGTCACTCGGTTGATGATCACCGCGAACAACTGCTTGCAAGGGCCCCTTCCTACATTCATGGTGGATGTTTGTTAGATTGCAGACCGACTGATTGTTCTTACTCTATGTAACAAGTGTGTGATGTTCACTTTGAAATAATCTGAATCCCGGAACTTCTGTTGCTGATTCATATGGCGTCCGGTTGGTTTCAGTGAAGACAGTAATTTCAGCCTAACTGAAATGTTCTGATCACGGGGTTATCAGTTGGATTGAACAGAACGATTCTGCTTATTCTCCGTTTGAAATGACCGAGTGAGCTGATTACTATTTGCGCAAGGTTATAGTTGAGCGTTTGGATATGATTATTCCGTCGTGCCTATTGTGAGCGTGTGGTTTACACTTTAGTCTCACAAGCAGTAGAGTCGCAATGAAGCTCGCAGTTCGGAATAAGATATGCGCTACTGATGAGCTCTAATACGAAAGAAACTCATGTCTAGCGCTTTTGTTCGAAGTTGGCCAGCCGAAAAGCTCGTCTGAATGCGAAAGTCACAATAGACTAGTGTCTAGTTCAAAATAATCTAATATGCTGATTTCTATGAATAAAAAGGTGTTCCAATTATGGAAGATAGTTGTGTGATCTGTCAGGCAATTCGTCGACGTCCGGCGTATTTTCGGCTCGCACTGCAAATGATCTGTTCGATGTTTAAGAGGTTCTTGTATAATCCGTTTTATGAACAGTGTTTATCGCACTTCACCATCGTTTGTTTGATTTCTTTTCCCCATTGTTTATCTTTCCCCCCAGGATGTCTACCGAATTTACCAGACTGTATTGCGCCTTCCGCACGCTATTAATCTACTGCATCAATGTGGCGGTCCGCATTCGTCTGTTGTACAAATCTGCCTCATCGACCCACTTCAGGTAAGTCCTTGATGCTGTTCGAAATTGTCTTGCTCATATCTAGTAGCGGGACGTTGTACTCACTCATGAACCTGATCGAAAATCGGGCGATTCATTTTGTCACTTATTCTCCACGTGTTTAATACACATTCTTATTTTTCTGGGCATGGAGCAATAGAAAATACATTTGAACTATATATTTATGACACTGACATCCACATTCCTGAAGAAAGCTCTCATAATCGCACGGGCGGTTGACTAACTGATCGAGTAGACAAAGCAACAAGATGGCCTCAGGTAAAACAAGCTCAATGTTACCGGTACCTACCCATTTGATATTATGCTTTCACTGAATCAGAAAAATCTCGTTGCCTTCAGGATTATCATTATTATTGATCGTTGTTCTGTGGTGCCATCATTATGTACGTCACGTGACTTTCATACAGACCATCCTGTTTTGACGGTATTCTTTTTAACATCAAGCCGACAACATGTAATTTTTACGATGGAGCTTTGTGTGCTGCATTTGTTTTGGTCGGCCTTTATTGGAGATGAATTATGCACATGTGTAGGAATAATTTTCACTACAAATTTATGCGCCGACTACAAGTTGGTCTTTGCAGACTGATGTGCTGGCCCAACGCTAACATGTCACACAGATATGTGGTTCATCGAGAACCGTTTATGCGTCCTCACCTAGTCATTAGTACGATTGCCAGGCTTCATTGCTAGTGGTATGGGTCGAACTCGTTGTCATGTGACCAGCACCTCAGTTTGCATGTGCACTATCAATGCCATAACCGCGAAGATCTACAGTGGTCGATTTAAATTCGGGTACATATTTGGTGCCTCAGCTGATGCGACCAAACATACTTGAATTCGTTGAAAAATTTCAGAGGTCTGAGGACGATGTTACACGCTAATTGGAACATCGTGCATGCAAGGCGAGTAAAACAATGAACAGTGATGAATATTATGAATAGTTTCCATTGTAACAAGAAGCGGGCTCTAAACAACATCCCACGGTTGAATTATGCGAGAGGGGATGGGTTTCCTTTGCCTATTCGATGTCGCCAGTGATGAACTGAAACTGGTAGTTTTTTTTTACCTGATAATGATGCTTCGCTTGCTGCAGTGATGAACAAACAGTTACTCTGCGTGGGTCTGATGCATAGAGGTAATGTTGTCATGATCTTAAAAAAAATAGAGTTAGCTGCAGTCAACGCACTAACGACAGATGTTCAACAGTCATATTTGATGTGGAATAATTGATCATAATAGATGACAGTGAAACCGCCTACTCTCATGTTTCGATGTCGGAACATTTTCTATCACTCTTCATCCTTTCGAATTGGAAGATGACTGTGATTTTCAAGCAGATCACTGCCTCAACTTTTTCGTCAGTATATCACTAGAAGGCACAACTTCATCTGAATGCCAAAATCCTCCCCATTTTTTCCACCCACTTCACGGACTTGAACAGGGCAAGTGTAAAATGGTGTACAAGTCTCATGGTGTTGAGTTCACATCAAGATCATCTATCAAGCATTTTTACAAATTCGGTATTGACGGGACTTGTCGCATATCCGCTGTTTGGAATACATGGTTTCTAGGTAACATGCTAATGTCAGACAAGGCCTGATGGTCCCTAGCAATCGCATGGCTTTTTCACGACTATTTTGGCTATCTTCATGCAAGCCTCGTGTTGTGTTAAAAATTTTAAAGCACCGATCACACTACTTTATGTTAAATTTGTTCGTTTATTGCTTGAAGTGGTTGCTATCAACTTGACACTCAGTGACTTATTACTAAAAGATGAGGTGGGTGTATTTTTTGTCGCAGCGTCTTCGTCTACGGGAGATTTTATATGATTTCTGACCACGTACCTTGAAGCTCAGCTAGTTGTTAACAGTTGCTTATTCGTCAGTCGTGCACAGTTTACTTTCGTGTAATGTCGTTCGCCGATTATCAACCTGGGATTGCTCCCGGGACCATTTATTTGACAGCCCCATTGTTCAGGTGATATTCATCCAAGGATGACGGTGGTTAATGGTGAGGTGATCATTTTCGCCATCTGTAAGCTCACCGGTTGTGAATAATCCCGTGCATACGGCACCAATGGCAACGAATTCCGATTACCAGTTGCACGTCGCTGCTTCGAGTTAAATTCCAAAGAGAAATTTTGCTTACATTTAGACAGTGTGTCAGTATCTAATCGACATGTGACCTTACATGTTACTTGACAGCGGACACATTATTAGCGTAAATTCTGAAAGCTTAGTTTTTGTGTTAATTCTGTGCGGATGTATATGCAGTGAGTCACCCTCGTTATTATCTATGTCGGTTGATCAATCATACAGAGTGGCGCCAAACCTCGTAAACAGACTGCTGGTAAGGGTGAGCTATTTTCCGCCAAACGCTGTCTAACAGGGACATCTGGTGTCGGTTCTTCTTTCTCACTAGGTCCAGGTAAGAATGATAAGCTCATTGTTGTGTGAAATTGTCAGGTTCAGTGTATGCTCCTAGTTAGACCGCGCCTGCCCACTAGTGCACTGTCTTTTGGGGGCCTCTGTGACTGGATTATGCCTGTCTCTCTGTTCGTCTTGGGCTGATAGCTGAGACCGGTTTTCGGCTGGCTAGTGACTGTTTAACGTTTCACTAGTGATAAGCCTTGCAGACAGAGATAAAACAGAGTTGATCCTGTTAACTTCATGTGGCTGCGTAGTGTGGATGAAGTGCCGTCACCCAGAGAAGGAATACCCTGTCAATACAGCAGGGCTGAATGTTAATGCTTCCTCCATACAGGTTCCATATTTAGAAGACACTAAAGAGGAAAGGGATAATTACCCAAGACTCATTTGAAGACACTGTGCATGACGGAATGTCGAAGATCACGACACAACCTTCCAAAAGGTAACTACAATCGAACTCGTTTGATTTAGTATGGTTTTGAAGAAAATAAGGCGAAAGCGAAGGTGCCTGTTCACAAAACACCGTGTTGCATAGTCTTCATCGGCTTTTCAGAAGAAATGTCAGTTGTTAGCAGGGACGAACAGTGGGATGAGCACTACGTGGTCACGGAGCCCTTCAGCAGGCCGTACACTAGTGGGACACCGCGATCCGTGATGGCTCAACCAAGGACAAACACCGAATCTGGTAACTTCACTGGCCTGATCGTGTATGTCTGAATTCGGTGAGGGAGCGTGAACAGCACAATAAGATAAATAGCTGTTTGCATGTGTGCACTTGCCAGTTGGCATTAGCTGGAATCTCACACTCTAATCGGTAGACTGTTTACGAGTTCAGCTGCTACTGTACCTCGTCAACTATCGACTTCACTCTATCTTGCTGCATACCGCAATCAATCGCACTTGCATATCGACACAATTCCCGTCCCCTCTAATTAAACCTATTTTCAAGGATTCTACGTTGTAATCATTGGTTGGTCGTTTACGGTTACATAAGATGTGCATGAATTATACATGAAACCCGGGAGAAGTCATTTAGGTCAGTGGAAGTACTGGTCACTTTAACCGGTCGTAGTCCACTGGTGGAGGAGGGATAGATGGTGGTGTTGTGGTGTTTAGCCAAAAGGGGTGCCCAAGGTGCGACACGAGTTTCGTGTCACATTGTACATAGTGTAGCGAGAAGGCGTCCAATTAAGCACAATCTTTATTGTCCAAATCGCCAGTCACATGCAACACGCGCTCTCTCGTTTATGAGTCATAATTCCAACCCACAACACCCCCCGGTTTCCGTTCTCACGTCGTGTGCCCTTCTGACCGGTTTACGTGTGTGATCGGCGCCTTCTGTCGGGGGGTTTTCCGCTTGTCATTCCTTGTCTGTTTGTCCGATTCCGTTGCGCGATGGCTCGTCCGGCTGCTCGTGCTGTCCGCCATCCACCCAGTGTTGGGTAAACCACGCCTCCGATCTGGCCGTCTGTCGTATTTCGCTTGCCCTGCCTCGCCCGTTGGTCCGATCCAGTCGAGCGATGACTCATCCGGTCGCGCACGTTGTTCTTGATTCGATGGCAGCAGGCTTTTGAACGTTTCCCTCCCTGTGTTGAGGTATTCGGCCGAGCGTTCGAAAACTCGCACCTCCGACCTGACAATCCACCACAGTAGCACTGAGTCGACCTGTCTATCCAATTTCTTCTTTCTCTTCTGTGTTCCCACAACAGAGACGGTGATAATCACTGTTTGACTTCGAATACCACGCTCACTCAGTTTCGACTGCCTTTTTAAGTGTTAGTAGATTCCTGAATTTAGCGCATGACTGTCGATGCCTGTGCTTTATGTAGTTTTATCACAAACAGACTCAGGTTTCATTTTTCTGTGTTCAGGTTTATCAGTTCTTTAGAATGATCATCATGCTTATCACTTCTGCTATAATTTCAGGTCAATCAACTCCATGTTTGTCATATTTAATGTGGAGTAACTACTCGAGTGTCCACTAATTTTGGAATATCGTACATATGTTGTGTGTTGGTTGTTTTTCTCCTTCCGTCTTTGCGTCCTGATTGCTTGTTCGACGTTCCTATTTCGTTTAACGGTTGCCCCTCGCTGACCACAACATTCTATTCTTACATTCATCTGTCTATTTCCTTTGCTTCCAGGACGCGACCAACAATTTTGCCAAATTTCAAGAGATGGTTGAATCGACTATCGATCTAGAAGTGGCTCAAAGTCGTAGCGAATTCGTCATCCGTGCCGATTTTGATGATACGCTTGGCGGTGAGTTGTTTTTATCGTTTTCATCCTCCCCTTGACCGAAGGTCAAAAGGCTGTTTTTTTATTTGTTGTCTCCCGCTTCATGTTTTGTACTAGTCTGTTTCAATGCTGTCTCACTTTAAATTGAACGCCTCACTCGTATTAGACAGTAACGACGACCCTACTTGGTTGTACTGGATGTAACCAAGGTCATTCTTGCAAACAGCTGGTCCTGGTGGTCACCGCCACTAAACCAAACCCGCTATCCGTAACTAAGCGTCAGTTTGCTAGGCCACCATAGAATTGTAATCCAGACACAAGGTTGTGGGCGCTGGAGCTGCAAACTGATGTGTGCATTGATTTTCTTTGGCTGTTGTGCCTTTTTTCCACTGTTTGATATCGACCAGCCGTTTATGGTAGTTATCCAGGATTCCTTGTGGCACTGAGGTGGGTGGGTAACCGAGTCCGGGCGTGAAATCTCAGTTCTCTGCACGATTTCGCAACTAAGCGGGTTAAACAGTCGCCAAGTCTGAGGATTTTGTTCCTGCCGCTGGTTCGAGTCCACCCGCAACGCAGATTTTTCAAGGTTGGATATCTTCCAAATCAACAAATCTTCCAAACTACCTATACAGATCATCGTCCAAGCATTGGATGGCTCAACTCTGCCTCCGATTCTAATGCCCAGGAACATGCACAATCCATCGGGCGGCGCTAACCGGTACGTCTAGTAGGTTCTAGTCTTCCGGGGTGTTCAATGAATCATCGTTCCGTTTAGTTACAGTAACAGCCGTATTGATTGAAAGATTTGCTTAGTGACAGCGGACGCGATTGCTCAAATCCAACCGCTTCACTTTCATCGTCGGCGAAATTATTGGTAGGTAATCTCATGTACCTGTTGGGAGCTGACGATCAGCTATACTGACATGCTAGAATCCTATCTCATTGCAAACTTTACCTGACAGTTTCTTTGGTGATTTGTTTTAGCAGCCCAGATCCACATATGGCATCCGCCAGTTTTGTTGGTCACTGTTGGTATTAAACTTTTTCATTTTCTCGTGGTTGGTTGTGGTTGTATTTGTGTTGTTTTATGTTAATTTGAATTGTGATTACGTGATGCCAGTTTCGGTCTGCACATGTGACGTTGACTTCGTCATCATGATGATATCAATGCACCTCGCCTTCTGCACTTTGGGCATTGTCCATTGGTAACAGAAACCATTGTTTATTGATGAAATGAATTGATTGTTGTTATTGCTAACAATCACGATGCGTTCGTTATCAAAACGGATAACACAGTGTATGATAACAGATCCGTGCTATTCATGTTTCTTGTGTCTCTGTTAACGGTTCTGTCGAATAGCTAATTGGCCAGATTACAACATGTTAGTCAAGTCTGTCCCGTAACTTTTGACCAATGAACGTGTACTTTGTGTGCTATCGTACATTCCGCATCAGGCAGAATCTTAAGTCGAAATGAGGTTTTTCATCTTTTCCACAAGTGCCCTTCACAGTTATACTCGTGTACGGACTCTTTTGAGTCTGCGATTCATCACAAAAATAACCCATGGTTAATTTGTGATTGTCTAGTTAACATTATCCTTGATTTGCATTTCGACGTGCTCTAATTTTCTCTTTTAGTGATCTCTGAATGGCCTGTTCGTAGCTAGATTCTTGTTCGTGGTTGTGGCTAGTCCCGTTTGTAGCGGTGCCGCTTGCACAGTACACAGCAACGGGGTTGACCTTCAGTTACTTACTCTGCGTCCGCTGTCGGCTATTGGGCAATCTAGGTTGTCCAGCACGTTCTCTACTTAACGTCAAACGACAATGGCGTTAAATAAGTTGCTAGTCGAACCACTCACTGATATTATCAAACTAAGGGTCGAAATGTGGCACGATCATGCTCAAATCGGGTGTCTTCTTGCCTGTCTTTCGCTACATCTCGCATACTTCAAATTCAGTTGGTCCCCGTATTTTCAGTAGTCATGTGGCTTGTTGTACCTTCAATCTATCGGTTTATTCATCCACTCGTTTGCCGGTTAGAGGCTTATTCATCGTCCCGTTTGTACTTCTTATCTTATATACAATACACCAACAAAAACACTCTCAGAGGGCCCAATAGTGTTTCATTGATTTTTCTATGGGGAGGGGGAGAGGGTGCATGGTGTAATCTCATGAAACCCGGTTTATTTGTGTACCACACAGTGAGTGTGGCTTTGTCTTGTAAGTACTATCAAACTAAACACGTGTTTGTGTGTAATATCGTGGTACTCCCCGAACTGTTTGGGTAGTATAGACTTCCAAAGTTTATTGTTGAATGACGTTCGTTTGAAATGTGTAACAACTACGCGCTCATCGCACAGTATACTGGATAACCACACGTCGGAATACACGTTACTTTGTGGACTTTGGATTAAAAGGTTAAAACAGATAACAAACAAACCGGCGTTATGTCTTCCAATGTTTGCTGCTCTAAAGCAGCATGTTCACACGCGGGTTGCGATATGGTCAGGCCATCGAAGACCGGACAAAATCCTCGTAAAGCCCACTCGAACCTTACAATTGACTAGTGGTAGAACATCAGTTCAACCACTGTGTAACACCAGACACCAAGGTAATTTACGAGCGGGACTCACAACGTTCCCTCATCGGAATTCTCTTCACTTTGTCACCGAGTGAGCAAGGTGTCTTTTTCGTGCAATCATGTTTTACGTTGTAGATTATGAACGCCCCAGTCACGTTGGAAAGATGTCATCAATGAAGCGCATCGGTCACAGGCCTAAGTAATCGTGGGATGGGTGTTGTTCGGTCGTGAGTGCTACCAATTCAGACTTACAAACAAATGCCTTCACGCACACCCACATCCAAATCTGAGGTACTAAACTGCGTTGAACTGTGCTGTCTTTCAGGTCATAGAGTAAGCCTTGTATTGCTTACTTTTAGCAGATATGGCTCAAATTTTAGCTCGCCAGAGCAATATGAGAAGCTTGCTCACAAACAGCTTTATGTACTTTGGCGTTCCATCCTGCGGTCAGTGGACAAAGATTCTGGATTCGGTCTGACAAATTTTCAGCGCTATTCTAACTGAGGGAGTCAGTTCGCTTCAGTTGAAAAATGCATCAACTATGATTTTGGTAGGTCTGTTTTTTTCCAATGAAATTACCTGGAACAAACAATCCTCTTACCTGCCAAAGTGGTTTATTGGACAGAAGTTTCTCGTTTTGGGAGTTACATCCTGATTCAAGAATTTACTCAGTTTCCTATTACTGTTTTATCATAGTTCGGACACGGCATCCACTTATACTGATGGTAAACATGTTTTCGGATTGGCCGGGGCTAGTCGATTCACAATTTCTCTCTTATGATTTTGTTTTGGGACTTCATTTTGGATTTGGTTGTCAATAAGAACCTTTTTATGTATGAATAACATTCGCTTTTTATTTGCTATTTAATAGAGCTACAAAACAAGTTAAACCAACTTGAACAATCCATTGAAGAGGAATTTAGACGAGTATGTTGTCATTTCCTATCACATTCACAAGAAAAGCTAACGCTTGATTTGTGCATCTAAGTAAAAATTTCTAGGACCGGATCTGGTTTCATTAGTTTGTTTACTGAGAACCGTTTTCTGTCCCCTTCCACAGTCTTCCTACGCTTGTCAGCTCTATACTCGTGTTCTGGTGAGCTCTTTGTCTTAGGGAAGACGTTTGTTCTGGTCGATCGGGATCTATTAGGATCTTTATGCATCTGATGATCGCACGATGTGCTAGCCAAAACAGTCCTATCATCGTTACATTTGATGGTACAAATGGTCGCATGTTCGAATTCGTTTTGTCCCGATAAATCAAGGGATATCCCTCCTGTATAGTGTGATGTTTGCATTGCACGATCTGATTTGTGCATATGATAGTGACAAGCCAATTGCCGTGTTCATTTCTTAAACAGCTTCCTCTGGTTCTGGTGAAGAGTTGTGTTATATGCTTTTTGAATCTTCAACATATAAAGAGACTGCACTAAGTAGATTCATTCTAACCCCATTCCTACGAATGTGGAAAGTCTGTTCGAAATTGTTCCCTTCATCTCATCTGCTTGTACTGTTGTCCACGAACTACGTTGATTCACCCGCAAAATACATAGAAAATCAGTCGCCTTAGTGAACGATTTTTGCCAGTCTTTCAGGGCAGCCCTTTTAAATGCTAGGAATTTCTGGAAGCCGAATGTTTTTCGCGGAATTAGCACAGTATTTGGTGCATTTCGCCGACGCAGATGTGACCTCTGTGTCTGCGCGAACAACGGTGGGTAAGGTCACTATCTGTGATTTCGGGAAGTTATTGCGTTATCGTTGTCAGTTAAGTTTGTTTGCGACTTCTGTTGTGACTCACTCAGGTAGAAAATGCGTATAACCCTTATTTAATGACTACTAGTCAACGCATGAGTTATTTATCGGGCTATTCAATTTTTCTCCATACACACATGATATTCATTAGAAACCAACTTTACAAGCAGCTACATCCGGTCCATTTCATCAAGGGTTTATAGTTTCCAAGTTTTTGTTTATTGTGTCACCATTACTTTTGGTCGATGACCGATTCTGCTTATAGTTATTCTTAGGTGATTACACTACTCGTCTTGGTCATCTCAACCACCGGAATGTGTGAGCCTTCGGTTCTGCCTTGCCCTCTTGACGAGTAACTGGTATATTCTCTCAGTGGCGATCAGTTAAGATCTGTTTTAGCACACTCTGGTCCTTTCTGGATAAAATACTCGTAACTTGCAGAGTACCGTATATAAATTATTCAGTGATAAATTGTCGTGAATTTGCGCTACAAGTAGAATACCGACTATGTTTGGCAATTACTGCACATCACCCAACTTGTTCATTTTGATCTGTACACACATGCTCACTCTGTTTGTGCAAAGCTTTTGTTTTATATCATCAAAAATACCCAGAAAACGGGGGTGTTTCAACCAATTAACAAGGGACATCCCGAAGCTAATTTTATTGGCAACTACAGACACTCATGGCTTAACTTACCGACAAACCGTAGTAAAACACCGCATATTCTACTAAAGCAAGTGCCTAGGTCTCCCATTTTTCTCATCATAAATTAGGTTATCCGGTGTTTATAAATAAATCCACTATGTCCGCTCTTGACTCACCTGAAAACTCAGTTACAGGTTGAGAAAGCTCATCACTGTGTATCCAGCACCTTGGACACACTGCACAAAAATAAAACGGCAACGGGAGAACGTGGAAGGTGGATTTGGAGACCACCCGAAATGACCCTCAATATCTGGTTATAATGAGTGACTCTGTGAGTGTTATCCGTAAAGTTGGTTCGGAGAACGTGCACATAAATAAAAATCGAAACCTACACTTGAACCTTTCTCTATGGAAGCCGTCGAAAATATTAGGACTAAAGGCATTTTAGGTAGGAACAACAGTTTTGACCTCACGGTTACATGACTATCCGCCTCTAACCGGTCTGATTGACTTGCATCGATGAATGGATGAATTGGTGACTCAAAATTTCCGACACCCTCTATCATTACGACACTGCTAAATCCGATTTAATCTTACTATAGCTTATGTATCCCTGTATATTGGTACCTTTGATCCAAAACTTGTTACTTTTGGATCATATTCATTCCCGTTTTATCTACCTCAAATACTTTCAACTTTTTGGTTGTTTCACCTTAGCTGGAGAAGCTTCCGAGTCAGAAGTGAAGTGTCATCATTGGTCATTATTGAAAAATGTTCACAATTTGTTCGCATGTCGTATTGTCTGCTTACTTCCACGCGCTTTTCACATTCGTTGTATGGTTCAGTGCGCTCAAAAGTTGAATTTAGACCCGGGAAAATCGGTGAAGTTGGATTCGAACGAGCAACTGGGCTACTTCATGCGTGTGACGCTCAAAGTAAGTCACGTAGAGGAACTCTTGCTTTTTGTTTTTCATACGAGGGAAGTTCTACATTTTCCCGATGGGGTTCAGATTTGCCGAACTTATTAGCCGTGATAGGGCATGGAAGCTGTGTTTCGCTTCCAACTTTTCGGTTAGCTTCGTGCAACGAAGCCTATTCCAGCGGGCGATTCGTCCCAGTGAAACAGAACTATTAATGACGGTTTCAGTCCCTGCAGTACTCCTCCATGGATTGAAATTAGCGGTGGATTGCCTCCTGGACGCATGAATCCCACTTCCAAGATCCTATAACATAGTCGTAGAAGGCCAAAACGGACACAGCTTGCATGGTGTCAGTTTTTTCTACCGCCTATCTTTATCGGTTACCATATTCCGTGGGTGTCTGTGTGTATTCTTCACGTTCACACGGTCTTCCTGACCACTTTCAGTACCTACGCGATTCACCTTTTGGAATGCTTCTACCGTAGTTGCTTGCCAGGGCGGATTCAGCTTAGCTACACTCGATGGTAAGTTTTCGAGATGTGGATACAGAACCACCTCTTTGCATGACTTACCTTCGATCGTTCAGAATGTTAATGCTATCGCGGTGCTACCGTAGTGCGACGTTGGCTTGGTAATGTGAACACTGAATTGTAATCAGTTATTAAGGTAACTGGCATATGCAAGTAGTTTTCTTGGTTTTGTTTTCCGTCTGCAGTTATGTACTACTCATTTCCTGCCTGATATCTTGGGAGTTTTGCTTCAGGTTTAAGTAACACAGCAGTTATTAGTATCAGACAGAATTGTCTTATTTACTGCGCCCTTCCGGTGGGATCCCTCTACTCAACCTTATTCTGAAGCATGAACGACCGGGAATTGTCAGAACTTATCGTTACCCTATTAGACCAGTCGACTCATTTATATTCTCTTTCTCCTCTCTTCCACTCTTCAAGTCAAGATACCAGTAAAAAGGGGTGTTTTTACGTCTGTACTCTTCGACAGTACGTCAGCAAGCTGTTCCGCAGAGCGCTCTTTCAATTCTGGTACTAGGTGTGTGCTCTGTCTCCGCAATGCGCTTTTACGATCTCGGTGTTGTCCTTCATTTGAATCTGTCCTTAGTGCTATGGATCAGTGGGTCTTCTTCATGGTCACTGGTGACAATAAAGCCGGGTTTCGTGGTCCGACTGAAGTGGGGATTGCACTGAACTTGACTGGATCACGGTGAATGATGGTCTCTCTGCCGTCAGACTTAGTACATCAGTCGAAGTTGGTACACAGAACAGAAGCAATGTTTATTTATCATATCTGCATATACCCCAATAGAGAATAGTTCGAGTGCTATCAAAATCGCCTACGATGCTTTCTTTCATCTTTTGAAACAAACTGAACATCCGAACATCGTTGTGCTTGTTGGTGATGTTAGCACACAACTCGTTCATCTCACTCCAGACGAGAAGGGGCTGGATGATGTGTTAGATGTCTGTGCGCGACACATTGGTAATGACGACCGATTGTCACAAGTATTCGCATCTCGCGAACTCTGCATATCGATTGGCGCATTTTACTACAAATGACGGTAAGACATCACGTGGAAACCACTTTGCGCATCTCGACCATGGACCAAAATTGATCACGTCACCATCAGCTATTGGTGGTGCCACTCAATTGAAGTTGTTCGCTCATTTTGGAGTAGCCGCCTTCTTTCAGATCATGTTGTTGTTCTTTCCTACCTAAATTTTATCGTTTACTCAAGGACAAATGAATCAGTCAGAAATTGAACGACAGGAGTACGCAAAACCTCTTTAAGAACATTGACTTAGGTCACAACAGTGGAGTGACCTAAACGCTCACTGGCCAAAAATGTCAACAGGTTTGTGAACCTCTTGTGAAGAGGTCTGTTCCGAAGAAACGCTGGGATTACGACAGAAGGGGATTTCTGTTGATTCAGTAGGACGTACGAACAAACGTCGACTGGGTCTACGTACGATGTACACCGTTGTCAACTGAAACACAAACTTAAGAAGAGGTTGCGTGCGAGCCGTGAGGCTTTAAGTACCAAGATGTTCGCCGGGCTTGACACTTAGGTTACTGACGTTTCATCACCAAACTAGATGACGTCACCAGCGCATAACTGTTTCAGCGTATAAGTTTGAGTGTGGTGTTTGGTGAAGTGTGATGGATGCCTGCACTTATATACTGGAGTGAGCGGAACTCCTGACAAGGAATTCTGACTGGTGACTTTCTGCCGTCTTTACCTTGGACGTGAACAACGACTGGCTGTTTTTGGTTGCACTTGGGTTTTGATCTGAGGCCCGTTTTGTTATTTCCTATATCTCTTGGGCCTCTGATCTGGAGTCTGATTAGCTGCTCTCCGTTGCTGTTGAACTTTGATCGCGAGTTTGCTTGGCTAGTCGCTTATTGACGTGGTTGGTGAGTACCAAGCCTCGATAAATGAAGATGAATGACTGGGTGCTGTTTTCCCTGATTCGTGATAGCATTGACTGTCGGCAACCGGTTAGTGAGACCATATGTGAAAAAGATACCTGACAAATTTACAGGTTATCGCAACAACTTGACAGTTGTAGCTGATGGACAGTTTGTAGCTGAGTTGTTATATTCCAGACGCTCTTCCGTGGCGTTGGAGCCTCAATTAATGATACGTAATAAAGCTCAGGGATTAAGGCTCCCTTCAACACTTTTCAGAGGTAGTGTTGGAGATTGTCTTGTGAACTGATCATTTTCCTGAGGAAGCGCCTCACGGCTGATTATTACTGCGTTTGAACAAGGAGCGAGGACATTATGTAGCACCCACAGTGCTGTTACCCTTGTATCTATCGCATCCAAGAGTCTCGCCGGTCTCATATTTTGTCGGCTCCTGAAACACGAAGCAAACCAGCTAATGGAAAACGAAAGTTTCCGGCCTGGTCCCGGATGTATCAATCATATCTCCATCTTGCGACAGACATTAGAGCATTGACGCCCCTTATCTCTGTTACCAATTGTGATATTTTCAGACTCACAGACTGCTTTTGACCCAGTTGGCCGACGCGCCCTATGGGGCTGTCGGCATCGCAGAGGGGTTCCAGTGAAATATGTCAATTCGTTGAAGTCGATGTATGCCCGTTCTGACTGCTTTCTCGAGCGTTTCTCACACTAGGTGGAGGTCGACAATCGTGTTTCATTCCTCCTTCGTTCTCAACTTTGTGACGGACGATATTCCGGAATGATCACTCAGAGTTTCCGAGGTTCTCGGAGTGGAGCTTCTACCAAGTAGTAAGCTAATCAATATTCATTGTGTGGGTGACATTGCGTTACTCAGTTATTTTGCAGAGAACACGTGGACCGTGCTGAGTCTGTTGAATTTTACTGCCAGTCTGTCCGGTATGCATTTTGCACCTTGTAAGATGTTACAGAATTGGGTTGGCACTGACGCTGTCCGCGTCATTGCCAGCAGGCCACTGCAGACTGTCGGTCGTTTCACCTACCTTGGTAGTGTCATCTCGTGCGCCCGTTTGGAAACTGCAGGTTCGCAGCAGGTGACCGAAACAATGAAAGTGCACAATCTTCTCTGGTTTGAACGCGTACTCTGTGTGTAGGTGGAGTGTTTATCGCACTTCGAATGTGGTCGCCAGTGGTTGTGGGGAAACCACAAAGCGAAAAGGTGGTGACGTGGTCACGGGCTATGAAAGCCTTAATGGTTCTATTGAGCAAGGTTGGTGGGTGTCGTTTATCTGATTGGAGATTTCGTGACTGTTCACATCGCTGAGTGGACGCACTCTGACGTAGCACTGTGTGGTAGCCATTGGCGACCCTGTGTAACCGTTCTCTTTCGTGAAACCCAATTGTTTTTATTTGTTTGTTTCTCTCTGTTCTCTTTCTTCGCTATACCTTCGTACTTATATATTACTTTACAACTTCGTTCACCATTGTCAGAACCGGTGGCAGCTAGAACCATTGTACCTACGAATAAGGCTCATAGCTGAAGATGATTGATGACCAGCTGATAGGGCAGGTGCTGTCCATCCTAGGTACCACTCACAAGGGTTGGCAGCACCACAAACAGCACTTCCACACAAGGTAGGGACTGCCTCATGTACTTCGTTGCGGATGTAGGTCCAGCCAGTTTGCACAGCACTAGAGCATTTTTAAACCCAGTAACAGGCACTCCGTTGTTTCGTGTTCTTTTGAGACTCACTCAACTTCATCATGGCTTTTCATTGGCAGCTGTGAGGTTTTCTCTGTCTATTGCATTGCCCTGCTGAGTGAATGCTCTCCCTATGTCAACACAACTGGTTTGGAAACGATATTGGATGTTTGGCGCATTTAGTAGTGTTCACAGCACTGGAAACGGGGTTCGTACGATACAAATTACATCCCCAGCGGTCACCTGTCGAGTGGCGAACGCTCAGAGTACTGTGAGCTTATACTATCTCATTCGTGGCATTAGTCATTCACAAGAACTCAGTTATATGCCGAGTGAAATCGTCCCCGATTATCCTGTGATTCTAGTCCATGAGATGGTATTCGGCGACTTTTTACAATTGCACTCGTTTGAGTGATATTCATTAACCTGACTGCATAGAATCGGCCGTTGATTGGCATTCGGTTAACCGATTGTAGCTGCGGGACAAGCAATAAAAGGGAACCTGATCATTTGCGGCTAGAATGTCCGATTCGATGCAGTCTTGTGATCATTATATTTTCCTATACGTGATTTAGACTAATTATTTCGTGACTGTACATCAGGACTAGTTGGCTTCATGTTTAGACTTCTGTGTTTTCAATTGAGTGACACTGCTTCCTTATTGGGAGCTGATATTCAGCGTATCAGTTCGTATGCTTTCTAATGCAATTCGGCCATACGTGCATACTCGGATGGTACCGGCCGTAACTTTCTGGCTTGTTTGAGGTCTAGATCAATGCCGTACAGTCTGCCGGAAAATGTTTTCTACTTGCGTATCTAAATAGTTGTTTGACAGATTACTGGTGAGTAGTCGGGGATTCAGTTGATTTTACCTCGGACATCACTCACATTTGATCGCAGCTTTCGCATTCAGGTAGACTGTTCAGACAACTTTTTTTTCTCGCAGAGAAGCACTGGACTCGAGTTCGGTTTTTGTCAGAACTCATCAATAGTGCCTATTCTTCCTACACTCCGGATTGGAACCCGGTCACGTTTTCATGCGACAAGTGTGTTTAGCATCATATCACTGAACTCACATTAGGTATAGTTGATGTTTGACAATTTACTTGACTACCATCTTGAAATCCTTTGCTTATGATTACGTCTGGCGGGCGTAGAACATCTTAAACCAGTATGCACGTGTTTTAGACATTGAGCTGGCGTTTGTGTAGTGCTGTTTTAACTTATTAAGTTAAATAATTTCACATAATGAGGATTCCTATTGCCAAGGCACTTCATCGGACTTCACCAATACCCGCGTGATACGCCGCTACATGTAAAGAGCACGTTTTGGGGAACGGGTGTCGAAACGAGTCTCCTATAAGTCAACACGAAGCTGCCGGTAGAAGAGAGCATTCTTCCTGATCCTGTTCATCTTCCATAGGGCAAAATTAGTCGACCAGTATTTGGTCTTGCCAGCAGTGTATGCTGTTTAGTTGATAAAGTCTGACTTGCAGGTGTCCCCGCTTTACTTATCAAATAGTGTGTCGATAGGTTTATTACGAGTAAGAATTTTTCTCAAGCCATTATTCATTATTCCTATCTCGATCAGGAAGAGAAGAGCTTGCGTGAGTTCAAGTCGTTTCAAATCTTGGACGCTCAGAAGGGTGGCGTGCGATTCCGCAACACAATAATGTCTCGTTTAAATGACAACCATTTGGAGGTGAAACGGGAGTACACGGAAGCCCAGAAAAGCATTGTAGATGAGGTGTTGCGCATTGCAAGTATGGCTGTCTCATAAATAGCAGAATTCGAGTTTTTCTGTTTTTTGGCAATAGGTTGCCTTTTTTCATTTTGTTTGTTGTCTTCTTCGTGATAGTCTTGGTTTCGGAACACAATTAACTGTTCCTCACTGCTACATTTACAACTTCTGTTTCTCAGTTTCAGTTGACCAATTTTATGCCAGATCGGTTTGAAATGATCAGCTGTTTTTGCATTCTACCTCTGTCTAGTGCACCAAGTGTGGGCTGCGTTCAAACATGTTCGTTTGCCACGCATACCACTATTGCCGCATATACTCTGACAGTGCATTACATGTATTAGTCAAATCCTGTTATTAAATAGTTGCTTAACTTCCGCCTTATCCGGGAGGCATGCTGCTATGGGCGGTTAAAGTGGACTTGCGCCACAAACTATGTGTTATTCACGAATAGCACCTATAGTCAACGCAATTTTTGTTCTTGTGTAGCTGTTGACAGCTACCCTCACACACTGTATAGAAGCTTACGCATTTCCAGTATGTGTGTGTGTATTGCATGCCAAGAACTGGGATACATTGTGCAAAAGCTTTCGTTCTTTTCTATACAGCCCTAGTTAGTGACTGTTGGCCAAAGGCAATGCTCTCCCAAATATGCGCCAGATTCAGACATAGTCCTTGCACTGCTCGGTACAGTGGTTGACCATCATTACCGCATTGTAATCGGTGAAGTTCATTTGAATCAACCGTGGAAATTCGATAAAGGATGCTTTTCAACGTTATCATCCGTTATGTTCATTGACTTGCTTTTTAGACAGTAAGTGGTCGTTACTGTTGGTTTTTTAGTTACATACTGTACCCCTTTGGTTGTTTGTGGATAGATTTAAACAACCCGTATCTGATGACAAAATTTACTTGGTTGCAACCACTGGTCTTTCTCCGAGTTCGTAATGTGCTCACCTATGCATAATTATTCATATGCTACTTTGCTTCTTTCGGTGCACCCCATATTTCACTCCTTAGCTGGTTATGTTGACCCGATGTACGAATTGAACAGTAGCACTGCACTGTTGGATGTAATTGTTAGCCTAGCCATCGCAGCGGTCTCCTCCCCAGGTGGTTCATACGTGCGACCGAAGTTGTTACCACGCCACGTAGGTGGACGAATTGTGTTCAAGCTAATGCGACATCCATGCCTAGAAATGCAAGACACCGTCTCCTTCATCCCGAACGATGTGCATCTCGAGCGCGGTAAGTTTACCGATAGCATGCATTTATCACTTCATCAACAAAATTCTGAACACAGGACAAAAAACGCGAATAGTGTGGTAATATTGTTTCTTAAACTTTCCAATCAGCCACCGAATGTGAAACATCAAATCGGTTAAGAAATGAACCATCGTAAACACTGACACAACAAAAATACATGTATTTGCAGTGTATTTGGGCCAAAAAACCTCAATTTTGCTGTAATTTGTTTCTGAGATATTGAAAAAGGAAATCACGTTCTTTGTACCTGTTGAATGATTTGTAAGTCAGCCTCTACAACTGTTGCCTATGTGGTGATGATCAACAATGTAATACGATGGATCAATTCTGTACCCTTTTTCAGTCATATGCTGAGTGATCGAAAGCGAGTGTTGTTGTTGTTGTTGTCCCCTGTTTATTGTCTTTTGTTCAGTTTATCCGAATGCATCTAAGGCGCTATTTTCTAAAGTGTATTCCTGGTTCACCTTCCATTCTCATACACAATCCGGTGAATCGCAACCGAACCCAGTTTATTTGTGACCATCTGGCGGGATCGGACAAAATTGTACTTCGTCCATCACTGTGGTGCATTGTGATGATGTACCGGTCCATTTCCCACAGACATCCAAACGAATAAAATTAGGTGTTCTCGTTTTGTAGAGTACGTTTGGTCTCATCCCAGCCGTAAATGTCTCATTTTTTTCTTTCGCAAAGACCCCGTCGTGAGACTGTCGAATTATTTGATACAGTGTAATTCTTACTGGTTAAGGTGGCATGTGTGTCATATAAACACGTTTCTGTGCTAAGATGTGTGGTTCACCGGGTACCTATATCACGAACCGGGTGCATTTCCACCACTAAATTCCTCATTTTGTAAAATTATGGCACCGTCTGGGATCTTGAGGCGGGTTAAGTTTATGCGCATTTTCCCGTAATCTCTGTTATCATCCGCACTGATCTACGGACTTAATCAAACTGGACGTAAAGAGCACAACCAACTCGCAACTTAGCTATTCACAGACAGTTTGATTCCTGTTCACGATGTTTATATCTGCCCGCCATCGAGAGTAGATGTCTGATGAGTAGTCGGGGCTTTGGTTTATTTTCAAGTTGAACATCACTCACATTTGATCGCAGCCTTCACATTCAGGTGGACTTTCCAGCCAGCCAGTCTCTTTCGAAAAGAAGCACTAGACTCGAGTTTCGCTCTCATTAGAGCTCGTCAGTAGTGCATATTCTCACCACGGCCGGGAGTTAAACTCCGGCCACGGGTTCAAACCGTGTTGACCACTGCGCCGTCGACCTCACATGAGACACGACCGAATTGTCAAATGTGAATGCTCAACCACTTCCGCTTTCGATTGGAGTTAACAGACAGTAACTGTGTCTCCTCTCGAGACGATCGGGCAACGTGATCGTTGCTCACAAGCGAGAGTGGTTGAGCGTGCAGATTTGATAATTCCGGTCGTGCCTGATGTGAGGTCAATGGCGGAGTGGGCATCACGGTTGTCTCATGAAAAATGTGGCCGGAATTGAAATCCCGGCCGTGGCAAGGATATGCACTACTGACGAGCTGTAATGAGAGCGAAACTCCAGTCTGGTGGTTCTTTTGGAAAGAGGCTGCCTGGAAAGTCTATCTGAATGCGAAAGCTGTGATCTAATATGAGTGATAGTCAACTTGATAGTAGATGTAGCTGTTGCTTGCAAGCATCTGGAAAACGCCTTGGTGGAAATTTCACGAGGAACCAAATGAACTTGTGTACTTTGTACTGGAAACGGTGCATGTAATGGTGGCCACTCCTGTTGTTTCTGTTTCTATGATTCTTGAACGTTGATGAAAACATGTTGAGGGCGCTGTGCTTACAATGTACTCTCCCTGTTTTAACATCAAGCCTTTGGGATTATAGGAGGAGGTTCTTTCCAATCTTGAGTCTATGGATTAGGCACTTCATAGTATCCCAAAGTTGCGAGGTTCATTTTATTCCAGAAAAGTTGTTCGTGTGCGATATCATATTTAAAAAGCGTCAGCTTCAAGCTTCGCCTAATTGCTTACGTAAGCGAGTTACACTGAAAATAGTTTTTTACAGAGTTTGCATGATTCATATCTGGGCTAAGTCTGGTAGATGAATTTGCAAATACCGTTGTTTTTGTAAGAAACCATATATCCGTATAATTCTTGTTACGGCTCTCTGAACATACGAACCACATGTTCTACTGTGATAACTCAACCTTTCGCTGACCTTGGTAGCTTTATGACACCGTTTTGAACCCGTGTTTATAGGTTTCAAACGTTTCACTCTTTTAGCTAACACCTACCCAACTGAAGAAATTCTTCCCCAAAACCCTGAGGTTGGCCTTCACTTCGATACATTACCTGATCCCTCGGACTACTCTAACGTCCAAACAACTGCCACCGCCACTTTCTTGAACCAGACAGTGTTGTTGGGCGAGGGAAAGTATTGACGTATGTGCCGTCATTCCATACGGACACCAACACATCGTGCTAGGTGTATTCCCTTTGGACTCTATGTCCACGATGCAAACCGAGCGTAACACATGTTCATGTTCTCATTTCCTGGGTACCTAGTGTATTGTCAGCGTCTGACGATAATAACGAGGAGTTACTGGAAGCGATTACTACCGGCCGAAATTGTGGCAAAAGGATAGAAACAGACGTACATGAGTAAAATACAACGACACTGATTCTGCTACATCGCCACTCGGTAGAGTGATCAGTTTAGGCGTAAATAGCCATTTTGCTGTATTCATGTGAGCACAGAACGGCCGGTTTGACATCATTCGATAGAATGAATTACTAGTGAATAGTAATGGATTTTGGCTTTCTGTGCAAATTAAACACGCACAATTTTGGAGTTAACTTGACAGTCACTGTCTTCTCTCGAGGCGACCGTGCAACCTGAGCATTATTCACAAACGAATGTGACCGAACGTTCGCATTTGATAGTTCAGTCGTGTCTAATGTGAGATCGATCGCGCAGTGGTCAACACAGTTGCCTCGTGAAGGCCTGACCGGAGTTCTAATCCCGACCGTAGCAAAGGTATTATGCAACACTCCCGAGCTCTAACAAGAGTGAAACTCCAGTCTAGCGCTTTTCGAAAGGGGCCGAATGCAAGGTCTGTGGGAATGCGCCCAATTCTGGGCTGTGTTCTGCCTGTGTGAAAATACCCGAATCTCCTGCTGCTCATCCGTAATCAAAATGTCATCTAATAAGTTAATGATCGGTGTGATTTCGACTTGGAGAGAGGTCATGGATTGCAGCTAACAGGACAGTTACTGTGTATGCTCTCAAAGCGATTGGGGAGTCCGAGCATTTCTCACAAACTCTTGCGCTGCACCACTGTTGGTTTCACCTGCACAGGTTGTTTAGATGTAATACGGATTGAAGAAAGACAAGCAGCGTACGAATGATGTTCGTTTACGATAGTTAGGTGATTAAAATGGAAAAAACCTAAGCTGCAAGTTTACATGCACAAGTGTGTGTGTATTTACTTACCTTGAATCCCACCAGTGAGCTGTTGTCAGTTTCGTGAAGGTGGGAAGAATTAGATTTCCTGAATAATTTTTTAATGTTAACACACTGTTGTCCGCAGCTTGTTTTAATATGAGTGTACATTATTTTTTATTCCGGTTTTACTAGGCAAACAGATTTTTCTTGTCATCACCGGTCCAAATATGGGTGGAAAATCGACTTATATCCGTGGTGTGAGTTTGCTTAATTTTTTCAACCTTGATGTTTCATAATTTTTTTCTGATCGTTTGAAATATTTAAGTGATTGTTTACTAACCATGGATACAGGCAATCGGATGATGGAACTCGGCATTTCATGGTGCCAAAATCTACAAACTTGTTACTGAAGTGTTATTGTTTCTCTCTGTCTGTTGGCAATGGGTTACAATAATTCTAAAACAAATCAAGAAACCTAGTTGGTACGAACACTGTTTCTAGTCATTTCTTATTTTACACTTCGAACATGTCTGCAACCTGAGCCAAATTCAATATAATTTATGCCATTTTTCACAGAACACTTGATAGTGTCCTCGAATGTTAATTCCTTTCAGCAGAATGAATGGCTTTTATGGTTTGCGATAGAAAATCTACTCAGTCATCACACACTCTTGAACAGGAATTCGCGTTTTTGAATTATGTACATTCCACTGTACGATAGAACACACACGTCAGTGCTCGTGTATAGTTCATCGTAGTTTACCATCCCCCACCCAGGTTCACTTGTGGTTGTTGAACGGTTCTTAAGCAACTGAGAACAGTGAAGTTCCTGTACAAATATCTTCTTGTAGTAAGGGTCGAGTTTGTGTTTGTAAGGAAGTTCGCTTTGTGTGTGCGTGCACATGGGATGCATTGACTCTTATCTTTCTCTCACGTATGTAACAAGGCATTGAATGGTATGCTTTCTTGATATCTTTTTGTTCTCCTTTTCCTTTCTATTGTATCGGGTTGTGGCTCTTTTGTTCCTATTCTTATGTGGGTAGGTCGGTGTGATTGCTGCAATGGCTCAGATTGGTAGCTTTGTGCCTTGCTCTTCGGCTGAATTGACCCCATTGGACGCGATCATGGCTCGTGTGGGAGCTGCCGACTGCCAGATCCGTGGAGTGTCCACCTTCATGGCCGAAATGCTCGAAACCTCGTCCGTATTACGAGTAAGTTCTCACACTCTGTGCGTCCATTCTATGGTAAAAGTTTTGGGTAATCTTTTAAGAGCCGCCTAAAGAAGTTGGTGAACCGAAACTTGGCTTTATTAATGCGCTTTTCGTACCGAAGGACGTGCTCGTGTTGTGCGATTCTACGCTCAGGGTACATTTGGTAATTTGCCCATCAGTATGGTAATTGTTGAAACAGATTGGCAATCAAACAGAACCGGACAGTGACAGGGGTGTCAATCTCTCTAAGCCACTCACGTTCTGCACATCAATTTACGCTGGTAGGCCTCGTGCAACTAACTTTCTCGGATGTTTGTAATGCTTCTTGATGCTCATCCTCAAACCGACACTCCACGACCGGTTTCGTCTTCGTTCGGACTCGTCAGGTATAGTCTGAATGGAGAATCGAACCGGCTACCCTTTGCGTTACGAGTCAACCCTCTTATCCGGTCGACCGGCAGTTTGATGGGCATCGCTTGTGATACGCTTTGCCACTATTCGTGTGCCGTAGTTGGTCTCTTCTTCCGCTGTATAATATGGTGTGGCAGCGTTTCCCTTCATTCAAATATAGTTCTGATGAAGCCTCCCTTGTGTTACTCAGCCGTGAAAGCTGATCCGTATATTTGTGTTCAGCAAGCTGATTTTTTCGGTGTCTAATCATAGTTCCCTCCGTTGGTTTTATCTGAGCGCGGTGGCTTATTATCGTTTTTTTCCATGTTTACACCGTATTATCGTTTGGTCATGGACACTACTAGATACTGGCATCCATATTCCCCTATCACTAGTAAACAGCGTCCATCAAAATTGTGCACATGACCAATGAGGTGGAACGAAAGACGAATATGTCAGAATCGAAGGCTTACATGTAATCGTTTCTGTATGCACAACGCTGCCTTAAGATGGATAATAACAATGGCGACAGCAGAACGTAGGAAGCCTGGATTAGGGTGACGTCAAACTGGGGCCAATCCTATGATCCATGGCGTTTGACGAGGCCGAAGGTTTACTTGAACCTAGAACGAATGAATTAGGCTGCGAAGTCACATTTTGAACCCGTAAACATTCTTTCACTCTGAAGTGCAAGCAACCAACGATTCGACTGACGTAACGTTTCGTCGTGGTTGCAAACAACTTGTTGAGCACAATAGGAATTGGCTCTTGAAGGACGGAAACGGTAACATGCATGTTCAGTCGGTGACTATGACTTTGGCTGCACTATAAATTGGCATGACAGGGCCCTTTGTATTTCAATGTTAGGACCTGTCACTTTTTTTAACCGTGAGGTGACCTCGTCATGTGCCTTCCATTGCCTGTCGGTGAATCGTAACGGATACCGGTTATTGCTAAACAGATTGGGAATGACACAACGTTACGAGCAAGTTGTAATACTCTACGCTTCAGTCACCTCGAGTGGCCTTCCTCAGGAGTGTTGTAATCGATTACGTGTTTCACTTACGCACTGATGATGTCACCTCGCCTGGTGATGAAACGTTTGCAATCAAAATGCCAAGCTTGTTCGAACTTGTTCATTTGTACTTCCTTCGATCTGTATGTAAACAAACAATCTTCAAAACTGTCAGTAGGAAAAGACTACTTCTTCAACTCCTTGTAACAGTAATTTTGAAACAAAAGCGTAATTTTTCGGTACCCAAACTCGAAACCCGGATCGTAGCATTGTTTCAGGAGCCCAAATCTATCCACCGGCTTAAGCGCAAACACTTTATTCACTTAATAAGAACGTTATTTGGAACCGTTTTCGCGAAAATCCTGACTATTCAGAATCGAATGATTTATTAGTGGTGTTGAACGATCTACGGTCAGATTGCATTGCATCACACATTGAGACAAACGGACTCTTATTTTTACTGAAGACCAATCTGTTCCAGTCTTCCGGAAAAACACAAAGGTAAAGAGTAAACCTTTTATTCAATATCAGGTGTTTTTCTCCATAGCTCTTCGTGGCTAAGAGAAACGTTCACATAGTTCCTAGCTGACTTACTCAAAGTTACGTCCTCTGTGCATAGCGTGATTTCGAACGTGCGTTCTTTCATGAATCATTTTATACATCAAGTTCGTTGGCTGAAAGAAACAAAGACCTATTGTGTAACCCTGACGTGATGGCCGGGCTTGTTTACAATTTTTCTCCGGTGGGCTATGGTGACTAAGAATTCTGTTTCCAGATGCAACTTTGTCACATCGGCTAAAGGGGAGCAGTCGGACGAAAAGCAGTTCATAGGAATTTATGCCGCACTACTGTCCGTGTAGGAGTGCTTAGTTAATGAGGCACGATCCCATGGGCATACAGCAAAACTCTTCATGTTTGCGGTACTGCTTTCTTCCGTATCGGGAAGAAAGGGGCTAGAAAAGGTACTCCCAAGCAAACAACAACCTGATCATCCAACGGTTGACCGTGACCGCCGGCGTATTGTCAACTCCAGTTGAAAAACACCTGATATCACCCAGTAGCCTGTTGCAGCTTCGAATAGATCCACTGCACGCAGTAATGCTCCGAATCGGTCATTAGTTTTTTACTCACTGCATCATTAGACTAGGCAAGCCCCTCAATCTCAAGTGAGTCAGACTGCTCAGTCATTGGCTCCGAGTACGGTCCCCCTAGAAAGCCCTGTATCCTGGTGTTTTGTAGGTCAGACGTTTTAATGGGAGACTCGAGGTGGGGTCGTTCAAGCCAACTCCCTTTTGCGGCACGAACGACGGGCAAGTATCAGAAGTTAGTTTTCCTGACAGTGACCTTATTCACTTATCACGACTTTTCCCCTCTGTTTTGACCTCCAAGTTTTCTGTTCTCCATGTGCTTTCCGGCAGTAGTTGTTTTCCGAGGGCAAGACAAACCCGAATTTCTGTCACATAGCTGGTCTTCATGAACAGGCGTCGCTCGATTCCACCTGGTTCTAAATGGGATGAAGATCGTCGAGAACCTAAACGCAACCTGACTAACAGCCTGCGCAAAAACCGTGAACACCACTTGGTCATACAGTCACAAGGGCTGGAGTGAATCTTTTTATCTGAGAATAACAAAAGGTTTCTTTGCTGATCTTCGGTTGTACTGGCCGTCGAGTCGGTGTAAGTGAGACCATATGTAAAAAAGATGGTTCATCTATCATCAGCCAATCGCGCCAACTTAGCAGGTAGATGGAACACTTTTAGGAACAGTTCAGTTGACATCATTCATAAGCTATAGATGACGGTATCCGAATGATCAGCTGTTGTGTTCTAAGAAGGTCCTCCATCGGAAGCAGAAGTCTAAGTTGTTGAGCTGTAAAAGTTATTCTGGACCAGATCTCTTCTCTTTACTTTTCAAGAATGGAGGACGGCTCACTTATCTCAGAGAATGTCAGATATGGGAAGAACGGGTAGGATTTCGGTCAGATCGAGGGTGCGTCGGTCACATTTTTATTCTGCGACGGATCATGGAACATTGGCACTCTTATAGACGATCGACGATCATGGTGTTTTTAGACCTAAAGACTGCTTTCGGTTCAGTTGTTCGTAACGTTCTGTGGAACTGCCTTCTTCGCTGGGGTGTGTGTGTCGGTGAAATACGTGAATCTGTCTAGACCGCTGTATGCTCTTTCTGCGAGTAGGGCGAGAATTTGCGAACAACTGTCTCAGGTGGTCGTCAAGGTGCCCGATTTCCCTCTTGTTCATTTTCGTCATGGACGACATTCTGAAAGGTGCGCATGAGAAATCCAGTGTGCTTAATGTTGAGCTTTCTTGTGGCGTTGGGTTGACAGACATGGAGTATGTGGAGGACATTTTCCTACTTAACCCTGTGCGAAAGCTATACCGACAATGCTGAACAAGGTGAGTGACCCTGGTGGTTCGTATGAATGCGCTTCGCATATTCAAGGTACATAGTTTTGCTGTTTGTGGTGATGTTGATTCAGAACTGGAGCATTTCCATTTTTACATTCTTTATTGTAGGCAATCCATTTGGGACTGTAGACATCTTCCTATACTTGTGCAGCACTATCTTATCAACCTGCAATCTTATCTTTGAGCTGTCAGCGAGGATAGCAAAGGCACGAGTTGTTCTTGTCAACATTCGTCGAAAAGACATTCGGTTATCGCTAAGAGGAATAGTGTATGTTGTGCGTGTTCTGTTTCGCTCTTTGGTTCGGAAACAGCCTGTTCGCAACAAAGTTTTGCTGTGCTTGACCATCGTTGTCAATTACCCCGCATCAGATGGGTTGATCACGTGAGCATACGGCCGTTCGTCGGCCTGTAGTTCAGAACGCTTGGGGTGCGCGATCAGTTGGTCGATTAATCATGTTGCACAGCCTGCGATGGTTCGATCACGTACTCCGCGTGCCAGATGAGCATTTACCATATCGGGTGCTATATACTGAGACCAGCAATAATTGAGTAGAACCGCGTGGTAGTCAATCAACGACGCGGTCACGAAGTATGAATATGCAGATTTTTCCAATATGAGAAGTGGGCAGGTGTCGCCCACCCGTCTGAGGTTCTCGTGGTCATTCCAATCACTGGTTGGGAACGCTGTCCCAGGTGGAAGTGTGCTGCAGTAAATGGCTTACTTGTACCCATACCATTTCTAGTCGCTCCGATTAGTCTCCTTTTATTAAGTTTTAACCTCTTCATTAACTTTTCTGCTTTCAGAATATTCTACATCACTGTGAGATGAGTGGTGGTCCGTGCCACGATGCCTTCTGGTCAGGCTCAAGGCTCTTATGATGACTATAATGATAATAGGAAAGACTGTTAACTAAAGACCGTAATCCGAAAGTACAGTAGAAACCAAAGAGCAATTCATGGTATTGTGTCCGTTAATATTAGATCAAATTCACGTATCGATTGTAGTATTTGCTACTGGTTTTCTTGTCGTCTATCTGTTTGTTTGTGTACAGTGCCTACACTGTTCATTGTTTGTCACTTTCCCCCACTGGGTCCGCGCAATTGATTTATCACCTCATACTGTAATGTAGGTGAGACTTGAGAATGTGACCACAAATCCGCGACAGTACGTCATGACCCCGTTTATTTAAGTGTAATGTTACGGATTATCTGATACTGTCTTTGATTTTGACTGGCTTCTCTGGAGCAAACGCACGGAAGACTTGCTACCGGGCTGGTCACACAAATGCAGGATAAAACGAAGTTTACTAATCTCACTACTTTTCGTTCACCGTACTCACCGAGGTTCAATCCAAATCGACATGATAGCCGACAGTTACTGTAGGAATGACCAGTCTACAGGATTACGTAAGGCGAGTAATTCACCATTTTGGACAACCAACTCATTGAATATACTCAATACAACTGTACTAATATGCCTGAGGTTTAGTGAAACCACAGGTTTTAATAAGTGGATCTTTCGTGCATTGTAATTGACGTTGTGCAATGGCTGAAGACTCTTGAGATGTTTTGCTGTATCGTAGATCCCATGCTCCAAATGTGGGTTTCCTGCATCAACCCGTAATCGTTGGAACACATTTGACAACTATGGTCCGAGTGCGGGTAAAGCGCGGTTGATGAATACATGTGTGCAAGAACGCTTCAGCTATGCAATGCGATCTTGGCTTTGGTTTGGTTAACATTGTGGCCGAATTAAGTAGACTTGGAATTCACGATTTTTCATGAAGTATTATCCGTTTCGAGCTGTTTTAACGATAGTTCGGTCCACATGCGTTGGCTTCAAGGTAGTCGATTGAAAAGAATGAGTTGCTCTTTCTGGACCACATCGTCATTTGGTCATGTTGTGGGGACTTTCTGTAGGTCCGTTTTCTCCTAATACTGTCTGGTTTGTTTGACTAGATATTTTAGTTGCTTGGACCGCGACTAGAAACAAAGTTAATTATTAACTTGGGAGATTTCAGGTGTGCGCTGTATAACTGAAACACGACACTGGCATAACACGTTGGTGTACGGCAGTAAAGCGGATCAAACAAACGGTTAATAGACGCATCGGGTTGATTTTAATTGCGAGGTAGACGAATCTTTAAAAAAGCATTTGTTTCCCTTTTCTTCTTGTACACTCGGATGCTTTCGTTAACGGTTGTCACATAAACCTTAAATTGTCGAACTTCAGAGGGTAACCCAGCAGGCATCAAGTGATGCCTCGGCTGACAGGTTCAGATTTGCTTGTGTGTTCAACTACTACCACGATGTCGACCGTTCGTTTGAGCCCGCTTTATTGCCCGACCTTAATTGTATGGTACGTGTTTCCAGTCGTCTTGGTTGATTGTTTCCTTGGGTTGTGTTATCAGTCATCTTCACGTCCGAGATTGGAGCTTCCGAGGACTGATGAGTGAAAAGCGCAGTAATGTCGACCACTTTGAGAACGAAGATATTTCTCTTTCCAAAATATACTCGTACTGATTACGTCGCTGTTTTCATTCGACCGTGCACGTTATTTGATTTCAGTCAAGCGAACCTGTAAGAACCATGTACGCAAAATCGACCGTTCGACGGCTCAGTGGTATTTGGCAAGGGTCACTTTATCAATTTATTTCGAGCAGTGAGTGTTGACACTTTGGAGATAACGAAAGCCGTGCATTTTTCCTGTCTCCTTGGTTCTTCTCTCGACTGACCTGCATCAGTTGAGCTTCGTATAAATGTCCAGTTCTTTCGTGCGATAAATTGCTTATACTCGTATCGTCCTACTTATAATCGGCACATTTGTGTTCGACAATATTTGCAACATCTGTTTTTGCTACAAAGATCGATCTCAAGATTCCGTTCTACTCTGTGGAGCAGACGGGTTAGGGGTAATATCTAGTCATAACCCTATTCCGGTCTCATAATCCTATTTAGTGTGGTGAACCATGTAACCGAAAAGGGCAACAGCCACAGGAGGGAGCCTGTAAATGAGTGACAAATTCATTGTTTTACTGACCGTAGTTCCTAATTGATCAGGTATCTTGGATCAGTGAACGACAATTTTTGGCAAGAAAAATTCCATGATCGCTATCAGAAGTGCACTGTACCCTGTTGGCCCCCTGGAAAACCGTCAATCATATTGCTGATGTTGTTAGCCGTCGGTCACAAGGGTTTGCGAGGCATCCGGCAAAACCTATAGTCCCATTAACGAAAAAGCGAGCCATGTTCGGAATAATTCAATACAACCTGATGCCTGTTGGTTTAGTGGCTGAGGTTTCACATAGCCGTTGTGTATGATATGAAAACATGTTTTTTCTGTGTTAATCAAGAGCGTAACCGACCGCATGGATGCGTTTCTGCAGATCGTGTGGTTGCGTTTTTTCGGGGCCTACACACTTGTTGATTTGGGCGCGGACAAATTTCACTTCTATCAGCTCCTAGAACTCTCATGACAGTAGCTGCGTAAACAGACTATCGGCCTTGTTTTGTTCACTGAAGGTCCCTAAAAGTGATTTGCAGTCCTACTACATTTTGATGATCCAATTGCAATTTGGACTGTACTGCCAATATCGTTTCGTTTTGGCACAACCGTCGAAAGAATTCGATATGGAATTGCGCTTGGACTTTCTTTCTTGGTAGTAAACGAATCTTCGCATCGTAGCTGCCGATTGATGATATCACTTTGGGTTGGGTTTATGCAGCTCCGCTTTTGTGTCGGAAACAATGTGTAGCGCAGTATGCTGGTTGTAAAACGGTTGCTTCACAAAGTGTAGTATGACAGTCTTGTGTCCCCACTTACTGAGACCATGTAATATTGTAAATAAATTTCAAACTGCACTCGTTGTATTGACCGTTTTTTGTGCATCCGTGCGAGATTTATACTTCTGTCGAAAGCCCTCATTTATTGGCTTGTTTTATTTATGTAATTTTCTCTGATGACTTGTCAAAACCACCGGACCTTCCTAATGAACCTTAAAGGGGAAATCAAAAGGCTTAAGACAGCCATGTTATTTGTCTTGACTTATAGGCTTGAAAATCTTGTTTATTTGTCTGCCTTCTGATCGACTTCTTTAGTTCGTGTCCTGTATAGTCTGGCGCTCCTAAGCAAACCCACTTATTCTGCAGTTGAACTGCTGTCGGGTTCTGTTGCACTTCTGAACGTCGCCAAATGGATCGTCGTTGCGTGCTTTTGGTTTTTTTATATTTCTCTTCACATTCCATCATGGATCGAACTGGTTATGCTTTTCTGTTCACTGTGCTTCGAGATAGTTTTGTTGCCGTATCTCTTGGATTTAGTTGTTTATCTTATCGTCACTTGGCTGCAGCTTACCTACGGTTGACATGCTGCATTGACTCATCCCTTCATACAGTACTGTCACACAGCAGCTTTATTTTGTTTGCCACTGTCCGCTTACTTCCACTGCTATAGCCTTGTTGACTGATGCACAGTGTCTGTCCACCCCATTCTGTCCTATCCACCAAGGCCGCCACCCCCAACTCCCTAGTGATTATTGACGAATTAGGTCGCGGTACATCAACCTACGATGGTTTCGGCTTGGCCTGGGCAGTCGCTTCTCATCTGGCCGGTCCACGGTTGGGCTGTTTCAGCTTGTTTGCCACACATTTCCACGAGTTGACCAGTCTTGCCCACCACATGCCAGGCCGCGTTGGCAACCTTCGCGTCACGGCTCATGTGACTAACTGTGATAGGGACGCATCAGCGACATCATCGTCAAATAACGATCCAGCGGTGGTAATGTTGTACAAAGTGGAACCGGGTAAGAGATTCGAAGCTGATTTGCTACCCCTTGATATATGTGATTCCTTTTTCTTCTAACCAATTCCCACTCAATTAACATTGTTGACCGTGGTGTATCGTGTATTTCAAGGGGAAAACCGTTCCTTAAATGTATGACCGGCGCTGTATATCAGTCGCTTTGCTCATCGCACGTCTTCCCTCTTTTCTGAACTCCTACGCCGAGGAAAGTCATCTCCTTTTTCAACTAGGCACGGATAAATGACGTAATTAATCTTGTCTTCATTCCTGCTTCTAGAATTATCCTTCGAGAGTCTTCTTCTTACACGATAATTGTCAATAACACATAAAAGTGCACTTTTTACCACAATTTTTCTCATTGCATTCATTCCATCGTCAGGTGTATGCAACCGTAGCTATGGTCTTGATGTGGCCCGACTTGCTGGTTTACCTCGTGCGGTGATAGACGAAGCGGAGATCAAGGCCCGTGGAGATGAGCAAGTCGAATCGTTATGGCTCGCATTGGACGAGAGCCACCCATCTGAAAACTCTGAGCCAGAGGATACGAAGGAGTCGCGAATGGAAGGTGAACTCAGTGAAGCGCCGGTAGGATAATCTATTGCCATTATTTTTCAACCAATGTCATTATGAGGTGATTGCGGCAATTCAGCTCACTTCCATTGCAAATCGAACGCATACATTTCGGTTGCAATTAATTTTGGACTATCTGCTGGACAGTGTGATAAAGTCGTCATGCTGTTAGATCTAATGACACTCAGGTGCTGCCCCACACTTTGACTGAAATCAGATGGCTATCACATTCTGAAGTAGGGCACTGTCCGATATTGAGAATGAAATACTGGCGACTTTGAAGCATTTCGTCCACGGAAGACCAGTAGCGTTAAGTCTGTCAATCATTCAAGCCACACACAGTCTTTGGAACAAAAAGTACTTATTTGACTGCTACGCGGTCCAAGCGTGTATGCTTGATTCGGTGACGACTAATGTGAATTGAACCAATACATGTTTTGCCGTACCTAAATTCTGCTCAGTATTCCACTTTATTTCCCAACTGATTATCGATCAATTGATCGTGTTAAACCAATCCTGGTTATGATTTAAGGATGCGATTACCATGTGCAACCAGTTGTATCACTCCCTGGCATCGTTATGACTGTTTGCTAGTTCTTTTTTTCGAGTGAAATGCACCTGTCGATTGTAACTGACTGATGTCTGTGAGTATTTTAATAGATAGATGGACTTCAAGAATGCATTCCCATTACATGCCTTTTTGTGGGGCTTGCCCCTATATACTTATGTCCGGTCGTAGAGCAACTACGGCCAACCAAACCACACCCACACAGTCCGTTCCAATTTGAGTCGGTACGTGTTGGTTGAGCCCATGGCTTCCTAATGGCTGCAGTACAATGGTCAGCATCGCTGACCCCACCCATCGTGGTAGGCAGATTAGGTGAACATATTTTCGGCTACAGCTTGTCATCACATTGTGACAACGGAAAAGTACGTGTTATCATTCTCAGCCCGCCGCCCACTTGTTTGTGCCTTATGATCATCACCGTCTGACCTGTGAGCCGCTAGCCTTTCTGATATGGTGTCGCAAAAATGGTACAATTTTGTGATTGATCGCGTCGGTTAAGTTGGATGTCATTATTACACTGGACAGGTACAAAGGCATACAGTACTGTGTGGCATTGCGAATTGACAAGCCGTTGATACGTTTTATGTGAAAACCTCAAAATATTTGTTCGTCGATTCTCAAAAATTTCCCGCGTCACTGTGAAGATTTGAATGTCTTGTGGCCGGGGCCATGTGACGTAAAGAAAGTAGCGATCGAAAAAGAACCATTACAAAGGCAATCTCCATCTTTTACTGAACAGGCGGTATTACTGGATTTTTCCAAATCTGTTGACTGTCTGTCTGTGATTTAGGCACTGCTGCTAGCTGTACGTCTTCTTGTTATTCACCAGTTTGGCTTCCATTTCAGCTTACGTTTGATCTACACTGATAGTCATTGTTTATTGCTATTGTTTCGCTGAATCCGAAAACAATTAGTTTTACTGGAAAAACTTACTCCTTGACATTGTGTGTATTTTCGACATGTTCATTTCCCGAAGGTTGTGTACAAACCATATCGTGTTTAGTCAAATCGCAGCCTAATTTCATCCGTCTGTCCTTCCCCTCTCTTCCCCAGCAATCCACGTCCCGTGCAGTTCAGGTAGCTGATGGGTTACGCGAGCTGCTGATTGGGGTATTGGACAATGCACTGTCCCGGGTAGATGATACAGATTCCATTGAGACGTTTGGCCTTGAGCTAGCCAGTGCCACACGAACTGCCCTGCAAAAACACAGCGATCGATTGCCGACAGAATTATTGTTGCGTTTGGCCTAACTGAACCGGGTCATCTTTACCATTTTACAAAGATAAACCTTCCATTTGTTTACGCCCTGTTTTATATAATACACAACAGATTTACATTCTTCTATTACACCCCTTTACCGAGTTACTGTCTGCGCTTAATCACCATGACAGTTGAAAGATGGCGTCTTTGGGTGCGTTGTCTTTCCATTTCCATGAGTTCTGGACAGGCCAGATTTGAAGTCTTAGTGGATTGCGATTGTGGTATGGTGACCTGCTGAATCCTAGGCAGAAGTTTTACTCCTATCAGCCTACGTTTGAAGCATTTCACTCGAGGGGATTTTGAACAGCAATAGACAGTAAGTGGAACGGACATATATGTGACAGCCTAGTCGTTCACAGCCTGCTAAATCGAGACAGGAACCAACGAGATCAGCAAAGCTTTTGGCAATGCAGGCTGGTCCAGAAGAAAACAGAACGATGTGTGACAATTTGACTTCATCCACTCTTTTCACTTTTGACCCTGCTGTGAACCCTATGGGCACCTGAAAGTATTCGTGTTCATCTTTTCCTCATGCATGCACGCACGTCCACCTCTGCTCGATATGATTATGTAGTGGTTTTGTTAATTGGCGTGTTCATTGGATGTCTTTGCTGATTTCGTGACTTTCAAGTCGAACGAGATGGTGGTCTCATAACCAACGCTTCAATCTCCTAATTCCCAGCCACATGAGAGCTGCATATTTTATAGCAGGAAAAACCCCAGGCCTCCAGATTATTAGGTATACCTGATCGCAGTATAGTTAGAATAATTGGGTTCATTTGCTCGAGGTTTGGTTACCTCCGATCGATAAGCGGATGCGGTATGAATGGGTGGCCACATCCTAATCCTGGCTACCTTAGTTAGCTTGCAGCGCATAAACACGATCACCTCATAGGCAATACAGGTGTCGGATAACTTTGTGTCGAGCGACAGACAGTCAAATAACCTCTTGGCAAATTGGACTGCCGACTAAACAGAGAGGTAAACCAACAGAACCAGGGCACAGTCTTTGATCGGTCAGCGACTGTTTTACGTGAACTTTCAGAGACTAGAAAATACGTTGCGCATTTTCGTGCGCCTAACGTTGATGTTCATCTTAGGATGCTGTCGTTTCTTCGTGATTCGATGCTCTGTTTAGTGGGAAGATGTAGGCGGTCCTCTGAAGCAATTTCCAAACTAATATTATCCACGCTTCCTCTACACTGACTTTCTAAGTATAGAGCCTAAGTACGTACGAACTTGTCACGTGTGAACAGGTTTACTTCAAGTTGATAATGCTACGCATCAGCAATCCCCATATCTTTATTAAGTCAAACAATTTCTACGTTAACTGGTCATTGAATTTGGTAATGTTTGCAAGGGTTTGTGGGCATCTTCTGCTTAATGGTTGTGTTCTTTTGAATATGATCAAACATTGAACTTCAATGCGTCCGTGAAGTATTCAACCTTTTTCCAGTATAATTCACGAGTGGTAGATCGCAAGATTTGATTATGTTGTCATCATTGGTTTGCGCGCAAGACACTTAGGCCACACTGATTGACCACTTATCAATCTTCTCCACGGTGTTCATGATAAACCAACTATCGACTAATTAATTAAATTTTAATATCCGTCACTAACACTTTTTGAGATTTGGAGAATTAGTCTCTCCAGCGAAGTAATCGCTGTTAGAATGCTAAGAGGACAGCTATAAAGGGCGTGTACCTTTTGTTCCTGATCTCTATGTAAAATGTCTAGCATTAAAAATTACATTTTTATCAACTTCCTCTTGTCATCATAACCGTGTTATTCCACCTGCGGATTTGAATACTGGTCACTCCAGACTATTTCAAATTCATACAGTCGGAGCATGAAAACGTTTACCGTAGCTCCTGTTCATCGTGATCTATTTCCTCTCCGACTCCTGCCTTGTTTTCGCCTACGTTCTCCAGTTGTTTGCTTGTTTGTTTAGCGTCATTTAAAACGTACAGTTATTGAAAATAGGATGGAAACTTACGAACATTTGTCTTCTCTTTCAGTTTCAAGCCTAGTATATTAGGCAACATGGGGAAATTTTCGTCCGAGTTGTTTCTGACACCACATTGACTCACTTGGCCGGCATCATTCGGTTTCCGTTGGACTTCATGGCGTTGAAAAATATGACTTGCTAGTATGAATTGGAGCCTCATCTCATGCCATCACGACCACTGCACTGCATTTTAATTCATGTATAATCCATAGGTTATTTACCGCAGACAGGCTAATGGTTATGCAATTCACAGTGTATCATATTTGTCAGGGAAATGATAACAAACCGATTTAATTGACATCTGGCCGTCACGGTGAGACTGGACCTTGACGTGGTGTGACGGCTTGCGCATCTCGATGACCTTTTGGGCTAAACTGGACAGAGTTACTCATACCAGGCAGGCCAACAGGTAGAGGTCTGACAAACCACAGTCTCCTGGTCCTCCAGGTTG
>QNGE01000813.1:0-56889 GCA_008508345.1 Paragonimus westermani | reverse complement strand
TGATGATGAACTAACATCTGGTCGGTCATTATTCAGTTGTGCTTCTCGGATGACAGTCGCTCGGTTGCAAAACTAAGTATCTAATATGATGGCTGATTCGTTGTAAATTGCATGGTTTGATGTACCCGTTCGCTTGATTATCTCACTGACGGATGCTTGCGAATCCCTTACATTTATGATTTTCGGTTCAAACTATTTTCCGCTTGTCAGTCCTGACGAAAATCCTCGCGGATGAAGCATTCGTCGGGCAAAATTCGTGTTTTTTCTGTCTATGTGTTCTGTCTTATTATACACTAGCATGTTGGCTAAAATGTCATCTACGCGTTAGCTTCTGCCTTGATAGTTGCACAAATTTGGTAAGTTATTCCAATTGAAGCCTTCCAGCTTTCTTATCTCACCAGTGGTGTTAACTAATCCTATTCACTACTGTCTAACAGAATCAGGGTTTGCTCCCCGCATCTCTCACCCTTCTGTATAGCCTTGTGTTTGGCTGCGTACGAATAAAAAGCTCACCTTCATCCAACTTGAAGGTGTATTGATTTCTCAAACTCAATCGTGAAATCAGTACTGTTGAATCTGTTTTCTTGGCCTGAGAATCGGCTATGTTCTTTTGGCACCTGAATTTCATTGGTCGTCGACTTCCTGTTAACAAGCAATTATTTTCAGAACTTGAATTTTGCACAATTCCATGCAATGGAATGTCGTCTTTGATGACTTTCCGTTTACTGGGACGAATCACGCCCAGCTTCATTTGGAAAATGGGATATCGCTTCGCTCATTCAGCCGTTGTACAACATCCTCTAGTGCACCGTGGTATTGCAATGCTGTAGTATGACATCGAAATAACCAGCC
Organism: Paragonimus westermani; assembly: GCA_008508345.1. Classification (NCBI taxonomy): domain Eukaryota; kingdom Metazoa; phylum Platyhelminthes; class Trematoda; order Plagiorchiida; family Troglotrematidae; genus Paragonimus; species Paragonimus westermani. The sequence continues at coordinate 56,037 of QNGE01000813.1, read as the reverse complement.
GCTTCAGATTAGTTCACTGTTAACTAATCATGCATTTCAAACCAAATCATCAAACGCTTATTTATCAGTTCAGAAATGAGTTTGTGATCAGAATCACTTTGTTGCCTTGTGAATATTGTTCACATGACCAAAGTGAATGTGATGTGGGTCAATCGACAGGGCGCATTTTAGATTAGCTTCGTGGCCGTAATTGTGGACATGTATGTCAGCGATTAGTGGGTTTTACGAGGAGGTTGTAGTACCGAACACATGGTCGCTGTAAAAATAGAGCGGTGTCGAGCAAAGGCGACAGTCGCTGGTCGCTTATTAGATGAATCTCTGTGGGGTAGTTTTGATGCACCAGAAACATGATTACTTCGTCTGCAATGACCACAACTTCTGAAACGCTCACACGCGTGGTCTTTATATCATGTGAGTCAATCCATTTGTTATGCCTGACTTTCACTTTTGTCCGGGACCAAAATGAGCCATATTTTTTTCAGTTGATTGGACGGAAATGTTTCATGAAAAATTTGTCCGACTTCATTTATATGCCCAGTCAATTTACATTATTCAACCGTGGTATCAGCACGATGATTTCCCTGTACGGCTGCGGAGTGGCGTTGCTGTTTCAACAAGACTAGGCAATGGCCCTTTGAATATCATTGTCCAATAGTAAGTGCAGCATAAAGTTTAAGCAGTCTTTTCATGTCAGACCACATCCCCGCACGCCTTCAGGATGCTTGTGAATCATCTTGGCGTCCATCATTCTCGGCGGGAAATGGACTAATTTGCACTGAGAAAATTTATATGGAGCGCCCGTTTGGCGAATTGCGTGTCAAATCATGAGTTGACAAGAGTGTTGTTGTTTCCAAGTTCCTCCACGGGGTGCAACTAAGATGTAACACAGGACGTGTCCGAACCACCTTCGGTTATATTTTCCCAATCCACTTTACTGTGCCTCATCATTACCCAAATGGTGCTGCGATCACGTGGGCATTGTCCTGTAGGCAACGATGCCAAAAACATCTTTGGGTGACCGTGATCTATAACCGTGTGTTATTTTACGAGGGACAGATGAAGCGCCCATGCCAGAGTTGTCACCGGTTTGCAACCATCAACTGGGTTTTAGCTAAACCGCCAATTGATAGAACTCCCAAGGTAAACAAAACCCTCAAAGAGTCGTAGATCTTCCTCACTCAGACACTATCTCTCGCCAGTCTCGAAGGAGCACTTTGTACCTAAACAGTGCGAAGTACATACCATACCACAATACATCGTTCGCTAAGCCTTCTGGAATGTCTTGGATTGCTGATACCTTGTTTCCACAACTTGGTTCCCAGGGAGAAGTTCCGTGCCACCATTCAGTTTTGTGTGGAATTGCGTCAACGACAGTGTTTTACAGAAATATGTTTCTGACTCGCAACATCTGTAGAGGCTTCTCAATTTTATCGGCACCTAATCGACACCCTTCTAAACAACCATGTGACAACTGCGGTTGATTCATCTTAGGTTGTCACACCGAGCGAACGATACCTGCCTAATTAAACCGATATTCAGTCGACCTTTACCTCGTTGTATTGCCAACGTAATCTACTACCTGTCAGATCTTAAGAGTTCAGTGAAATCTCTGGAATCCAGCCGTCATTGTTGACTCTTCTGTTGTAGGTGACTTTCCCCATGAGAGTGGATTCGCACTCAGGCAGTAGTGTCGCCCGCGTTGGGAAACGCTAACACAGTATGCAAAACCCATTTCTTAAATTCCCCTATAGTACCGGCAGCGGCAGTGTAATTATCTCAGTGGAACGCTGATCTTAGATATTAAGCTTGTGAAGTGTGATCGAACGCTCAACACAAGTTTGATGACCTATGCCCCCCAGGATGGACTGGGAAGATGTTTCTGAAAAAGTCACATCGCAGCTAAATACAAACACTAAGTAGACGCCTTTTTTCCAGTGATTTATCATCAGGCTAAATACATCACATTTATATCACACATTTCACGGTGGATTCAAATCACACTGAACGTAAAGGACGCATTTCGTCCAATCTACCGAGAGCGGTGAGGAGGCTTTTGGGATCCGAATGTATAACCCAGCCCTGTGCGCCCAGAAACGTTTTGGATCTGCCCTGGCCAACCCCCACTCCGTTAGCCTGTTAAGACGCATTGTTCAAGTTGGTACTTGGTTGCAGTGACATTGAACTGATTGACCTCATCAACTACACGTCCCCCGTTTAGTCACCTAACGATTCTCCCGTGAAATGTGTGGTATATGTGACGTATTTAGCCTGATGATGAATAATTGAAAACGAGGTTGTTCGCTACACATTGTTCTTCATGATTACGCTGGGAATTTTTACGAGGTATTTTTTTGTCTTTCCAAACGATGATGATCCCCAAGTTATGACCTAGGGAGTTCAGTAAACCGCACCCCAGTGTAAGGTTCACCATCGAGTTAAAACATCACGACAGGTTTTCATCCTTAGACTTCGCGTTGCTCCGTCAATCGGGTGAAACAACTCCAAGATCAATCCATAGAAATAGATGGACTAGATGATGCACACAATTTCACGGTTTCGTCCCGCTGAGGTAAGATAGAAATTTGGTGGGCTGTCTGGCGTACAGAACGGAAAAGATCTGTGCACCGACACTCCCCAAGATGCGGTACACTATATTCAAGGAAATCTAACTGAGAGAGATTCATGGATAAAAATGTGCGTTCCGATATGAAATGTAAACCCATCTAAGAAGCGGAGAAAATGACGATTTCTATATTTCATATAAGTTCTGTCTGAAAGATAGTTTCGAACTTGCTGGCTTACTTGACACAATGAATATTCGGGATAAATATATATGCTCATTTGATGTGGAGTCGCTGTTTGCGAACGTTCCCCTAGATGAATGTATCGAATTCCTGCTGTCTTATATCAGGGTGCACCATCTAGAAGTTAGAATACCTGATAGCAAATTCAAACTACTGCTGCTCTGTACCAAAAACGTCAGCTTTATTTTCCAAGACTCGGCCTACAGACAGATTGATGGGGTAACTATGGGTAGCCCACTCGGTCCTATTCTGGCAGACATTTTTGTAGCAAAACTTGAGCAACATGTTACAGGACAGTTATCTTCTGTGCAGCTATACGAGCGATATGTCGATGGTATTCTTCTCATCGCACAAAATCAACCGCAAGCACAGAGCTTAATTGATCGGATGAATTCTTTGCACCCAAGCATACATTTCAGTATGGAGGGCGAGCATCAGAACAGCCTACCATTTCTCGATATATGCATCAGGAAGAATGCAGATGGCTCGATTCAACGTAGCGTCCATCGCAAAAGCTTTGGTCCCCGATCCTATAAACAAAGTTTGGTGCGCACTTTGTTTCATCGGGCCAGACGTATCTGCACTCAAGATACTGTTCATGAAGAGATGGCTCTGTTAGAGACCACCCTACGAATAAACGGTCACCCTAACCAGTTTGTCGCAAGATTTAAACATCCCATTGACATAGGAATTCGACCTGACACTGTCCAAAAAGCCGATATTTCTTCGTCTTCCTTTCAAGGGTGATGACGTGTGCCAACTTATTCACTGCCGTCTGGTTAATTCTATCGCGAGAACATGCAATGCAGTGGTCCCAGTGATTCTGTTCAGAACATTCCGGATTCCAACACCCTGTGTGAAACAACCGGTACCTGAGTCAGCCAAATCCAACCTCATCTATGAATATCGATGTAGATGCGGAATATCCTACATAGGCAGGACTGAGCGCCAGTTACGAACCAGGATCACGGAGCACATCCCGAAGTGGGTCAAAGAACAGACTACGCAAACATGATGTCAGCCACGTATAGAAACAAGCAGCCTGTATCGTCTGTTGCGTGTCATATTCTAATGACGCAACACCAATGCGATCCCACAAAGGCATTTCGCGTTATCTACTCAACGTCACACAGGCGAACACTACGCTATGCCGAAGCAAATACAATCCGAAAGTTCAAAGCCGTGTTGTGCGCTCAGAAACAACTGTTTGTAGGGTTGTTGCTACCCTGGTAGTGACGATGATTGTGCACTCTGACAATTGGCTTTCTCTAGTAGTTGTTCGCTTTCTCATGCTGATACATAAATGGTCTGTATTGTGCACGCGTAAATATTCAATATCAGTCTATTGTCTTCTTTATTCAAATATAAGTATGAGGTTAATAGTGAAATAGTTAGCCGTAGACCTTCAGGCGCGATCGAGAACGCCTACTCTACAGGACTTATCGTGTCGTTCGACCTCCTCCCGGTACTGGTGCCACGCCTTAAGAATAGTTTGCCCAAGTTTTCTTCGTGTTTATGTTTCTACTCTCTCATCGGTTGTTTTCGAGCCGGATACCTTTGGAAAATCACAAGGCGGGGACTATTCGTTAACGCCTCCCGAAATGGCCCGTTTCCAGTACGACCGGCTCCCACTTAGTTGGCACTGGCTGTCCTGTAAATCTGGTTGAAGCTTTCTGAGCCGTCTGTGAGGTTCGCCGAGCCTAGTCCAGAGCTGTCGAGTTGCCTGTGTTATTAACGACTGTGGTTATTGCCATCACACTCTAAAACCCTCACCTGTGTGCCCAGAAACAGTTCGTGCAAACTTTACGTCTCCCTTGGCCAGTTATTCCACAGCCACTTGAAACCTAAGCAAACGTGAATCAGTTGATACCAACGAACACATGTCTGAACTCAAACACGAGTCAGAGTGTTAGACATTCACCGTCACTCTCACCCTCCTCCAGGAGATTGTAATCCGCCCCACGTCTATGATTTTAATGACCCATTTGACCTGTTCTAATTCCTCATGTACAAATAACGTATTCTGTGTAATTACAAAAGCCTTTTGCATACCCTGTCTACCAGATTTATATACTTTCCTAGGTTTCATTACTTAGACTGATCTGTTTGAACTACTGAACCTCCTTTATTGTTGGCATACGCGATTGTGATGCGACCCGACTAAATGGAAAGGTTTGCCTCCCATCTCACTGGTGGTCACTAGGAACGTCTGCTTCTAGAACACTGTGATTCTCTTTTGTGTTCTTTCTGTCCACCTGCTAGTTTACAGACTGGCCTTTTTTGGGTGGGGGGGGGTAAAATACGAGAGCTATTAGAAACGGTTCACGTATTTTCTTGCCACTCAGTGTTCTATTATGTACCTGTATGGACTAGCATCCTAACATGATGTTTGATGCAACATGCCTGTATCGAAATAGCTGATCGTCACTGTAATGGGAGGTCATCGAGACGAACTGATTGCATTAAAGTCACTTTATGTTATGATCGTCATGTGATGTGTATCAAAACGAAACTGGTCTCGATCCACTTGTGTACTCGTTTTTAATCAGGCTGGTCATAAAGTAGACAACTTGACTGTCTTATACAACGTAGGGTTTCCAAGTTATAGTCAAAAATATTCTGTATTACTTCTCGGTAATATTTGGGCTAATGTTCCTCATGGACTTGTTGCGGATGCCAGTTGCCAAAATATAGTTTTCCTACACATTTCGCATACCACGTTGGTTTGATCTGCGTGGCCGCTCTGACGCGAGTACATCAAGCAAGACGTGGCATTTAGTCGGTGTAGATTTCTTGCCAGTGTGTCCACACAGTGGAGATTCCATCCCAATGGGCGTTAGCAACATGCGACATTTTCCACCTCAAACGACCAAACAGAGCTGATCAAACAAGTGAAACGTGTGAATAAATCTTTGGTGGATTTTTGGGACTCTTCGCTGCTTGATGGAAATCAATCATTTTTAATGTTACATATATTGATTCTGTGTGATCTCGGAATGAATCGATAACACGTCCTCGATAGCACGACATCTGACTGCCAATTACAAACAACTGATCTTTGACGGTCGAATGGATAGTTAACGCCAAATACCTCAAAGGAAATTGGTAATTCAGCCCGTCCGTCTATCAGAGGTTGGAAAACGCACTAATGTCATTGACCTGGTACGGTACTGAATTGAATAACGGGAAACAAGATAAATATAGCAAACTTCAATTGTGATTCCTTTCGGAAACCTCAACTGTGTAGAACACGTGAACCGAATAGTGTACGTTGTCAAATGAACGTCGAACAACGTAAACAACGCAGTCCGAAATAACGCAAGAGTTTGACCGAAAACCGGTTCAATATGTTGACTGAATGATATTCTGACAACATTAACCGTTACACCAAGAACACAAAGTTGATGCGGGTTTAACAAACAATGAGCCGGTGGTTGAATGGTAGAGCGGTTTAGCGAGCCAACAGGAAAGTTGAAATGACTCTAAAGGATGGCAAGACTCACTAAACTGTTCAAAAGTGAATCATTTTTATAGCAGATGGAAAACTATCACCGATGTGGCAAGGCAATAACGGACACGCACATGCAATTGAGGAAGTAAACAATACAGGTGTGACAACCGGGTGAATTAATATCAGCTGTACAACACAAAAGATATCGTTCATCGAGAAAAATGTTATTGTCTTAATTAGCTGAACAGCGATTTGGCCATGTGTTGAAATGTAGAGACGAGGAAACGGAAGATTCGCAATTCTAAACTACGAAGCACAATCTAAGACGGAGTACGACTTGAACCTGAACCATCAGAGTTCAACAAATCAGCAATCTACGAACATACAAACACAACACAGTTCAAGAAAGCATCTTCATGCAATCAAGCAGCCAAAATAAGCTGCAAAAAATACACTCAAAAAACTTGACACTGTCCGCATTAATCAAGTGAATACAGTTCCTGAAAGTACACTTTGCAACATCATGTGGTTGCATTCCTCTATCCTGTCAAAAACTGTTAGACAAACACACAACCTAATTGTTATAGTGAACTGGTTTTTGACTTGCCAGCTGCCATCAAAATAAAGCAAATGAGTGGTGTTAATGTCTTTAGATTCAATCATGAGACTCAATGGCGTGTAACGTTTTCGTTGTAACCAAACACTCGTTTTCGTTTGTAACCCATTTAACTCAGTACCTAGAGGGGCAATGCAATTTCGATTGAAAATGTAAGTCCGATGGATCAGCCATTTGATTAGTCGTACTATCCCGGACACAGTATTTTCATCTTGGGTTCTATTTAAATTCCCATGAGTCACACTACCTTCATGAATAGAGTGGAATAACAAAGAGTAATTTAACGATCAAAACATGATATCCGAGTTTTGTTATAATACTGCCTTATGGATAATGTAAAATCTGCTGATGGTGGTATATCAGCAGAACGACTAACACTGTTGCAAATAATTCATCATCAAAATCACGTTGATTAGTTAGTTTGTACGAACGAGACTTAGGATCTGGATTGACGGTTTGTAGGCCAACCCGTAAACTGTGGAGCGATAACCAGAAGTTCGAACCCGACTACTTCTGGTAAGCGAAATCTGTGGACCGTTTGGTTCTAAAGCAGGCCAGCAATTTGTAATACAACTGCACGTTATTACATGGACAACAATGCAGGTCTGCATCCCATACCTGATTTGAGACGTTTCATTTGAACAGCTACAAGGTTCACGATTGACCAGACAGTCTGTTAGGCTTGGGAAAGATATTGGTTAATTACAAACACCAGAGTTTGTTTGAACCCAAACCACAACATTGTTCATTCGCTTGGTTATCAAGTAACTAACCTTTCCTTAATCAGAAATGAGCAGTTGAAGAGGCTGTTCTTTCAAAACTGAGTGTCGAGTAGGCAAACTACTGGGTAATCAAAGCTTTCGAGCCCAAACTAGAACGTATCTCCAAACGTGATCAGGGTTGTCTCAGTGACAGGCTCATGACTGTCTTCAACGCTTTCTTGTAAATCAGAAGGTGTCTGCTGGTTTTTCTTGAATTTTCGTTCGTCAATTTGCCTATCACTTGCTCAATGTTCTTTCCTAAAGCTCTATCCAATAACGCACACCCAATTCGGTCACTGCTGGGGGTGGGAACACTACAATAATTGACATCTACCACAATCCAGCTATGATGCCATTCATTCATGGTAGCGGAGTGAAAACAGATTTCGAACTATTTTATTGTTTCTGGTCAGTACATTCTTATTGTACAATCACCATACACTATCCACTCACGTTGCATATCAGTCGTGTTTGAGTGCGCCATCAAACCTTACCTCAGAACGGTAGGTTTCATTGGCCGTGGGATTATCTTTTTCAAGAAGAACGTTCTCTGCCCGTTCGCCAAGTAGAGTACTTCTGGAACTGAGATGCCCTCCTTTTTTAAGCCTCTGGCATTTGTTTCTTGGCGTTCAGTGCAATCTCTCATATAAGAGATATCTAAATGGTGATAAAACGATAACTGGGGAGAGCTGTCAAACAACTGATACGTCCACAGTTTGAGACAAGGGCGTACACACAGAATCAGTCCTTCATTCGGAATGGTAGCGTTTCATTCGCATACCAGGTTTTTGTTCAACATTCAGCTACTCAGCATCTGGGTTGTACTGGTATTCAAGTAGCTGACAGATTTTTCGTCGACTCATAATTCTTACTCACGTGAACAGGCAACGTATTCTTCCACTTGATCAACCAAGGTCGACTAGTTCAGTCTGGTGCGGCCTGATCGTAAAAACTATATCATACCGTGGTTCATTTGAAACTGGTCTTAAAGTCTTTTATGGATATTTGGGTGATTTCTGGGCAGGTATGATGTTAAGTAGCTGAATGAGTTCTGAAAGATCATAACTGTCTCTGATTCTCACGTCGTCAAGTCAAATCAAATAGGGGTGTGACGACACATTTGTATTGCACCACATCTCGAGGTTTACAATGATGGATGCGACCCAAATTGAGTCCAAGCTAGCGCTGGACTAGAAGTGAATTCCAACAAGTCCCTCATCAGCATGAGCCGAACTTAAAGTTGACTGCCACTCTCTTTCTTTGCATGTGGTATTGAGTGACCCGAATCAGCATCTTGAGATGCATTGTTCATAGAAATTCACGTCTGAAGTTTGTAAAGTTGGTTGAAATCAATACCAACAATAAAACAACTAACGTTTGTGGGGAGCGCTAAAACTAACCGAACTCGAAATTATTCCTTCACCCATCCTCAGGCATGTCGTGCAATATCAGGACCACTGGGTAACTTACTGGCACAGTATCGATCTGATTATAAACAATCCCATCAAGGTGAAACCGAATGTTCTCGGTGCGTAACAAAACAAAATCCTTAAGGTAATCAGTTGTAACATACAGTGATGGATTGTGGTGGGTGATAAAGTTGATGAAAACTCGAATCCCAGTCACACGTACAAACTTGATTAACTAATCGATATCAAAAAGCATATTTTAGTACAAGTTACAGACATTTTCCATGGAGTTTTGGTTAATTTACAAGAATGTTTTACCCAACGGAAACTGAAGCATACACGATTTATGGTAAGGGTTTTCACGAACACTCCATGCCAAGTTTTTCCTGAATGGAGTGATTCTCAATGGCACACCACTTTTGCATAATTCCGGCTGACTCCTTCAACTGCAGCGTAAACATTGCTGATGTTTGTATTTATCTAAATTGAGCCTCACTGATGCAACAGACTAACAGCGAAACTTGTAGCTTTCTTGAAATTTACTTGTCTGTTAAAAGTATCAACGGGCTTGTGATCTGACCTGAGTTTACGGTCGTCAGCAGACAAGCCATTCAGTCGTATTCACACTTAACGGACAACCAGTTTCGCCAGTCCGTTTAAATATAACGCAAGCTGCCCTAGGCATGGTAAACCCCGTGCGACTTCTGCTGCTTTCTTCATATGCCCCCGATTAATACACTGTCGAGGAAGTCACTAAAGATGGTAAAAACGTTAAAGAGCACAACTTTCTTGTGACTTTGCGTTCTCAGTTCATTCATTAGAAGCATGAGGCTCACACTGTTCGGCTTTATCCATACCAAATTTACCGCGAACATTTTACAGCCAAGCTCCTAATTTTTGACATAGAATCCGATCTGTTCATGCCGAGAGCACCAGAACCCTTGTGCGGTTTAGCAAAAAAACGTCTAGCTTCGGCTTCAATTGTTTGATTGTCTAATAATGTTGATCTTTGAAAGGGTTACGAACCGGTGTGACATGTCGATCAGTTTGGTTTGAAACTAATCCGCACTTTCTGGTGAAGTCAGACAAAGCTATTTTAGTTGGTGACAATTTTCTGACTGAACCTGAACTTTCAACCGGTCAAAATTTTTGAAGTTCTGACCTCCAACCTCGGCAATATTACTTTCAACTTTGTGCACGTAAAATATGTTGACGGTAAACTAAGGACGTTTTATTGCATGAGCACGAGGACAATCCTATCTACAGTGCCGGATAATGGGGTATGAAGATTGAGAACTGTGTGACCACGACCTCTTCAAGCATACTTTTAGAATAACTTTCTACCATGGCATCAATGCAGCTTGTGGAAACCACTACACCTTGGACACCAAAAGTGTCTCACTTGGTGAACCATTGTTCAGCAGTCTACTGAACTGTTGTCATAACTTCCAGAGTCATCGTCTAATGCAGAGTGTAGTTTCGTGCAGGAGGCATTTCAACGGAATTCTCTCCTGAAAGAATGAGGAATGACAACGTCAACACAAACTTATAGAGCTACTTTGAGGGATATTTTTCGTTTATCTAGTGCCAGAAAGATCCGTAGCTTGATTGGGTGGAACGCAACGTTGACGCTGTTCTCAGGATCTCTAGAGTTAGCTTTAACAAAAAAAATGGCACATTCTTATAATCGGGAAACGCAGCTCAGGTCCGTGCTTTCCTGCGAAATGTACTTTGACATTTTTTTCACGATGCTGCATAGCCTTGTCCACGAATCACTCTACGTAACCATGCTGCAATTATAATATGAAGATAAGCAACGATTTATTGGGAATTCTGTACTGACTACAAATTTTCACGCTTCATTCAGCCAAGCAGTTTATACGATTCTTCCTTGTGTCAGTAGAACAAGGCTGTTAGACGGGATGTACTGGCCATTCCGGGTTTCGGTTTTCTTAATCATACGTTGAACAGATTCGGTAGCATAACACCGAATGAACACTTCCAGAAATACAAATTATCAGTTGAGTTAAAATTATAGTATGTGTTACGTCAATCTGAGCTGAATCAAAAATGGCTGAGTTGTTCTTTAGATTACAATATCCGCCGACCACACGTAACATATCAGTGGTTAAAAGTTAATGCGCCTACATCTCCGGTCTTTCTCTGTATACATTTATTTACTGGTTACCATGGCGACAATAGTATGGGTCACACAATCAGACGGCCGTCCGAACACATGTATGGGCATCATCCAGCTTGGACTAATGGTGATATCGTTTAAAAAAGTACTAACATGAATGAGACATAATGTCCATTCTAATAGGGCAATCAAACTAACCGCATCTTGTCCTCGGATTTACCGATTCAACCACATTCAGCTGAAGATCATGCAATGGGCACAACGGAGACGATCGAGTTTCGATTGAATAATCCACCCCTATACACAAACAAACGCTTTACTCAAATCCTACGATTGCTGTCTTCAAATATCCACACAGTTGCCGATCAACTTGTCTTGTTCTCACTTGCGTCGTCATTGTGACTCAATTTTGTTGAAACCTTGTCTCCAGTTGCATCGGTGACGTGGTTGACGTCATATGAACTGGTCCACTGTATTTTTCACTTCACCCTGACAAAACTGTTTCATACAAACGCCTTATATTTGGCCTGCTTGCTACATTCCGTTTAGAAAGTCATCTACCTATCATCAATAAAGGTTACACCCATGATTAACCCTGTGAGCTAGGCACTATAAGGTTTCATCATGAATGTATGTACCGGCAGTGACCTAACTGTGTACCTAGTCATTGCACTTTCTGTTTGATAACAGAGTTCATCACCGAATTTAATCTACATGCTGCGAGTTCAAAACTGCAATAATTGCTTAATTTCTGTCCAAAATCTACATTCACAGTATTCACCTCACTATATTCACCTCGTTATTTTATCGCCTATCTTGCCAAGCATCACAAAATATGGATGATAAGCCCATTTTCTGTCTAAACAACTTAAATTGACAATTCCGAAGATGCCCTACAGGTTGTGTTTTGACAACGTTCGTTTGACTTGTCCAAGTAGATGCGATAGTTTTTTCAGCCAACGTGAGGCAAAACCAATTGCACATATCACGATTAGGTCAACGAGGTATCCCCATCCTGTGAACTTCAATTAAACCATATGGTGTTCGTACGAAATAACAACCCAATGCATTTTATTCGGAAAGCAATGCAGGTGATAGAGCTGGAACCTAGGCCACTCGTTATGAGTAAGAAATTTGCGTTCATTAGTCCTTCCAAATTAGACTCTGTAGTCGAAACTGTCCCACGTGAGTTCAGAAAGCCAGTCAAAGCAACCTACTTTTCGGCTCAACTGAGTGTGAGTTACCGCTCAACGTCCGTTATCATGTCACGGCTCTGAAACAAAATTCCGTTCTACAGCCAGCTGTTTTGTGTATTCATTTGTTCGCTCGTGCAGATTACTGTATACTGGTCGTACTACAGGAGTGCGTAAACACCATCCTGTGTGGTTTTAAGCACGATTGCCACTCATTTGGTACGAAGGATGCTTTTCAGAGTGTTTGCCGAGTGCCAAGAAATCGACCCAAAATGGTGAGAGTATGAGTGTTACCTGATCTCCGCCATCGGAAGATGTTTACGTGAACAATCAACTTCCCATGTCCAATAAGTAGTCAAACTCGCATGCTGGAGCAGCGATCATGCAGTCCACAATCTCTACTGCCCGATTTTCCTTCTCATCCTGGTCACTGTTTTATTCATCATGTTGTAAGTAGCCCGATGATCAAAAACCAAAAACGAGTCTTGCACGCTGCTTTGTTGTTCTCAGAACAGTAGAATCTGGGAGTTGTCATTCCAGTAGTCAAATGAATTCAGACTTTAAGGAAGGGTTGTATCTCTCACAATTCAGGGTTCTTTCAGTTTTGGTTCTGTTAGCCAATCTTTTATGTTCTATTTGTATAATCCCTCTTATCAGGCAGATCGGTTCCAGTATTGTTTCTGAGAACGAAAAAGATGGAAACGTGCCTCTTTAATACAATGTTTTTCATTACTATCTAGGGGATTTTTTTTTACCAGTTTTTCAAGTCCTCATTAAATAGTTTGACCTTGAACGACGACAACAGATGCTAAATTTCTGTGTCAGAGAAACCATCGCGGTATTAAGTGGTGACCTGTGAGAATCTATCAATCCAAAAGAGACGGAAAGAAATGGCGGTAATGAACGATGTTTTGGACAGTGATGTTTCCTAGTCAGCTGTGCTACCGTCTCGTTGTTGACAGTTATCCTTAGGTGGGAATGCTTGATTGTCTGTGTTGCAGTAAATCCCAAACTGAACATTGTGCATGTAAACCGATTCCCCCCTTTTTCATCAGTGCCTTGCTAAAGTTTGTTTCGAGATCATCCCTCTACAAACTCGCGAGTGAAAAAAAAAGCCGGAAAACTTAATCAATAAATCTTAGTCAAATCAATCACTTATGTCCGAACAAGAATTTGTAATCGACTTCTTCAGGTCAATGGATTCCGTTTTTGCACAGAACACGTGAAGCACAACGAAAGTCGACTGAGGTTCGGATCAAAGTTCACGTTGCCTGTTGGAATTTGGAAAATGCTTTCATCTCACAGACTTCATGAGTCAGGGAGATACAATGAAGCAAGTAGGGTTTTGCATAGCTGGCAGGAAAATAATTCTAAGATTTTAGTTAGTCTTTGAAATCTATAAGTGTGCGAACAAAAGCAGATTGAACTACATCTCATTTGAACACATTTAGTGTTGTCGCACCCATGGCTTCCATTCTTAGCGAAATTAGTGGCCATGTTTATTCGCTGTTTGCTATGAAGATAGATACATCCATCCAAAGAAACTTTTATTTACGTATTCGAGCCTGGGAACACTTTTCATGCAGTTTGTTTGGTCAACCAATACTACCATGTAACGTTAACCCTCACCTACGACTGTACGTGGATCAGCAAACACATTTACTCGTCTAAACTGATACGTCTGTTCCGGGTGGAATGCAGCAAAGGGTTATATTTTGCCCATACGGAGCTGTACGGATATGGGTATATACTGGTTACCAACCTTAACAGGAACAAAACTTGGAATTACTGCCAATAAATCTATCTCAGTATGTGGGCTACAATCAACTGTTGGTGGTTTTTAGTTAATATCAATTGCTTCCTCTGCTGTTCATCAGTATTCAAAAGCTTGACACAGAAGTTTGAAAAGAATTGCGGATTTCTATCTTAGTGTCATCAACTGAAATCAACTTCAGTATAGCCATTAGGAAATTTGATCGGGCGTTTCTGTCTGATAATTTGAGGTGTATATCAAAACGTCATTGAGGCAATGGTCGGCGAGCTGGCCTCCGAATCAACTGAGCTAAGGTACAACCCCTTGTTTAGTCAGGATGTGAATTAGCGATCTTCTCGGCTATATCACCGCCCCACCACTTCTCTTTAGCAGTGGATCAACCAAAAAATCAACTTGTTTGTAAACCAGTGATCCGATGTAAGCGATTACCTTCTTGTACGTGATCATTTAAAAATCTTCATAAAAATCTACATTACCGAAACCTACCCTACTGGCGACTACAATCCAGCAGCTTTCATTTTAGTTCTGACCTACGGTACGCCTCGCATACCAACCTATTTCAAAACGACTGTTTCCATATTTTCTACGGCACTGATGACAACCAGGAAGACAGAAATGAAATATTTGAAACAGTTCATTCCCTTCAGAAGTTTGAACAAAACTGTTAGAACACGAAAACTGGTAGATGCAAGCATTTCGTATTGACTCGTCAGTACCAACTTTGCAATAACATGAAACGGGTTTTTTATATCGAGCAGTTAGGGGAGCAGGGTGTATACTCAATTTGTGGTTTAGGAAAGGTCCAGGGAAAGGTCAAGTTTACGAGAAATTGTTTCTGAACACACAAGGCCGGCTTCAGTCGATTGATTGCGACCGCCTCAACGAACCGCAAGTATCTTGGATTCGAGTGATGTAATAGGATTCTGAATGTACAAATTGGGACGATAACGTGACCAGTGGTCAGGACGTGTCTTGCGACTGCGGACGCCGGTCGCTTGCGTGTTTCAGCAACACTGTCGTTCTTCTGTAATACAGAGCTCTGCACCCACTTAGGCAAATGTTCCTTCACTCTGGAGATCAAGCACCTCTCGGTTCTGCCTATGTAACTTTCATTGCAGTTACATGTAAATTGGTAGACACAATGTGAGGTGGCACCGACAGGCTGATCTCCTTTGATTGAACTGAAATAATTTGTAAAAACAAACAAATGTAAGGAACAGAGGCTTTAGAAATCACTCCAAAAAGTCAATTGTTTTCTTTCAGATACACTTCAAATTTGTCTTTCCCAATGACCGGCTTTCGATAGGATCTCCAATGATTCACGAAATTATTGAGCACCCGCGTATAATGCTTTATTATTACCAGTAGTTTCGAAATCAGCATTACTTTGGTCCTGTGGTGATGATATGACTTGAACAACTGATGATTGTCGCTCCGTTGTTCTGATCGTTTTCCCATATTCCAAAGCGTACACATCTTGGGAAGAGTTTAGTGTGGCCTAAAATCAGGATGGATTTCCTCGGTTTCTATCCGAAGGCTTTTAACTTCTTCAACAGTCTTTCTAACAAATACTTATTAGGTCCAATATTGTTTGGTTTGCCTATTCAAACTTTCCACACTTGTAGTTTGTTCAGTGATGCGTACAAACAAAGTTCCAGCTGCATGAATTCTTTCCTTATGACTTGTGGAATACGTTTTTCTTTCACTGTTTGTGTCAAGTTATATCACGGCCTCAGATTCCTTAAGTATTCATTTACAGACTTACTTGACCTCTGCATGGGTGGTTTGTTTATTTGCACTTTCATGTTCTGAATGGGCTTGCTGGTATTTGGCATCTGAATATATCGACCGTGAAATGCAATTGCATCTGATGAGATACTTTTGGGTGGGACAGGGAAAACCCTGACTTAACCCTTCAGATCGGAAAATCGAGGTTACGTGGGTTTACATTCAGAAGATACTCCCACCAATGGATAATTAAATGATGTTTAGTTTACAGATTACGATGAAAGACTTCAAACATTGTTCACAGTTGTTGCACGGTTTACCCTGTACCACGCTTAGCCTTCTGCAGTTGAGAACTGAAGGTAATGTAAATCTTATGTCAAGCACAACCATCAATGTTCTTCCGCTTGAATCTTTTGGGAACGATCTCGGCTTTACCTACTCGACTCCACCCATATTATCACAAACTTAATGGTCGTTAGTCTACTATAGAATGGGGCGTTTAACCACCTGTCTTGCCATCAACTACTAGCGGTATAATTTCCAAATCATGTTTAGCAGATATATATATATTACTTCGAACGCCAAAAGTTTGTGATTGCCACCCAGTGATCGAGATTTCTGGAGTACACCGCAGGGTTGTGTCACGTGTATTTTCTATAAGGACCCCTCAAGAACTCACAGACGTACCACGGTGTGTCTGTATGTCATACAAATTGTATCTCCAAGAGCACTCTTGGATTCTATTGTATTTCACCAAGTACGTGCTGACCAGCTGCAAAGTGAGTTGCAATGCAAGGGACGTTCAGTAGCACTCACGATGGCTAGCCAACTTGTCGGTGTGCAGCTGTGCACGTTTGACCAAAAATACAAACGTTCCTTCACCACTGATGTGCAGCAGGGGATTCCGGTTTTCCACATAGACTGAGCATCACTCACAAGCGGAGGTAGCCTCCTCACTTCCAGTCGGCGTTTTTCGAAAAGGGGCATTAGACTCGAGTTTCTCTCTAATCAGAACTCGTCAGTAGTGCATATGCCTACCAAGAGCGGGACTAGAACTCCTGCCACGTTTTCATTAGGCAACCGTGTTGACCAAAAAAACCGCCCAACAAGCTATCGATTTTTGTGACTTCAACTTGGAGAAAAGTCTTGTTTCGAAGAGTTACCGATTGGAGCTAACAGGACAGTTACTCTGTCTCCTTTCGAGATGTTCGAGCAACCTGATCATTGCTCACAAGCGAAAGTAGTTGAGCGTTCAGATTTGATAATTTGGTCATGTCCAATGTGATGTCAATGGCGCATTGGTAACCAAAGTTGTTTCATAAGAGCGTGGCTGGAGTTCTAGTCTAGGACTTCATTTACTAATTAGTAAGTCGCCCGTAACCATAAAAATACTAGACAACCAATTCAGTTTGCATATTGTAAGCGTTGAAAAATCCCCAGAATAATGATCAAAAACGATGTAGCGAACAAGCACGGTTTCAGCTATTCATTGTTGGGTCAAACATATGAATTGATCCACTGTATTTTCACCCTCACAAAACTGTTTCTTACAACTATTTTTTGTTTTATCCAACGATGAACAGCCGAAAATGACCTTGTTCATCGGACTGTCTTTTTAGATTAATTTGCATTTCTACCACAGATTAAGAATAAGTTTCTCAAGTAGAACACATATTTATGTACTGATTCACATGTTACAAAGTAATTTATAGATAATCAGATTGCCTTGGTGTTCTAACTGTTTTCTGCGCATTATTGTCAACAAGCTGATCTTTCTACATCAGCGCACTCAATCCTTGGTAATAACGCCTTAGGTTATCAGCGCCAACTTTGTATCAGCCCAACCTTTTAACTCCCTGTTTTGGTCATCATTAAAAGATATTGTGAACAGACTTTTGCGATAACGTTGCTACGTTTCCCGTACCGCTGTTCCAGCATACTAATCAATAAGTTATAGGCTACATAACCATTTTACTAGCGCCAACCGACGATCTGTTATGAAAGAAACTTACGAAAGTCCGTAAGAGAATCAATTTATTTTAGCTGGCCCACCTTCAAACTTGGACGATAGGAGATTCTATGACTCAATGGTCCACACACACACACGGTTGGCTGCATCCGATTCGGATTAGCCTGTCACAGTGACCGAAGCCAAAGGACGCCTGCGCTTAACCATCACCGTAAGTGGATTGCCCCACACCGTTTGTGGTTCCACCCACCAACCACATCTCCAATGTGAGCCCGAAGGAATAAGACCGGGAGGTGTGCAAGTGGGGCCTTTGTGACCAGCTGGCCAATGCTGGTTAGCCAGTTGATTGACTAATAAGGAAAGGAAAATCTTATCTATCGGACACTAAACACACAGAGGTTGCAATGACGAGATCTAAACTAAAAAGAAGGATTTGTGAAATGTAATACAAGAAGCATTGCAGTATAGGAGTGCAGGTTGGTGCATCCCAGAGAAGATAGGGGTGAAAATCAAAATTCACGTTGAACTATGAAAAGCCAGACAGACCATTCACCATACAATACACCAACAAAGCCGAAGAACAGAATGGATAGAAGACCGCAGTCACCCAAGTTTCTGAAAAGTGGAGGGGATTAATTGTCAACAACCAGGCTGTTGGTCGATGCAGTCTTTAACATGAGTGGAATGGATATGCTGATGTGACCTACTTGAGCCTAACGTACTTGTTGTCTCTTCGCGGACAGTGTACTATGAGTAAGTTGGAGAACCAATAATCCCAAACGGCCAGCGCATTCGCGACCGCGCACATCGCAACGTCATCTAGTCACGTCACCACGGCCTATGGCACCAATGGTTTCCTTGCGTACCGCACGCTTCCGCTAGCGGCCGCTCAAAAACTGCTCGTTAAACGTTCGGATGCAACCCCCAGACTATTATTCTCCAGGCCGTCCGGTTCAACGCCTGATCTTTCCAGCACCTAAAATCAATGTTACAACGTGGAAGACTTTCCTGCACAACATCCTGGTATCTCCCTTTTTGACCGCCAGGGGTTCGCCAACCTTTTCTCACCTGTCCGTACAATAGCTGCTTCGGGATATGGTCATCGCCCATCCGACGGACGTGACCGAGCCAACGGAGCTGATTCAGCATCAGCATGGCTTCCATCGCGTTCATATCCGCTCGACGCAACACCTCAATGTTCGGAATCATGTCTGACCTCTGAATAACGAAGGTGCGCCTCAGACACTGCACATGGAATTGGCTCAGATAGCTCACGTTCCACTGGTACAATGTCCACGTCTCACTGCAATACAGCAGTATAGACAGCTTGGTGGCCCTCTTTAGGCCAGGATTCTTCTAGACACGCCTTTCAAGACTTCTGAAAGCAGCACTAGCTTTCGTCACACACGCTCGCAGCTTGCGGTCTACGGACAAATCTGTCGACAAGTTGCTACCCAAGTAGCAGAAATCTCCGCAGCCATTCACAGTGTCTCCAGCGATGCTGATTCTGGGTGGAGGTACACAAGCAGCACCTCCACCAGGAGAAGGCTGAAAGAACGAAAACGTCTTACCTGTGTTGATGTCCAATCCAAACTTTAATGCTGCCGACGCGAAGGCTGTAGCTAGACGTTGCAGTTCTTTTTCACTGTGTGCCGGCAATTCATCTGCGAACAGAAACATGCACATCGTTGAGGTCTGTAGCCGAGTTGGGGCGCCGAAACGTCAGATATTCAACAAGCACCCGTCTGTCCGATACTCGACCTCAACATCATCCTCTTCAGATTTCTGAAGAGCAACTGTTACCATGGCAGTCAACTATAAGCTAAATAGGGCTGGAGCTAGAACACAACCCTGCCTCGCACCAGTGACGATGTCAAAATCATCAGAGGTCGATCCACACGACTGCACCTTCGCCTTCATGCCCGCATGCAACAATCTAACCATATTGACGAACTTACCTGGACATCTAAACTTACCAAGTACTGTTCACAACGCCTCGCGGCACACGTAACCGAAGGCCTTGGTGAAGTCCACGAACAGGGCATACAATGGCTGATTCCGTTCTCGGCACTTGTCCTGAAGCTGTCGAGCAGCAAACACCAGGTCGATAGTAATCCGACTAGCCCGGAATCCACACTGCTCCTCGGGAACATTCTCCACCAAAACGGTCGCATTCAAGCGATTCAGGAGGAATCTGGCAAGCACCTTTCCTGTGCAGCTCAGAAGACTGATAACCCGGTAGCTGTCGGCGCACCGTTTGTTACTCTTGTCTTTGAACAAGGGTACGATAATGGCGTCCTTGAAGTCTTGCGGCATTGCCTCGTGCCCCCAAATGGAGTGAACCAGCTGGAGTGAAGCGTGTTCCAACGCCGGCCCGCCATTCTTCAGGATCTCACCTGGCAGCTCATCCTCGCCTGCAGCCTTCCCGTTGCGCAGTTGACCAATCGCCCTCTGCAACTCTAGCAAATCTGGGGCAAGGGCAATTGAAGATTTGATTTCCAGTTGCGGCAGACTGTTCACAGTCACCCAGTCAATTATAGCAGGGCGGTTTATCAGACTGTCAAAGTGTTTGTACCATACTTTCGCGAGGTCTTCCGGCAGAGTGCAAGAATAACCGGTGTCCACGTCTATCAGTGCTTTAGTGGACTGGATAGATGGACCGAAGATCGTCTTGAGCGAATCGTAGAACTCTTTGTGTTGCCGATGATCTGCGAAACCCTGCGTGCTCTCGCCCTGCTTCCTCTACGCGCGCGCGCACACACAACGTGTTTGGACTCACATTACTGTGACACTTAATGACTAACAGACCAAACTAAGAAACAGCCGGGTTTTTGTATTGAGTTCTCACTGCCAGTTGCGTTAAGACAAGTCATCCTAGCAGACAGTCAGGGTTTGAATCGTTAGCTTGTCCACAGATCTGTAGAATTTAAGGTTGATTGATCGGTCTATACACATTGTGCAATCGCTTAGCTAGGTGATCATAAAATCCTTCTCAATTAAGAATTTCGGATCCATATACCATTGCTTTCGTTTTTTATTTGTTAGGTATATAATAACGATATTGTATAGTAATACTGTGGCCTAGTGAAGGTTTTCGGCGCTCGCAACATTTGTTGCCATAATTTGGCTAGAACTAAATTTTGCTTGATTCAATGTTTACCTACTCAGCACTGTCAGCCCATCACTTAACAGGTAGTTTTAACAAGAAGCTTTCAGTGAAGGCCGACTATAGTGTCATCAGGAAATATACATGTGTTGCTGAATTTCTAAAATGCACGTTTGTTTCGGACCTTTTTATAGATAGTAATATCCTGATTTTTTGCTTGGTTGCACCAAATTGTTGAAGCAATCACAGTTCACCTAATAACCACGGGATGTGAAGTCAGGCAGCCGCGACTATCTTCATCTGGTCATCTTAACTCCGTAAGTGAGATTGTTGACTGAATGATCAACGTCTTTCTGGGCTCTTGGCATGAATGGTACCGGTTTGTGTGTCTTTGTCTATCTACTTCTTTTATCTGTCTAGTACAACCAGGAAGAAAGGACGGTCAGTTGGCTTGAGGATACACAGTATAAACTTGATTCCTATTCGTCTATTCTGTTTTATCCTTTCTTCATTATTGTTGCTGTGAATGAGGAAATAAATGTACACGAGGTTTATCGTTATTTTTTTTCTTACAATCATCAATGCACTTGAAACTGATGACAAGTTGAGTGTGAATGCAAAACTATCGGTAAAAATAATCGATAAAAAAACGGAACGTAGAAAACATGTCTTACTGGTTTAATGTGTCTACGACATTGGCTTCCTTCGCTACGGTTTGTTTCCTTGTTGTGCGATTTTTTAAAGACGACTATGTACAACGGTTATTCAGAGGATCATTGCGACAGCCTTCCCACTGATGGCTTCAGTTTGCAGTCAGTAACACTAAGCATAGCATGGGCTTAGGCTTGAATGCAGAGTAAAGCCAGTGGAAGCAAATGTAATGTCAAGTTCTTGATTCTTTTGCCTCGTATTAAGGGCTGTCCAGCAGGCTGTTTTACCCAGTCACTTCTTTAGGATGCAATTGACACGAGACTTGGTTAACACTAAACACGCATGTGCGAGACGTATTCGAGTCACTCAATCAGTGGAACTAAACAGTTTGACCCAGAAGATAGTCCATCCATTCCCGAAACACGTCGATCAACATTGTTATTGCTCACCTGAAGTTGTCACTATACACTAACAAAGATGTGCAGACAAAGATCATCCAAATCACATTTCGTACGTATAACAGTGAGGGTAACACAGAGTTATGCCGTACGACCCGCCTTTTAACAGGTGCATAACATAATAGCATAATAATGAATGAACATCGAAAAAAGATTCTATATTCCTTCGGAAGCAACTTAACCAGTGAATCAGGTTGAGGTGTTGTACCCTCGTTGGTCATGCGCTGGACAAGAGCGTATACCACCATCCGGGGAGACCTGACGGTAACTGTACGAGAGTTTAAAGTTATAAGGCAACGTTCAGTCGCAAAACTGCTGGAATTACCGGGGGCTAAAATCGTTATGAATATGACGGGTTTGATCTCTGTGATCGGTCCTGTATCAAACACTCATTAATAATTGGATTGTTTGGCCCCTTCAGCATACCGTACAATCGGTGTCAATAGTATAGTTACAATCTTATCTTTGCGAAATCAACTAACCCTTTGGCAAACCTGTTTGAGTGAACTTACCGGTTTCTCTGTCGGAGGAGGTGGACAGTATACCATAAAATGCCTCGTTCAGGGACAGTTCGCTCGGTTCTGTTCAGTTACTACCGAGAACCAACTTGTTTGAACTAAGTTGGAATGGCAAAAAGAGGTATCAAAATGCAACAATTTCTGTAGTTGTCCGAGGCAAGCATTATGAGGACGTTTTACTGCATTCATGGTCAAACAGATGTACTTCCATATAGCATAGAAATTTCGGGAGATACCGGTCAAAAGTCGTAAAGCAAAACTTCATGACTAGACTGACAGCGATATTTACAGATAATCTAGTTAAGCTGAAACTGGAATTCCGAGTTTAATGAGGATTAAGTCACGAATAAATGTGGAGCGAGTCAAAAAGCGATTAGCCACGACCAGCGAATTGTTCCATCTTCAGAAAATTTGAAGTCATCTCAAATCTCGAAAGTAAATTCTGCCAGGGTTGTGCCGACTTTGTGTTCAAGTTCTTGTTGCCGCCTAGTAATTATACTGCGAGTGGTTCCTTTCGCCGAAGTAACCAGTAACATGAAATTGTACTCACTGATTCACATTCCGGGTCGTCAAGATACACCGCAGATACTTATGAACCTACAAATTTCTGTGTTAGGGTTACGGGTTCGTCCTGTGGCGTTCTCTCCTCAGCAGATACAAGGTGTAGAGTTTTGCACACATTGCTGACGGCTGACATCAGGCTGTACCCGATGAAATCCAAATTGCTGTTTAGTCGGAAGGTCGTGGAAAATATGCATTTTCGTGTGATACTACCAGACTTACAGGCTTGCGGTTCTCGCAATTGCTGTATTTATCGATCAAACGCGTGGACTAATCATTGGTCAACAGTATCGTTGGTGACGTTCTCTCCTATCAGTTGGGACAGTTTGGCTTACTTTAAGTAATATTGTGCGTTTTTGGCCACAATTTGCAAAACGCCTGAAACTGTCCTACCGACCAGATCAGTTGTTGTTTTGATAAGAACTTCCAGTTAACAGGGGCCACCTGCATTTTCGGTGTGCACGTAGAGGAAAGACAACTGTAATAACTGACGAGAGGTGTGCGAAAGTTCTTGTGTGCTCTACTAATGGCCACCTACAATTTCATCCGGAAAAACCACCACTCCACTTCTAACCTGCGCCTTGTTTTCCAGCGCTCTCAATTCGCACTCATCGGCCAATCGACCCCTTCCAGTATGCACTTAACCATCACCACTTGGCAGTTATTTTTGTATGTTGGCACCCATCTTCCAAAAACTGAAACCCAACTGAAAAGAGTCTATCACTGTATGTCCGATATGTTTCAGAGCAAATCCTCTCGAAATTGCGTGGTATCCTTGAGTCAGTATACCTGTTGGTTGCAAACCACTCCCACATTGTTGGCTGGCGTAAACTTCTGTTCATTCAACCGGCTGTGTGTTTACACTAACCTCACGCATCCTGATGATGTGTAGTTTTGGGTCAAGGAACAGTCGGCCTTTAATTAATAAAATCAGTGTAAATGTGCTAACACAACTCGCACGTCGTCGCAGCTGTTGCATTTCCAGAGGCTTTTCAGCTAGCCTTTCTCGAAAAGAAGCACCACACTCGAGTCTCACTCTTGTTTATACTCGTCACTAGCACACACCCTTTCCACAATCACGACTAGAAATCCGGCCACAAAGTCTTGAGACAAACGTGTTGACCACTGTATCACTGACCTCATATTAGGCATGATCTAGTTATCACATCTAGACATTCGGCTATTTTCACTTGTGAGTAACGACAAGTGAAAACACAGTACCTGTAGTGTTAGCTCTAGCTGACTAGGACTTCTCAAGCTGGAATCTTAAACATTAATAAACTTATCGACCGACATGTTAACTACTGCTAGTAGTAATGAGGAATTGTTGGTTAATATGAATGTAATAACTCTCATTATTGACTGCAGTTGTCTCATTTCAACAGACATTTTATCTAGACCATTTCTATAATAAGCACTGTATTCGACTGTCCTCCTCTTAAATCTTTTGTGGAGATCAGTTGGTCTGTCCACAACCCATAAACCAGTGTGATACAGTGTTTGCAAATGCGGACGAGGGCATCAAATCCTTAAACACGCAGGCCCAAACCTGTTCCTAATAAGTGGAAGAATCACCGTTTCCAGTGACCATATAAGGTAAGATGGATAGCAAGACAAGCAAACATTGCCCTTATTTGAAACGTGGCATCAATATCTTTGTGAACACTAACAAACTGGAAACAGAACCTTCGAAACTGTGTAAAACATGACGGGCAGATATCGCCGACATTTTGTGACATAGATTGGTGTACGTTCATATGGTGTTACAGAGTGAAGAAAGATATTTGCTTGCACGCTTCTGTCTTTGAGCTGGATGGTTCCATGTGTGTGTGTGTGTGTGTTTCCTGATCCTTTGTGCTACCTTGGTGTGGTGGTTAGGCATGCGTGCTGTTTTGATCCGGATGGCTGTGTTGACTAGGACTTCGGTCCTTGCGGGTTCAACCTTGTCAGATTGGCCGATGGGGAGCAGCCAGACAAAAAGCAGATGCGTGAGTGTCTGTGGACTTCTATCCATTCTTTTCTCCGGCTTTGTTGGTGCATTGTATGATGAATGGTCTGCCTGGCTTTTCATAGTTTGGCAAGATATTTGCTTTTCATCCTTTTCTTCTCTGGGATGCACTAACCTGCGCTTCGATACTGCAACGGTTCTTGTATTACGCTTCAAAAATCATTCTTCCTAGTTTAGATCTCGTCATTGCAGTCTCTCTCTGTTTAGTTTCCGAGAGATAGGGGTTTCCTTTCCTTATTAGCCAATCAAGTGGCTAACCAGCATTGGCCGGCTGGACACAAAGGCCCCACTGGTACATCTCCCGGTCTTATTCCTTCGGGTTTACACTGGATATGTGGTGTGTTGGTGGAACTGCAATTGGTGCAGCGCAAGCCAGTTGCAGTGATATCTAAGCGCAGGCGTCCTTTGGCTTCGGTCACTGTGACAGGCTAATCCGAATCGGATGTCGCCAACCGTGTGTACGGTCTATACCTGATGAGTCCAAACGTGGACTGGATCGACCTTAGAGCGTTGACTCGAAAACGAGTCTCAAGAAGCATTGTTAACACTTGTTCGAACTCTGGTGAATCTAGCCAGTACAGACTGGCAGTCGGAGATGGATTGTGGTCATCTACACTTTTAGGGCGTAGAAAAAGTTATAACTTAAATAAAAATTCCCCTCTCATAAGTGGTGCACATAGTAATAACATTGTTTGCCCAAGGGATTCACATGCATGTGAAGACCTAATCAACAGGAAGTTCGTCAATATCGTAACCACGTTTCCTAATGGATTCGGATAATCGTTGGACAGAGTGATCCGAGTTTGTAAATCCATTCTGTTAGGTACGCGTGATTTGTCCTTTATTCAAACGGTATAGGTGTTTGCCCCATAAAGGATGCATGCTGTACGTAAGGTTATGATGCGCAATCATAGCGCTAGATCAGGAATTGATGGGGAACTGCGTCTTAGACGCAATCCGCATCTACAAAAAGAGGTTACGTATCGCTACAACACAGTAGCAACTTCCTATTGACACTAAGTGTCTGACACGCCCAAGACAGTCATAGACTAGTCATTTGCTGATCGTGTGCCATAAACAACAGTATCCTGGCTGCTGGTAATAAACAGTTGTCCAGCCAACACATAAAACACAACCACCCAAAATAAACACTCGCTTGGAAAATCAAAGATGTTTCTTAGATGGGTTTTCATTGGGGGAGGGCATTCTTGTCACGGTGAACCTTACTAATGTGCGTTCGACAGAGTAGGCGCTGGAACTTTGCTTTGTCTGAACCGATAAAACAGTCCGAAACACACGATGGATACAGTGGTCTTGGTAAGATCAGTCTCGATATCTTAAATTCCTCCAGGTTGATAAAGCAGGGAGAAAGGTCATTACGTTTCGTTTCTGTCTGTGATAGCAGAAACCTTGTGTTGGACAAGTTATACATACAATCAGTGATGCGATCAAATAAGAAAATTGAATAAATCAACTAGTCCTATGAGCAATAAAGAGATGAGACAGCCTCCTTGTAGATGTGCACATCTTGCATCCTGTAGAATAGGCCAGGTAGGTGCTAAGGAAACTGGCAATGCAAATCTGATCTGGTGTATGTGCTAACCAAGTAGAAGTTTAAACTTTACCAGAAGTTAATTTCGTCAACGCTCCGAAGTATCAGGAAGTCGATATTGTTAATAGGTTGAGAAAAGAAATAAATGAACGACCGAGGTCTTAAGCTGGGTCCTGGACACAGCAATTAATCACTCTGATAATCCTGCTTTCACCCCCTTCCAATTAGTCATTCTGTTAAGCGCCCATCAAAACAACATTTGCTGACTGTTCTTAGCATGATGAATTGCTCAGATTCATGATAGGCTTTGGAGAAATCACAGTAGACTAAATCATCGAAGTGACCTTCACTTGGTGTTGGATGTCACAAGCACTCAACCACAACAAAACTTCAAAGGATCACAAATTGAAGCAAACGGTATCTTAATTGCAAAAGACGACTAGTTAATTGACTGTATTAAGACAACAGATCTATCAACATCAAGTAATCCATCACTGGTTGCCATGTGACACCATCGTTTCGCGCAGGCTGAGATAAAGCCAAGCTGTTGGGTCAGCGTAAGAACAAATAACCAATATTTGAATGAAGGAATTTTGGGACACCAGAAAATACCTTAGCTAGTATTTCATACGGACTGAGGACCAAATAAGAAGGATAGAGCAGGAAGGGAACAATGTAATTCCTTCCTTTCACTCACACATACGGAGAAATTACATCAGTTACGAAATACTGACACTTTGATCTGCTGTCATCGATCGTTGACGTAACGTTGATGTAACTTGCACGGAAGTGAACATAACTGAACACATAACCCACAGTGAAGTAAATCATTTCACTCAAACAAAGTAATAAATATAATTGTGTTGAAGTTGTCCACGTCAACGTTTGTTGTGTGTAGAAAACTGGTTAATGCTATCTGATTTCTTTCAATACACATCAACAGTTGTAAGCTACGAGTAGGTCCGGGTCAACTGAATAACCGGTGGCTCGAATACATGTGGCAATCACTGATTTGGGATTCTTCAAGTTTATCACAGTTAACAAGTCATTGTTGATGTTAATATCATTAATCAATCCGAAATATGCTCAACTACATACTGGTACAACCACCGAGCGGGTGCATTACGCTTGAATGTTACAGTTGAGGATTAATGAATGTGCTCTAGAGTGCTAACACTTGGCATGGAATACCCGAATGATTAAGTAGGCTCATCGAAGCACTGATATCAGTTTGTGACTGAAGCGTTCGATAGCCACTCTTTAAATGAACTGGCAGCTTGCCACTTCCGTTGGTTAATTTTCACTGCAAATATCCCTGAATTTTTCCGGATAATAATTTGTACCTCCAGAATGAAGCCTACCTTTTTTCGTTCGCGCACTCGCGCAGATGTTTTCGGGCCCTGTGAAATTAGGTTGTCATTTATTCCCATTAATAACGAGTCGCTTCAAAGTTGAAAAAACTTGAGGCATGTACGAAAAACAAGTCCATTTTCCCAGCGTTTTGCTTTGAAACCTTTAAAACGTTGCCAGATTTGGTTGAAGAAGGCCCAGCTCACCTACATTTGAGGCAAGGGAGTATTCTCAAGTGGAAATGGGAAATTGGGTTACGTAATCTTTGTAAGAAGAAGCGCAAGCGGTTCTCAATGCAGTCTTCTAGAAATTCATGAGGATACATCTGACATTGTGGGGCCTAATGTGGTCTGCACGTTTACACCGTCTGTGATTCTCACCTGTGAATATTTCCTAGGCAAAACACGATATCCCTAAAGTAATCGAATGGAATAAACATGAGAACCTTAAGACCGGAAATGTAGACACGAGAGAGGCTATCTCATAGAATGGTAGATTGGTAGAAGAACAGTCAGTATCAACGGATTAGACTGTGTTTCGAGAGATCCTTGAACAAATCTCAGGAACTTCCGCCAATTTAGAGAGACATCAAACACATTCGGAGGATAACATTCCGTATATAAGACAAAGAATTTCCGGTACTTAAAACGCCAAGGTATTTTGACTAATATAGATTGTTATGTTATGCCACATTTTTGGGTATTTGATGACCCATCACAAGTAGTATTCGTGTACCTACTGGTTTCATCTTTTTACCACGGAATTCGAAAATAGATAAGTGTAAGCAACAATAATTGAAAGTTACGGAAAGTTGTTACCGTGAGTGCTAATTAATTTGAACCCCTTCGTAGAAAAATCGCAAGTAGTCCTCTTTTCTGTCTACAACGACCTTGTAACATTTGTCTCGTTTGATTTATGGAAAAAAAATGGACCTGACAGTTTGGGCTTCTTGATGGCTTTGCAGCATTCGGCAGACAAAGAATAGTGACGGCGTGTTAGAGACGACAGAAGTTCATGTGGGATACCGGAGCTAAAATGCGCCCATCTACCTATCAAACTGCATATCGTAGTAGACATCATGAGAATAATGCTACATCATCCACTTCATCAGATGTGATATTCACTGGTTTATCGCCTTGTCCTTAGTAAGGAAACCTTTCGTATGAAAGCCGTCTCTGACCTCTCATCCCTTGCATCTACCTCAACGGATGTGCCGCATTGATCTGTGCTTAGTCTTTGATTTACTGTGGAGGATTTCCTTTATGTGGACGGCCTGAACATCCGGAATTCTCATGACCCCAATACTGCTAGCAGTCCTTAAAGCTGTTAAGCAAACGATCGGAATGATGATACCTTCCCGTCAACAGTGATAAATATGCACACATATCTGTTGGTTGCGATTCTGGCTACGTCTTTATATCATACTATGCACAAACGAAAATGAATGTCACTAAAATGAGCCCTGAAAGTGACTTAAACATATCATCTAATTTGTCCTTCTCACTCCATCACGAGACTGCCGTCAAAAGAAAACTCGCCGTAGTGGGCATGAGAGAACCAACATTGCTCCAAGACGACAAAAGGCTTTATAAACCACTTATGAGGTTCATGTTCGAACATTGCCTGAATTTACCAACTCACTTGTTTAGTTTGGCTTTGAGAAAGATAAAAATGCAAGTGGATGTGTACGGTGAGCTGTTAACTAAAACGCACCCGGTCATCGAAACGTTTGGTGTGAGTTCCATCTGGAACTTCCTAATCTTAACCTTCTGGAATATCAAAGACTCTACGAAGACCTTATTCTTACTCTCCTTTTTCTCCGAAAGACTGACACGGGGGCTCCCAACTCTTTTTGCTAGTCCAAATGGGCTACAAGTTCACACTGAAAGCTATTTAAAATAGACAGTGAGCTTTTATCAGACAACTTTTTTCTATCCGAAGTTGTCCGCCTAATGGAACAGTCTTTCGGAAGCTGTCGTTAATGTTTCTTCTAGGTTGTAATATAAGACCTTGGTAGAAATTGTAGTCAAACAAGGTGTTACTTCTTCTGATGTCTTATTGCTACCACATTAGCACACATTAGACAATATGTGTAAAACGGTGCTACACCAGTATTTCATGGCTGTATTTCATAAAAGCTGGTGCCCTCGTGGCATCAAAAGAATTAGCGTGCCGATTCGGGCCAATCACGTATCAATACTTAATTCACTGGATTGTCAGTCATGTAAAATGTTTCTCATGAGACACTGGTTCGTTTGAAAATGAAAATGCTTGTAAAAGAGACTGCCTCGGTCTTTGCACAATGTATAGAGAAGCCGCCTTAGAAATGGCTATGTTGAAAGTAATATATACAGTGTAGCAAACCAGAAGAATCCAGCCTCATCGGTCACCACACAACGCAACAATCAGCAATCCGGTTGATTCAGACAGATCGTTCAACGCACTGTTACGCATTCACCGCCCAAACCTGCTGGAGCCCAACGAAGACAGGTTAATCAGATAAGATCGGTTTATATGAATGTCGCTGATGTAAAATCAGCGACATACGAGAGTATTAAAACTGTTCACGTGTCATGGTACTTAACCCCTTTCCGGTTCAACGAGGTGACTATAGTTAGCTACTAATTTAAGAAGCTGTAAAATATTTATTATTCAGCTCCCTTCTGTTTTCCTCCACTGCGACTGTCCCTTCTCAGTCAAAACTTCCAGGCTGAGTCTAGTTTGAAAACCCATGACATCTCACGTGTACATAAATTTGCAAAGCGTCTAGCCTTCAAAACGTCACCCACATGTCTCGGTTATCATCTGATGAGCGGTTTAGAGGTAACCGGCTAGGCCAGTGGCTAGGCCCTTCCGTAGTACGTAAATCGGATCTTGAACTATCATAACGATGTGTGGAAATAGATCGCAATGGAGAACTATTTTCGAACGATCTACTCTGTGAACAACTGGCTTGGTCTGAAAAAAATGTCGTACTGCTTATTTCTGAAAAGGTCCATGTCAGTTTCAAGACCCGAATCTTGATCTGAATATAGTGGAACCACCCAGCGCCAAATTTCACTCCTTCTAGAAGTTTTCCCATGAGGTTTCTTCATAAAGAGAGACACTGGACAAACATTACTGTCTGATGAAATTGAATGGAAAAGCGAAAATTATTCTCTACATTTGTGAAATATAATCCACATTGCATCCGATACCCTTAAAGGTGTGATGAACACTTCAATCAATATTTGTTTGACCTTAAAATGGGCATCGTAGAGTTGTCGCCGGTTAATGTTTGATATAAGTGCTTTTGTGGAACTGTTTGTTTTCAGTGCCCGAAATGTTCTTACAATGTATGTTAATTAATTGCCTGAAATTCTACTTGCGGTCACATGCTTCCAGTGATGTACATTCACCGTACACTTCAAATAAGGTAAGAGTTACACGTCCCATGCAACATGTGTACTTTTGTATTCTGTCTGCAGGGTAGAATCACATGACAGACCCCAAAATTGCTGTATTATTCGGACGTTAATGCGCGCACAGCCACGCAACACCTCACCTTTCTACCAGGCAATAGGTTTGTGCAAATTTGGCAACCGCTAGGATTCGTGTTGTATTGATCAACGTTTTGTAGTCAAATTAAACTAATTGATTGGATTGTTTATCTATAAATATGAACATTTATAGGGAATGAGGCCAAATCCACTAAATGTCCGTGAAAGTAACTAAAGATGAAAAAATCTGAGAAAACCACCTGATTAGAATGGAAAATTTTTTACTGTGATTCTGGTATTTCATGTGCACCAAACGATGTATTTTGCCAGTTTATAAAACTATGGTTTGAAATCAGAATGTAACAGTAGAATTCTGTGAAAAATTTGTTTGAAAGTCTGTCGCATGAAAACCGGTATTTTAATGAGATATGCTTGAACAGACCTACCAAACATTGCGGTCACATTAAAGAGTACTAGGATTTAATTGCTATCGTTACATCCACACAGGTTTCTCAGCCATTCCCCTCTAGTCTCCGACAGTTAAAAGCATATCAGTGGTTAATGTCTTCGTCACAACCCGGATGAGTACCCCGGTCTACGTTCTCATGAGATAACTGTGTTAAATGCTGTGCCACTGACGCCCAACTAGGCATGACTGAAGCATTCTTTACAGATGCCAGTCACACTAGTTTTGTAACTGCCTGAAAGTTCTGTGAGAATGCGGAAACCGATGTCACATGTAACTAGTATTCAAGTTATGTTGATCAGTTCCTATATCAAGTCTCAGTGAACTTCACATTGTTAAGCAGATTTTTAATGAATTCCATGATGTCAGCTTAGTTGTGTACTTCTGCTAGAGAGGTCAGAGATTTGAAATGACCGTACAATTTATAAACTGTACTGTTAATTCCAATCTCTTTGGGGGCGACAGGATGACCCCAACATTACTCACTAGTGAATGTAACTGAACATCACGAGGTGACGGTTTGGTCGACCTTAATGAGATAACGTTATACACGACCGGTAGGTTTGTACAAGAAGGGGAATCGAATTCTCCTCTTTCCGAAACAGACAGCTCAAATTCCCGCCTGGATAAAAGAACCAGTGACCACCTGTGTTCCAAATGAGTCATCCAAAACCCTGACTACCGGAGTGAAAAATAATCCGTTTTACTGAGTGCCTATGCCATTCACGACTGCACAATTAGAAGTATGTGGATGATTCGGGGTTCAAAAACAATCTGGCTTTAACGACGCTCACAAGAAATCTTTGTTTGCCTATAGGGATTATGTTATTTGGATGATAGAAACGACCAGTGGTTGTCAGTAAATGTGAGCACGTGAACTGGACACAAATAAGTGGAAATATTGTACAAATTTTTAATGGCAGCAGTTTGAAAACGGGGTCTAAATTTTTGGGTCTTTGAAACTCTCACCTTACGACTAAAACACATACAAAGTCAGCTGTGATCACTTTGAAAGAAGAGGTGGACAGAGAGTAACCACAGGTTATTCCGTACTCACCAAATCGTTTGAAAGTCTTTAATTTTATTGTTATTCACAGCTTAACCTGTTTTGCGTGTTGTTTTTCGGTGTCATATGAATTCTGGGCGGTATAGTTTACTTCTCCACTTCAAAGCTTCGTTGTTCAGCTCCATAACTCTATTTAAGCCTAAATCAACTGTATTGGCTAACAACCTATGGGTGCACTCCGACTGAATTTTATGCACTTGGTAAATATTCACCTGATTACTTGTCCAAGTAAATACTCACACATTTTCGTAAAGTGGATTGCTCTCAACCTATTGAACTGATGGAACTTATACCGGTACCTGCTCTATGCTGTTCTGGCACAATATGATCACGATTTCACGCTATGTGGTCCTGTTCTTTTCCAGATTGATTGATGGGACGCACGAAACGGCTGGTACACCTCACAACCCACTTCTCCCAATTTCACCCGTGAGATTTATATTTAGGAGAAAATGTGACATCAGATGAATGGGATGCCAATTTTTACTTGCCAGTTGTGCTTCATAGGAATGTAGACGCCGCTGAAATTCATATACCACATGTTAATCTTCCTGTGTGCCGAGTAGCCTAAAGTAGACCTCGCAACTTTCAGTCAAGGTCACAGGTCGTTCCTGCGTTGGACTCCGACCTTCTAGTATGTTACTTACCCCCATTTTCAAAACAATTCCAAATAACCCACAAACATATGAGATACTTGTAACTGATATATAGAGATTCAAGAATTCCCATAACGGAAAACATGACTTCTTGATTGATGTGCAAGCGACAACACAGATAACAAAAAGGGATTATTGACCATTTGTTTTGTCAACTACAGTGAGGCCATTTACAGACGTCTCCAGCTCCGTCTTGATTTAATCCATTTCTCGGGGTAGTCAAGACCAGAATAAAAAGAATTAATGAACCCAGAATGCGTGCCAGACACCCAAGCCAAATTATTTGGGTAAGAGAAAATTCCAGACAACATTGTTTGTCACCGGCCATGCAATGCTACCCTACGTCTTTTCGTCAGTGTATTTGATTAGCCTCGACCGTTGAGCCTCGGTTTATACTTCATATCAGAAGTGGTCCTGATCAACTGTTGCACAGCCACTGTGGGGTTATCCTTGTGTAGGACACTATTTGTGTGAAAGTACTGAACGAACTGGTAAGCGAACAAGCTCGTTCTCTCATTTATACCAAACTTTTACAAAGGAATCATTAAGGGAGTAAACGCAAATTCTATGCTTACTGAAGTCGGTTAAATCAGTATCATTTAAACAATCAGACCTGACATGCTCATAGGGTTAGGAGTTGGTCAGTGTAATTCCAAACCTTGAACGAAACGTTTTTGGACCCAGATAGGTGGGTTGTACAGTAGACTCCCAACAGTTTCAGCTGTAGACTTAACCCTACTCTTCAGTGCCCTCGACTGGGTAACTTATAATCAGTAGGCTGAGTGAAATGCTCCCGTCATTCTGATTAAAAACCACCAGGTATGGCAGGGTGGCGTTATTACTGATTCCAAATGGACAGGTGAATAGGTGTTCACGGAACGGGACTGCAATAGCAGGCAATTTACCTTTTAGGCTCGAGCAAAAAATCCGATTAGAAATAGAGTAAACACAAAGCTTGGTGGCACAAACTGTTATATTAACTGCAATTGAGTGTGTACACATGATATTTCAAGTTAACGTATCCCCTTTGAAGGGTAAACCGATTTTCTTTTCTACTGGATGCACCTGGTTTCCTTTATTCCGTTGTTGTTATCTGTGAAAGTTTCCGAGTAGCTAGTTCGTATGAATGCCGTAAGTATGAAAATGTTTTCATGTCAGTTTATTGTGGTTCTACGTGTCAAACCGTCAATTAGATTCCGTCTGAGGTTAGGTGATACTGAACCGCTAAAATGTATCTATTGACCATTTCGAGTACGCGTTCTGTGTATCGCGCACTGAATCTTGCCATCAGGACAGCGGGAATCTCAATTAGCTGTTCATTTTAGTGTGCAAGGAAAAGTGTAAATTACGGTTTGAGGAGTTGGATCTGACCAGGATACAGGTCGGGTTTACGTTACTGTCTATAATGCTCAAGATGTCGTCTATGTACTCACTATAAAATTGTTCGATTCACTGATCACAGTGGCTGTCCATTTTCCAATGTTCTTATGAAAAATTATATGTACATGGTGATCCCAACTTGATCCCAGTGTGATATTGTGTTTGTCGTTACATTTCTTTGTAAAATTCGAATTGTACGTTGTAACTGCACAGATAAAGCGTCTGTTCAGGTTCAGTCGATTAACACTGGTATGTTCTATTTTTACCATCCACACAAACACGAACACAGTCTGCAGTCTTCTTTCCTGACCATACTGGAAAATTTCGTACTAATCTGTGAGCCTCAGAAACACAATGAACGTTTATTCCCATATTTCACAGGTTTGGAATTTCAAATGACTGATTCTTGTAAGCGGAGAACAGAAGCTATAAGCCTCGGAGGATTTAAGGAATTGTTGGTACGGAAAGGAAGTCAGACGCCATGGTGACCACGACAATAACCAGATCTTAACCATACTGTATTCATTTGTGGGTGGTTAAATTGCTTCATTGAAGAAGACGATCGTCTTGTTGCAGGACTATTCCAGATAAAACAGGACATAGTTGATGCACGGAATAGATTATCTCAATAGTACACTGGAAGTATTGTAAAAAAAGTGAATGGAATAATGGAGGCTAGTACCAACTATCAAAATGCAGGGATCAAGGAGTAAACGGTGAATAGCAGCAATCAGTTTTGGTTTAAAATGTGAACATACCAACTGTCAGCATTATGCATCCATGTGTAAATCCATTTAGTGCCATTTAGCTAGTCGTCGATATATGGTGTTCAGAAACAACTGTTCTTGAACCTGACCCTTCCCTGGACTTAATATATTATCCTAACTCGCTTATTGATTATCTACCCCTCAAATCGACTGTTTTAAAAAAAGCTCACCCATGTTATTGTAAGTTTGGTATTGATGAATCAATATGAAATGCTTGCATCTACCAGTTTTCATGTTCCATCTGCTTTGTTCAAATGTAAATAAATTTCGAAATATGACATCAAAAGTCATATAAATGGTCAACATGGAGTTTTCATTCCCAGAAAGAGGTGGCTAACAAGTACCGTTTTGTAGAGATTCTAAATTTGTCCGTTTTCAGCCCTACTCTTGGCTGTGTACGATGAATTTTCATACAGACTGGTGGATGTACGCATATGGTATTGTCTGCTCAACACGAAATTTGAAATTTTGCAGCAAGCGGTTGTGATGATAGAGAAATGTAAGTAAATTAGACCGCTGTATTTCAATAGACAAATGAAACGTGCACATTGTTAGTGCAATAAATGGCCTCTCTACTTTGGTCAGCAACCTGTGGTAGACAGCCAAGAAGGTAGGTGTTCAATTGATAGGTTAGACCAGGTTTCTGAGTGCATGGAAGGGTCAAGTCCGGTTAATATATAGGCTTCAGTAGCTTCACACTAGTCCAAAATAAACACACGTCAGTGAATATGCTGTTCACAACAGCAAACCGGAGCTGCACATGGGACGGTTTTGCTGACAAACTAGACGCAACCAGCCCTGGTTAGAAGTTCAGTGGTTACCCCAAAAATGTCATGAAATGACACAGTAGACATAAACCACTATCCGAGGAGGCGGTCACTGAGGAAAACTAAAGATGATCACGTCGCGCATCAAGCAACATTATGACCAATAAATTCGACTCAACAACGGTTGAATACTGCTCAATTCCATGAAATTGTTTAAACCCACAGACTACCACTGCCTGCTGCTGCCATTCCGTACTGTGTTTAGCAAGTCTAAGGCAAATGATGAGAAAGTTATCTACCCAGAGCTGACAGATTCCTGATCTCCAGATTGAAAGAATATTTGCCTAAATGGCTGCAGAGGTCCGGAGAACGGCCATTTTGGTGCGAAACGTAAATAAGCTTTCATACTTACTGGATACATTCTAACCACGCTGTTAATACAACTTGTGTATTTAGAACTCTGTCAGTCCATTCCAAGGTTCTTGGGGTTTGTTGAAGTGAACGTGTTCACTCGACTGATGCCACATTTTGGGCACCGAACAATTGTTCATGAACCTTATGCTGAACCTATAGTGATCTATAATAACCGTCTGACTGATTATCCACTTCCTTAGTACAATACATTTTTTTGTAAACTTGATTTTGATAATGTTGCATGCTTTCTCCCGTTGCAACTACTTTTATAAGCCAATGTGAATTTTTGGTCCGTGGTGGGTAACGTAGTGGTTATGGATTACTGTGTAGATACTCCTCACTTTTATCAATACTGATACTTCATGTTTTAAGGTGTTGCGTAGGAAACCGGTCAGATTTATTACAGCGTGAATGACATTCGTTAGCATAAGCATTTATTGAATACATTAGTGTACATGTGTAGCCGAAAGCCGACTTGAGCCATCTTGAAACCTCTGGAATTTTACACCAGGAAATCAGTCATGAAGTCAGCAACACTAAATTACATTGGAAGGTGCAATTGTCAAACAGGTTACGAATAATTTTTTTCACCCGTCACTTTTGTGATCGGTTAAATGCTCAATCATTCACCCCGTTCTAACTATTTTCTAGAATGCAATCGTAAGATTAGGTAACCTACTGGATAAGAAAT
Source organism: Paragonimus westermani (assembly GCA_008508345.1). NCBI lineage: Eukaryota > Metazoa > Platyhelminthes > Trematoda > Plagiorchiida > Troglotrematidae > Paragonimus > Paragonimus westermani. The sequence goes on along the minus strand of QNGE01000813.1, from coordinate 18,302 downwards.
TTGGTTCCTAGCAAAATAGCTACTAGCTCAAACTTATTACTGGCCATACGTCTCACCCACCATTATTCTGACAGCAAATATCGAAAAGCGCTAATCTTTTCTGTCAGCCTAACTATGATCATTACAGGACAATAGTCTGAAAATTTTCTCGAACCCGTCTAATTGTCAGTAGAGTAATGCGGAAGATCTAAATATGTAACCTGGCAAAACAAAACCATTTCAACTTGCCGTCCACTGGGAGAAGCTTGTGGTTCTTTAGTTTCACGTCAAAATTTCAGCGCTTTCAGTCATAAGGTCTTTTAAAAGTGAATTAAATTGGGTTGACCGAAAACAATTCACTTGTGTTGTTCAAACAACCTAACTTTGTCAAGTAATCGCGACTTTTAAAATTCATGAATGAGTGTACACCAAAAACTCCTGATGAGGCTAGTCAATCTAGCACATATAGACTTGTATGGCGTAAGACGTGGGATATGTTTACTGATGTAGTTTATTATCCCACCAATCGAATGTGTTGATGTTGAAGTGAATAAAATGTAATTCTAGTCACTTCATTCACCTGTTTCAAACGAGCTCCAAACTATCACCGATGGCCTGGGGCTGGTTTTCTTACCAAATCGCACCCACTCCCCCGTTTTGTGGAGTCAAACGAAACAGATTGTTTTTCGCTACCAGAGTTTACATTCTCACTGCAAGTCCTGTAGAATGTAAGGCTGCACCCAGCTTGGATGGCGCTCAGCAAAGAATTAGATCTTAACCGCAAAGAGGTCTTTTTGTGTTCGATACAACCGAAGGACTCTGTGTTTAAGACGTTTCAGTTAAACACAAAACCCTGTCCTTCACTATTGTTGTTTTCATTTAAAGACAGTCCATTTAGAGAAAAATCTACCTTTGCAAAAAATCGACATACAGCCTTCTCTTATTCGCTGAGTAACATTTCCCATGGAACTAAAGCTGAACAGTACTCATTAAGTGTTCCCTTTTGAGATCGAGTTACTTGTTCGCCCAATTGTTGATTACTCATTGTTCCGGACTGCCCAAATACCCTGATATATGTGTCCTGTGTAAGCAGCGTGCACTCATGGGGGCTCTTGTTGCGTTAATACAGTCTTACTTTCGAGTTTTTGATTAACTCACTGAGAATCAATGGACATCAGTAAGTTCTTCACCACATACCAGTTAGGTGTGTGCGAACAATAGGGGTTCTGGTAGATACATATCAAAATTGTTTGTAAACTGTCGTAGGGTCATAGAGGTATTGCTGGATGCATCTACTCGCCGAGTGAATGATCTTCTCGCCATCCATTACGGAAGAAGCAGGTTTGTATGTGCTGCCTCTTCAGGTTAACTTAGTGTGTGCTGATGAAACATTGTCATCCGTACAATTCGTCCGATTTTCAACAAAGCCAAAAGGGAGTGACCTATCAGCCGTCTAACCTTTGAAGGTAGTCCACCTGATGGCAGAAGTTTACAGATTTTCAAGATCATACTTTTTGATTAATGGGTGGGGGGATACCTGGAAGGACACTTTCGTTCGAACATCCAATTAACTGTACAAAATCTAGCACGTTTGTTCGTCTAGTTCCTCTTTCTTGTTGTGCAAATACCTTTCTGATCAATGCAGTTAATCGATATATCCATTTTTAGGCTGCTGTGCAAATTATGTAGACCCGTCTCTTCGCGATCTGTCACCTCTGTCAACGGGGGTGAAGTAACACCGATCATACTGATTGGTCACATCGTTTTAGTGGGATAAACTGCGCCCACACGCACACAAGTTTGCAAACACACACGGTGCCCACGCACCCATCTTCAAGGCTGTCTAAATATGAAGGACAAATAGGTAAGGTTTACAGGAAAACTGCAGTTGCCAACACGACGTTTGACGAGCGTCAAGAATTGTGGCCAAATTGGACATGGCTAACCAACCGCTAGCAAGTGGATTGAGCGCTCAGGTCAAGAAGAAGGTAAGTTTGAAGGAATTTGATCAATGTTAAGAAAATTGGTCGGTCTGCACATATTTTTCTTTGATATTCAGTCCAACGCCTTCACTTATCACCATGGTAACATGTCTATTTCATGATGAGAACTGTCCAGTACGCCCAGATCAGTTTATCTAAGTGACCAAAATAGATTGGAATCGAGCGGCACTTCCATTCTATTGCCTTTCCGCTTTGTTTGATTTAGCAGCTAACCAGAATGAGGGAAATCTGGTCATAAACAATGGACGACTAACCGCCTTGAGTGAACAATACCGTACTATTTAGTTATGTTGTTCTTTTCAGGATAATAATGTCTCCGACAAACAAACTTTGTTTGTAGATAACAGAACCGAATTTCTGTGTACACTGAATTGTGTATCATTCTACTTCGATTCAATGCCGGTCTGTTTTGCTATCCGAACATCACCATTTATATCACACTGTTTTTACAACAATTTTCGTTTAGTTTCTGTGATTTCAACCGATTCCGATTACTAGAGTATACTGCAGTAGATTGAGGTTGCCTACCATCTTGTCCTACCGAGCTCCTTTGTTCTTCACTACCGAGTGTATAGAGAAATTAGGACCAATTGGTGATTACCACCATAGAACACAAATTCGTAATTGACTTGTTCCGTTGGTGGATAAGACTGATGAACCACTATACTCTTTTGAGTGGATCACAACAAATTGCACAAAGTGACCGTAAAATTTCCTATCGCTTAGAATTTCGCAGTCAGGCAGACACCACGCTTACCAGATTTTAAGTGGATAAAATGGACTGAAACGAGTTAAACAGTTGCTATTCGGACAGATTATCAGTGATAAGTAACTTTAGGGTGGAGCAGACGCTCAGAACAACAGTGTCAATATTAATAATCGTGGTTCTTTTCGATAAGATTAAAAAAGGATTGAAAAGTTATTTAATTGTTTACGTGTGCAAAATCACCATACATAATGTGCAGTGTTGGAGAAAGCAATGAAACTGATATGATTCTGACGGATAGTAGGTGAATTCGGTTTATTTAAAGCTCTTTTTCAGTTGCAGTTGGTTGTGGCTTCCGAATTCTCAGAATCTTTTACTCAGTCCCTTTGTGCAAAGAACTCTATACTCGAATGTTAGGGTCTAGCAGTAGTGCACATTTTTGGTACGACCCCGATCTTACCAATTGTGTGGGTAGTGAGATAGTGGTCAACACGGTTACTAAGTAAAACAGCGGCCAGTAATCTAATCCCGAACGTGACAAGGAATTGTACTACCTCTGAGCTCTAGCAAGAAACTAGTTCTTTTCGGAAGGAGCTGACTGAAACGTTTATAGAAATGCGACAGCTGAGGTCAATTTTGAGTGATGTCAAACTCACATTATTGAATTTTCAACTGAACTAATGTCAGACACAACGCTCAGACATTTTGACTTTGTTTGTTCTTCCGTTAGTGAGGTTGTGCTTAAGATCATCATGGTCGTTATCCATTCTTTGTCAATCTATGTTGTGCCGACATTCGGACCATGCCTTATTTGTAATCGTTACGGAACCAGCCACAAATATTATTCACATAATAGAAACCATAGTGCTCCGTGTCAGTTTATTTTTGATTTTTATGTCTGAATACGATTCAATCAAGTCACACCGCCTACAACTTGATAGCTCACAATGCGCCTTTGCTAGTCTGCCCCATTCTCTATTGTATTCACGCTAAGTTTACAAAACTAACCGACGAAATGCGAACAAAATAGAACTGCTTTACTGGCGGCATTTTTCAAACAGCAGTAATAATGATAATGATAATATTAACGATATGGCATAATATTTGTTTATTAATGAGATGATCCAAGTGACCTTAGGTTGAGAATTCATCCGTTTCTCAAAACTTCCAGAGAAACTTTTTTATGCCGAATCACTCAATCCCTGTGACCAGTCTGAAGGGCTAGGTTTGAAGCTGGTTTTGTCAACTGCGTAAGCACTCTACGCTATGCGCTCAGTACTGATCAGTTGTTATGTTATGCTTTCTGTGGTTGTGGCCACGAGAGATAATCAGAGGCAAAGTAGATTTGTGTGGTTCATTTACGAACTGCCGGTCCTATTTTCACGTCGCTTGTGTTTCTATGACTGATCAAAGCGTGTGAAATAAATTCACAGATGATGATTTTCCAACGTCCTCCTCTAATAAGTGAAAGTTTCAGATTGCCATAATTAGCGCCCACATGATTACATACCAAGCCAGGAAGGACAGACAGAATTTAATTTGGACAGTTCCTTCACTAAGTTTGCCCGTGTCATTGACGAATTCGACCTCGAGACATCTACAACACAAAGCTATATAAATTCCAAATGATTCCTGAAACAAACGAGTGTTATGATGCATGTGAATGAATTTCGTAAAAATCTCCTTTTGATACTGTTCAGTTGCGTAACACTCAGTTTGGACATGTGTCACTAACGACATTCGTTGTGTTTGTTTTTATTAAAAATGGAGCTTTATTTTATTCTCATCAATACCATCTACATCAGTTTTGCTATCGTTCTATATTGTATAGATACAATGAAGAAAGCGGTAAAATGCTCAACAGTTGTGATGGATCTAGATGAGATTCAGTTGTGTAAAAATCAGTGCTTTGGTTGGATTCGAACCAACGATAGAAACATTGCCCCATATTGCTTTTTGCTCGACAGTTGCGTTGGTGGATTCCAGGGTGACCCATTTGGGAAGAACACAGTAAATTAGAGAATTAAGACCGCAACTGAACTTCAAATATCAATTAGGAAGCCACATTGGCAAATAATATACTTAATCCGATAATTAATTATTGGAAACAGTTGCTGTCACTCGTATTTTATTGCTTATAACCACTCTGTGAGTTTGTACAAAACAACACAAATTTTCTAGCAAATCTAATCAGTTCCAGTTCAAACCATCTTGGATGACCTTCTTTGGGAGACTTACGATCGAACTGGCGCAGTTACAGAACGGAGGTCACATAAGATTTTGGTCAGCACGAAATGTGTGTTTTGGATTGAGAGCAGTTGAAATCATATTTTAAGGCCTTGCGGTTGTGTATGAATGTCATATCCAGATATTTGAAACAGTTCATTCCCTTCAGAAGTTTGAACAAAACTGTTAGAACACGAAAACTGGTAGATGGAAGCTTTTCATATTGACTCGTCAGTACCAAATTTGCAATAACACGAAACGGGTTTTTTATATCGAGCAGTTAGGGGAGCAGGGTGGATAGTCAATCGGTGGTTTGGGAAAGGTCACTACGTCCAGGGAAGGGTCAAGTTTACGAGCAATTGTTTCTGAACACACAAGGTCGGAATCAGTCGATTGAATGCGACCGCCTCAGCAAACCGCAAGAATCTTGGAATCGAGCGACGTCATAGTATTCTGAATGCACAAATTGGGTCGATAACGTGACCAGTGGTCAGGACGTGTCTTGCGACTGCGGACGCCGGTCGCTTGCATGTTTCAACAACACTGTCGTTCTTCTGTAATACAGAGCTCTGCAGCCACTTAGGCAAATGTTCCTTCATTCTGGAGATCTAGCACCTCTCGGTTATGCCTATGTAACTTTCTTTGCAGTTACATGTAAATTGATAGACAATGTGAGTTGGCACCGACAGGCTGATCTCCTTTGATTGAAGGGACAGGCAGTTTCTGGGTCCGGGCTAATACACAGAGTTCCACTGCGTTAAATGTTCGTTTAATCGAATTCACTAATCTTTGGGTTGTTTGATACATGCTATAATCACCTTTAAAAGGCATTTCTACATAAACCTTCTTTTTTCTAACTGTGGCCACCTTTTCGGAAGGTGGCGGCATATCAGTTCGTTTAACATCACAGCGCGTAGCGATCACACATCTTTTGCAGGGTGTTCACTTGAACATACATAAACGCGTCGGGAAACATATCTTCACTTCGAAACTTTTGTGATCCTGTTTGCAATTAATGTGATGCTTGAGCAACATTATAAAACCCAAGATTTCGGCGGATGTGCTTGTTACGAATACCTGTTAAACTACCAGTGATGCATTTCCGGTCACTCACGAATCGTCATCATCAACGTTGTCTTCAGCATGTGCACTTTTACTTATGATTATTTGCTAAACATCAATGTCCACCACGGTATAAATTTCATATTGTTTTCCATTATGTCAGCTCGAAGGCAAGCGGGATCGTGACCAAGAGGCTTCTGCTTTGGATTGGATCGAAGCTGTTCTTGGAACGAAAATTGACCGTTCCAAAGCCTACGAGGAGGTTTTGAAAGATGGAGTGATTTTATGCAAGTGGGTTGCTATTTTAACGTCAAGAAGACTTAATCCTATAACTAACTGACTACCATCCGTCTCGAGCTGTGTAGCTATCGGTTAATGAGCTAACAACAACACGTCCAAAATTTTATGTTGGCTGATTTTGCTGACTAATTTTAACCGAATAAATATGCCGTCCATTTCTAGAAGCTCCAAGAAGAGGCAGTCTTTTTGCATACTGCTCTGTTCTAGCGGCTGCTGCAGGAATGCGATGCTGTTTCTCCAAGAAACGGCGGTATAACAGATTTTCCGGCAACGGGCTTTGTATACCTTAGTGGCTGAATTTCAGGACTGACAGTAACTTTAACCTCTTCTGTGGTAGTCAACCCTCTCATAATGGACGATTGATTCCTCAACTGTCTTCAGGAGATGTGGGGGGGAAATAATATATGCAAGTACAAGAATTTTATACCAGAGTAAGTATGGAGGCGATTTCTGCAGTTATATGTGTTACTTGACGCATAGCAAACCTAACGACTTGAGCCTCTCCTTCAGGGGAAGCTAACGTTACGGCGAACTCATTGTCTAATGAAACGCTGTTCAACCACTCCCTTGTTGAGCATGTCAAATACTTAGAGTGAATTCTAGTTCTGCTCACTTTCTTCCTATACTTCCGGACTGCGACATCTGCATTTGTCGAAACGGCTGCTATACCGTTCCCTGTTCTGGTGTTCCAACTAAGATTACGAAATATCAGCAACTTAACAAGGAAATCCACTCGTCTCCTGTCTGCGACGTTGATTTCTTTAGCTTTTAGAATTTCCTTAGATATGCCAGTCCTCAAGTCTTCCTGCTTTTTCTGATAATCTTCTTAGCGTTGATCCACTCAATGTATCTCCGGTATTGAAGTTTGGCTCATTTCATTGTTGATCGAGTTGACTTAAACTGGCGTCGACACATATTTATTTATTTCAACATAGTGGTACTATCTAGACGATCAGCCATGCGTTTCGTTGTGCTCAGTGACCCCCTGCCAGAATCATTATGACATATGTGAGCATACTTAAAGCCTTCTATTTGGTATCGTATAATGTGGTAATACGCTAGGCCGGAACAGCTGAGATTCTTTCATCTGGTGTGATTAACTCCCTCTACATACACGGATAACGCCAGCCTACAGGGTGACAGAATACAACACTCGGTAAGTGTCTTTCAACAATGGACAAGGTGACTCATGTTGCTCACTCCTTATTGGTGCCCCTTTTGTTTGTGCAAAATATAAGACAATGGTTGATTCCACTTGCTAGGAAGGTGAAACGTTTGGGTTGGTAACCGTGGGGCTCCACAAAGCCACTCGAGCCCTCTGAGGTACAGATTAATTAACAGAAATTATTATATTTTGCTATCAAGATTAACAAGATGTGCAAGCGCACGTAGAACGCGAGGCCAGCCTGCTTCCGCGGTCATCTGCTTCGAGTGCCTGGGCCTAAAGGTCAAGTTCGTTGTTTACGCATGCATTCCAAATGGTCAGATCAGTTCGGCATCACCTACAAAAGATCGATGACCTGGAAAGTCTATTCCAAGTTCCGCTTAAGCTCCAGCGAAAACTGACCATCTTGAGTGGATGCCCACAGTTCACGTTTGTCCACTAGTTGGCGTTTGGAACAAACCATGAAACGGCTAAATAAAGTAGTGGAGTATTTGCTGTACACCAAGAATCGTCCTTTTGAAATTACGGAGACCAGCTTTCCCTATGCACGTTGCCAACTTAGAGACCTGGGCATCCTTTTGTTGACGGTGACTCTACCATAGTTAGGGTTTACTCGTTTGAAGAAGATCGCATTTTCTGCTGACGGTTCAACATTCCACTTCTGCAGCGTTCAACGCTGGAAAGTTTTGTCCTGTTCTGGTTTTTGATCGAGGCCGATATCATTCACCCAAGGAAAGAAGTTTGAACAAGTCTGTTCCAAAAATAGAAAAGAAGAACGTGTCCTAAAAATGTGGCGGACTGTTTTCAACCAACCAGTTGGTCCTCGATTATGAGAGGGGTTTTGGGGCAGTGGAAAACAACCCCAACGTGATCCAGTCCTGTATATTATCTGTGTGCTCATCCTAACTGGGTGACATGCTGGTCGGTAAAACACATACAGCCGATTAAACGATTCGTAATGGAATAACCTTGCATTTTCCAGGTGCCCTGATTCCGTACGCCTGTTCTCGTATTGGCAGACGATGTGCAACTGTAATGAAGGCGGTGATCCTGGCATGTATGCTGTCTGGATGAGCAAGTGAAACAAGTATAGGGGAAAGGTTTATGCAACAACTGATCATCACGTACCTTCGTGAAAGTTTGTCTTCCCGGAGTTGAAGGATTGGCGACAAACTCTTGATCTTGAGGCATTATGACATTATGTTCGTCCGTTCGGTTGTGTTCCTACTGTTTCTGGGTATGTCAGGATAACCCGTGCCAGAATTATTGGCTGTAGAGCCACACAATATCTCCACACACTGTATTACCTACAAATGAAGCTTTTCAGACAGGCATATCGCATAAAGTTCAGATGTGATTGGTCTTCCTGATGATATTTTTGGTCGATACCAACAACGATCCAGGCAGATCACCCAAAAGACTGTGTTACTCCTAGACCCTCCCACGTTTCCATTCTCCACTTGTTTTACCTTATGAATATGTATGTCCTACATGGATTCTTTCACTCACATAAGTTCACCCTGATCGGAAGCCATATACTTATTTATCAAATACCCATCAGAAAGTAATGGATAAGCGACCGAGGGCACCGTAGCAGTGAGTAAATAACATGCCAGAATTTTCGTTGTTTTTAAGAGAAGGAAGGGGTTGTATCACTTTCACTTGACTTCCGGTCGGCCGGTGAGGTTTACGCATTTGACCATGATTCATTCCCTTGACTGGTTCGCGATGCTGAATGGTGTCATGGTGAACTGACTGGTGGCATACGGTACTTTGCACAGCACGCACACAATAAAATGAAAAATGGCTATCTCACTTCCTGCAGAATGTGGACATAGCCGTCTTGTTAAAGAATCGTAGATTATTAGCTCCGAGACTTCGCTAGTCGAGTCACAACAACGAGGGATATTTGTAAACAGCTGAACGGCTCTCGTCATAGACAAGGTTAGGATATTTTATTCACAATTATACGAATTCATGTCCTCGAGTTTGATTCACGATTTCCCACCTTATCGTCACGTTGCAGGCTAATCAATAAAATCAAACCTGGAAGTGTGAAGAGAATCAATGAGAACTCTACAATGCCCTTCAAAATTATGGAGAATATCAACGCATTTCAGGAAGCAATCAAAGCTTACGGGGTGCCCGCCTCTGATGTGTTTCAAACGGTTGATTTGTTTGAGAAGAAAGATATCGCACAAGTTACACAATGTATATTCGCACTGGGCAGGACGGTGAGTAACTTATAATGGTTGCCGATTAATGAGGTAACCGGATTGTGTGAATTTTCGGACACAACTCCTCCAGTATTACGTAGGTTCCTCATTTCTATTAGACGGCTACAGGTCGTCTTCGCATCATCTCGATGAACAGTAGTAACGAAATGTTGATCCCCGTAATTCTTCGTTATTTCAATTCAGCTGTGTACATAGTCGGCGCAGTTAAAGCGATGTTCAGGTACTAAAAGTTCAATAACAGAAAAATCAGTGGCTCACATCCAGCACGGTGACGTCTGATAACACACTAGGTACGCACATCGCCGATATGGACCATCGCGTTGACCCCAAAAGAAACTTCCTTGTAATATGTAAAGCACCCATTGTTCGCCCCATTCTCGTCACTACAATAGTTGGTCACGTTAAAAAAAACTTCATATCAAGTACCTAATCTTATTCTATATTCAAAATTCACGTCACTTGTCGACATTCAAAGCCCAATTTTCAGTCGGCAACTGTGTGACGCATTCGTATTTTCTCATCCAGACCATTGCTCGACAACCCGGACGATTCACCATTTGAATAGTCGACTCACCCTTTGTTTGTTCGGAATAAACTATCGACGTCCTGCTCACTATTGTTTAGCTCTGTAAATAGTGTGGTTTATTCAATCATTGTTATATCAACGACATCAGTTGAACACAAACTTCAACTGGGTGGAGCTGTTCAATTCCTAGAGAGTAGTCAGTCAGCCCCTTTTGATTAGAAGCTTTAGGTTTGAGGCTGGAGTTCCTCAACAGTGTACAGTCATCTCATATGCATGCGTACATGAAGTCAAACAGCTGTTGATGCACGGGTTGTTTTACTGTTTAGCTGTAACAATGACGAAACTTGAGTTTAGTGCCCGGCAGAAACGGGCTGGATAAGAAGTTGGTCCGAATGTCTGGTTAGACAAAAGTGTCGTCCAACGTGTAAAGGGGATTATCTCTTAGTTGTATTTACAAGACCTCCATCTAGTAATTGAATCAGGCTACAGCAACGTATGTTGTGAGTATAAAAGGCGCTTGACCTGCGAAGTTGTTTATCGCACGAAATCCTGTACGGTTTATGCTAAAACATAGGACAACGAGCGTGTACACTCACTTAGACAGCTGACGTATATTCACACATATTGGAGAGCAATAAATTGTCGTTCGTCCTAGGGGCATGTTCCTCATAGTGCGTATACACTATTTCGATAGTCGCTTCTGGTCCATCGTACTCCTGGTGTTGATACTTGCTTTTAGTTCCTAAATTGTGAGTATTATATTACTTACGAACGCCGCTGCCTATTATACAACAACAAGACCTCTAACTAGTAACTGAACCAAGCTAAAGCAATGTGCATAAATATGCGGTGGAAGGTAACATAAGTTTTATGTTAGACCCGCTTTAAAAAGCCCAAGGTCAATCACATCCGAAATTTGATGATAGCCTGCTTATGTCACAAAATTCAGGTCTAAAGTACGCATTTCAAACACGCATGAACAAACTGACAAGCTGTGCTTGCTGACTCGAAGGTGAGTGGTATTTCCTCACGATAGCACAATCAAATGTTTGCGTCAATTTTTCGGTAGGATTCTTGCGTATATTGCGACTTGACATTTCGTGCTGTCCGAGCGCACGTGTGTTTAAGTGAGCCAAAATAGAATTCACACAAAGCAAAGAGCAATGAAATAAGAACGGTAGTGCCAACTTGGTGTGATAAGTGGAGGAACATGACAAACACTCACGGATGAGTTTGTTAAGTGATGTCTGAACAAACTGCAGAATGGCAATTACTATATTGTGACTTCAAACACCGAGTGCTTTTGGTACCGTCTGCTTTGGGTAATAATTTAACAATCGGAACAGATTGAGTTCTCTCCTGAAACAACGTTTTTGTGAGTAAAGTGGCTGTTTGAGCTTGTCACCACTGTGTGTAGCCATCGGAATACCCAGAGATTAATTAATTCAACCCTCCTGGAACATTAAATCGGATTGTTCGACATAATGGGCCGATAAACCGGTTTCCAGTTGTGCTTCAGTTACTCAACCATTCGTGTTTTTGTTAATTAAGTGCTTTTTATTTATTGTTTACTTTTTCCAAACAAAAAGTCATGGAGGGATGTCGGCAACACAGCCAGTTGCATAAAACTGTTCTTGGGATGTGTCATGTGATCATCCACTCGTTGCTTTCTAATTACTCATAAGTAGTCAAGATTATCAAAACATTTACCAACAAAAAATGGTCATCTTGACCTTGATCGGAGTCCGGGCCTAAAGAAGTGGAAACAATAAGCCTCTCCGATCTGGCCGACCGGTGTGAATGAACGGCACGCGCACTGTGCAGATTGTACACTTCGTAACTGCTTTCATCAGCTGTGTTTTTGTCATGCCTAAACTATCTTTATTCTACACTTTACAGATGTGGCTGCTTACATTAGGGTTGTATATGGCCAGTAAAATTTTTACCTAACAGCCACAAGGGACTCTATTTCAGTTACCAAACCACTCATCGCATCACAATTTAGGTGTTGGTCCCGAACAATAACAAAAATCAGTTTCTGACTTTATGCGACTGCATTTTCAGTGTCAAACTCATCCCGAATATACTGGACCCGGTTTGGGACCAAAACTGGCACAGGAAAATAAGAGGGAATTCACAGAAGAACAGTTGCGTGAGGGAGCAAATGTGATCAGTTTGCAATACGGAACCAACAAAGGTGCATCTCAAGCCGGCATGACAATGGGAAAGCAACGAATGATAATAGATTAGAGACTGTCACGTACAAAGGACATCCTACGATGCTCTCTTCTGTTTGTCTTTTTGTCTCTGACACATTTCTGTTTGGCGTCACTTTCGATTAATTGTTGAAATTTATTCATCGCTTTCTTGTTACCTCGTCACTGTTGCATTGATTAAAAAAATGCGACTTTCCCCTCAAAACATTTTCCATGTTGACCGATTTTCGGCAACTAACTTAATATCATCAGTGTTATATTACACGTTAAAAGTGGACTGATCTTCCGTTTGTCGATGTTTATTTCAATACCCATGCAAGATTAAATTCACAAATCGGGCTCAATCAAATATGAAACGATTCAAAGGCTAAAATCCCGCATTTAAACATTCGCCCCTATTTCTAGTACATACACATATTTGAAACATCTGTGATCGATCAGTGTTGAGACGATGTGTGATTACCCTCACTGACAGTTAATCTCCGCTTTATCATACGCTGAAATCGGTCGGCATTCTATAAGTAGACTAAAGGCTAAGGGGCGCCCTCCACTTTCTCAGGGAGGCTTGCGCAAAATCGTTACAGAAAGTGTTGCCCACAGTAACCATTGCACAAGTTACCTCACATATTGCATCCAAGTTACTACCACACACGAGAGGGCACCGATCAGTTAACAAGCAAATTTCTATCAAAAAAGTGGCCACCGTGGTAATCTAAACACAGTACTCGACATTTGGGGTCCCCAACATCGGGCAACAACGTTTACTCTCCTCAGCTGGGGTAAGCCGATCTGATACCGATGCAACTTACTCAGGTCAAAACAACACTTCATCATAAAATGTTTTCCCGAAAGATTCACTGAAAACCACGGGTCAAAAAGTTATTGTTCTCTGCATTTTAGTTTCGGTGTCTATGCTGAAATGACCAACTTCAAGGTGGCTGTATCGTGTAAAATAACAACCGAATTGCAAGTGAGACTAAGACAGCTCCAATGTGGCGTCCACTGGAATACCAAATCAATCAGCATTGTTGTGCAAACAACCCAATTAAAACAATGACAGTATTTATGTCACTAAACCTGGCTGGCTGCCTCGTGCTCGAACAGGTCCACCCAGAGCATCGGTAGATCACGAATACCCATTATGGAAGCCATACGAAAACTGCAGTTCCTGACTTATTAATGACAAACTTCATTCCACTCAAGTAAGTGATCGTAGGTCACCTCGGAGTTTGCACTAGCAAGCTGGATACACTACAAAAAGACTGCACGACGTTGAAAACAGTGGCCAAAGATTTGGCATTACGTTATAGCATAATCTGCTATCAGTTCCAAGGCATTCTTCAAAACGATGTAACGGCTGTCCTACCATGTGTAGGTGCAGACGGTTGAATCAGACCGTTTGTTTGCATTTGAGCTGGTGACGGTCCTTCCTTTCTTGTGAATCTCAGTTGTGGAGTGGATCATTGCGGACTGTATTGATAATCGTATGTCTCATATCCTGTAATTCACTGCGTTCGTGACTGTAGAAATTAAGCGCAGCAGTACAATCTCACAGTCACATGCAGTACATGTACCGTTACATATAAACTGGTAGACGCAATATGAGATGACACTGATAAGCTGATCTCCTTTGAGTGAATGCACTAGCAGCTTCCGGGTCCGAGCTGATGCACAAAGTAGGGCTGCGACAATTGTTCGTTTAGTCGACTTCATTGGTCTTTGCGTGATTTGATACACACTGTAATCACCTTAGAAAGAAAATTCCACGTAAGTATTCTTTTTTCTACAGTGGCTACCTGTTCGGATGGTGGTTTCGATCTAATATGAGACTTTATGGACAATCATTAGATTGTATTGTGCATATGGTCCAGTCTAAACCTGTAATCGTCAGCCTATCTATTCTTGATCGATGCTACCGGCGAGTGGATGCGATAGCCATAGAAATTCTACTAGGGCCTACCTAGACAGACTTACACGTTAAGAACTGAGGAAGAGTTATCTGCGGATTCTTTTGTTTTACTGCATGTTGACGAAGGACAAAATCTGCGTCGCTTATTGTGTTGATCGGAAGTGTGAAAATTAACTGCGTGCTTGACGGTGTCCAAACCATTTTACTGCTCATCAGTAGGACTACTGCGACATTTCACAGAAACCACCTGGAACGTCCTAACCTGACATCCGGTCAACCCATAATGACATCTAGGAGGGTTAAATTGAAAAAGGTTTAGTTTTGGGTGTACGATAAGCTACTAGCAAACATGTGAGTAGCCAACTTTAAAATCTATTAAATATCAGCTCGGTTTATGGTAATGCCGTACGGTATGCATCTTTGTTAGTGAACGAAGTGGTGCATGTCGAACGTGTGGAAAAAGATCTAGATCTGGACGCCAGGTAGACAAGGTTCTGGAACCCCTCAACAACAAGGCTAATGATGCACTGTTGCGGTTATATGTGGATACAATTTGGCCTTGTAGAATAGAGTTGCCATTCGTTAATATTTGTTTTCACGTACGTTCTAGTGGATAAAAGAGATACTTAGAATCTCAGACCGAGCGTCTTGTGCTACCAATCACCAACCGAGGCAGAGTTCAATCTAGCTTGAAAATTCGAGTGTGTTGTCTGCGACTCCACCCATCATCGGATGACCGAATCCACTAAACACACTCTGATTTTATAATGTTCCGCGTTGTTCAACATACTTGTCACTAAGATCCACGAGAGGACCCGGGCGTTTAACGATGGGTTATACCACAGTTCTTTATTATATTGGTCAATTTGCGTGCCCGTGGTCAGAAGTGCACGTAGCTACGAGTGGAATAGTGGTGCTACTAAGGAATTCAATCTTCCAAACAGCGAAGTAACAACGGGCGAGAAATACACAGCATAGTTTTCCATCTGTGCACGTTTGCCTATAGGGATCAGATACCGTTATGACAGCTCAGGAAATACCAGAGTTGACTGCAGAAAGCTGTATACAATCAAAAATCCCAATGCAATTGTTCGTGNTATCCTGTAATTCACTGCGTTCGTGACTGTAGAAATTAAGCGCAGCAGTACAATCTCACAGTCACATGCAGTACATGTACCGTTACATATAAACTGGTAGACGCAATATGAGATGACACTGATAAGCTGATCTCCTTTGAGTGAATGCACTAGCAGCTTCCGGGTCCGAGCTGATGCACAAAGTAGGGCTGCGACAATTGTTCGTTTAGTCGACTTCATTGGTCTTTGCGTGATTTGATACACACTGTAATCACCTTAGAAAGAAAATTCCACGTAAGTATTCTTTTTTCTACAGTGGCTACCTGTTCGGATGGTGGTTTCGATCTAATATGAGACTTTATGGACAATCATTAGATTGTATTGTGCATATGGTCCAGTCTAAACCTGTAATCGTCAGCCTATCTATTCTTGATCGATGCTACCGGCGAGTGGATGCGATAGCCATAGAAATTCTACTAGGGCCTACCTAGACAGACTTACACGTTAAGAACTGAGGAAGAGTTATCTGCGGATTCTTTTGTTTTACTGCATGTTGACGAAGGACAAAATCTGCGTCGCTTATTGTGTTGATCGGAAGTGTGAAAATTAACTGCGTGCTTGACGGTGTCCAAACCATTTTACTGCTCATCAGTAGGACTACTGCGACATTTCACAGAAACCACCTGGAACGTCCTAACCTGACATCCGGTCAACCCATAATGACATCTAGGAGGGTTAAATTGAAAAAGGTTTAGTTTTGGGTGTACGATAAGCTACTAGCAAACATGTGAGTAGCCAACTTTAAAATCTATTAAATATCAGCTCGGTTTATGGTAATGCCGTACGGTATGCATCTTTGTTAGTGAACGAAGTGGTGCATGTCGAACGTGTGGAAAAAGATCTAGATCTGGACGCCAGGTAGACAAGGTTCTGGAACCCCTCAACAACAAGGCTAATGATGCACTGTTGCGGTTATATGTGGATACAATTTGGCCTTGTAGAATAGAGTTGCCATTCGTTAATATTTGTTTTCACGTACGTTCTAGTGGATAAAAGAGATACTTAGAATCTCAGACCGAGCGTCTTGTGCTACCAATCACCAACCGAGGCAGAGTTCAATCTAGCTTGAAAATTCGAGTGTGTTGTCTGCGACTCCACCCATCATCGGATGACCGAATCCACTAAACACACTCTGATTTTATAATGTTCCGCGTTGTTCAACATACTTGTCACTAAGATCCACGAGAGGACCCGGGCGTTTAACGATGGGTTATACCACAGTTCTTTATTATATTGGTCAATTTGCGTGCCCGTGGTCAGAAGTGCACGTAGCTACGAGTGGAATAGTGGTGCTACTAAGGAATTCAATCTTCCAAACAGCGAAGTAACAACGGGCGAGAAATACACAGCATAGTTTTCCATCTGTGCACGTTTGCCTATAGGGATCAGATACCGTTATGACAGCTCAGGAAATACCAGAGTTGACTGCAGAAAGCTGTATACAATCAAAAATCCCAATGCAATTGTTCGTGGGATTACCCCCGAGTAGCCTTCAGGTCTACTCTAACTCCATTTCTGACCTGTTGCCCTTCCAGTGTTGTACAGGGACTTCAAAACATCACAACACACTGGCCAAACCCTTACCACTCAATGAGTCTCCCCAAGTAGAATCATCCACCGCGCTTGCGGTGGGCAGTGAAACTTTTTCCTGATATTACCATTCTACCAATGCGGTTTTACTTTTCTTAAACTGAACTAGCTTCGAAATCTCCGCACTCAGCGAAACCTATTTATAATAGGCACCGCGCTGACTTTGTGTTAGAAGGAGATGTCGAAAAGCACAATTTTCGTCCGTGGTGTGACACTGTTCTAAGACCATGGAGAAGCCGTTAAAGGAGGTGGATTGACTTTTTAGTTGAACTCATACTTAAATATACATGAACTTTTGACGGGTGGGACTGGATATTATTGAATCATTCCGGTGAGTAGTCACTGTCACTTATCTCATATGCTCAGCTAGTGTGGAATTAGTAAAACCTTCGGTGATGCTGTTAATCGTTTCTTGTCCAACATTCGTCTACCAAAAGCCTGTAAAAAGCCCACAATTACAGCTACCTGTAAAAATAAGTCTAGAGATGTCTCCAATTTAACATCTTTCGGAGATCCTCAGATTAGTGGACGAATTACTACTTGACCCCCTCCAAGCCACTGTAGCAAACATCGAATTAATCGTCGGGAAGCAGCACAGCTTCCGTAATCGTGCGTCATGTGTCTACTGATGTTTTGTGATATATGGGCAAAAGCTACTGGTGAACGATCGGCCTCTGATGTGGTATCTTGAGTTTTCCGAATTCTTTGACAGGACTGGTTACTACATCCACCTAGAGGAGGGCCACAACTATTCCTTCGACTATCGTTTACTCAAGTGTCATGATTATCCGGATGAACATTAACTGAACGTAGAAATGAATAGACATCAACCGGAGTGGTTTCCTGCCAACAATGACGTTCCATAAGGACCAATCCTAGACTCCTGTTAACCATTTTCTTCGTTCTTGAACTACCAAGCATCTTCAAAACACAGGTGTTGCTTTATGGTGGGTTGTAGAGTGTCTGGAAGGAGTGAAAGCACTGTAGAACTACTTGAACCGTCCGAACCAGTGAGTCACGGAAAATAACTTCTTTTCCAACATTAACAACTACAGTCAAGCATATTTTCTATCAAAATTTTGCTGGTTACCACCTTTTCTTATCAGTATTCGAACAATATCTAGAGACTCCAGTGACAGACAGTTTTTGTCTGTCTATAAGTTGTGACCTTGAATCTCTTGGGTGGAAGTGTAACATGCAACCAGAAGAGCAGGCGGAGATTATGACCGAAGATGTATTACGCAACA
>QNGE01000812.1:175358-221557 GCA_008508345.1 Paragonimus westermani | reverse complement strand
CCGAATCATCAAATCTGAACGCTCAACCACTCTCGCTTGTGGAGGGATGGGACAGTGCTTTGGCTCTATTTTCGGGTCTGAAACTCACATAGATTATAAGCCGGTGGGTATTTCCAGGAGTGTGAACGGTTACCGTTAATTTTTTTCTCGATGGATGAATTCGCGTCTCAAATCATACTCTGTCTTAAACTTAACGTATCGGTCTGCTAGATTGGGCACGTACGTGTACTTGCTGCATCGTGACGCGCATGGTATAGACACAAACGCATGCCCAATTTATTGAGTTCGTTTGTTCTGCCATCGATGAACAGTAGCGTGTGGTCGATTAACTCTTACGCTTTGATTGTTTTGAGTGGGTTGGTTGTCTAGTGTTTTGATGAGCGGGAATATGGTCACTTCTGGGGCAGTGAGAAGATTTAGTACATGGTTATTCTGACTAACCAGACTTTCAGGTCTGATGACTTGTTAGCCGATCTTACTTTTAGGCTCTTACGTGAGCTGGACGTGTTGACAGTTTGAGATTAACAGGTCTGTCTTCCAATGTGAAAACTTGTGAGATCTGTGCACCCACAAGGCGTACTGTCAGTCGACCTTTTGTTTGCCCCGGTTATCATCATCAATTTCCCAGACATGATTGTGGTCGGTTTATGTCGAAAGAAGTGACCGGGTTGCTGTGTTTATTCTCGTAGACTTGGTAGATGTTTCTTTCTGGTGGCTAGTAGGCTAATCGGACGTATAGCCGGGTCGGGGTAGACATCAACAAGACCACAGTCGGTCATTGATTTACCAAAATTCACTTATACATTCTCTGTGAAGACGCAATCCGGTAAAAGGTGCACTTAGTTGGTCACGCACCCTAAGTGTCACTGCATGACCTATGTTCTCGTGCATCTAGTTAGGAAGACCAACGTGCCCGTTTTAACATAAACATTAAGTTAAGAAGCCAGGTAAAATGGCGGACAGTCAAGGCTGAGTTTGTACCGTTCGTGTGAAGACGTGTCAGACACTCACTCTGACTTATGTTGAGAAGCTAAAATTCATCCGTCGATGAGTAAACTGAGAACAAATTGTTCGGTCTAGCATAAGGAGGCAACTGGAGTCCTGTCACACGGACGTTTTTGATATTTAAGTTAGTCCAGCCGTTAAACATCTAAGGACAGGTGAACTAACGGGTTACATCGAAAGTGTTTGACAGGAAAGACGTTTGTTGGCGTGTACTGTGCGTTGCTGTCTAGTGAAAAATCTTTTTCTTGTTATGCTTAGCCGGTTCGTTTGACAGTTTTGTTGGTAGGTAGTTTTTACCCATCACAGTGAAACACACTTGTATATCCCCGTTACCAGGGCGTTAAGTACCTAAGTGCTAAAACAATTAATTCCCATGTTATTTCACCGTTGTTATAACGTAGCACTCAAAATGTGAACAGGGGACTTGGCTGGCGATGAGCCAACACTTCTCCTGTTAGATGTTGACTGGTTCAGCGAAGTCGCTATTTCCATTTTTGCGGTGCGATGCTGACTGGTGGATTATCTGCCAGACGGTCTGAACACCACCTACACGCGGTCGTGCCTAAACTGCTGCGTATGATTACTGATGAGTAGTCGGGGATTTGGCTTATTTTTGGGTTGAGCACCACTCACAATTGATCGCCACCTTCACATTCAGATAGACTTTCCAGCCAGCCTCTTTCGAAAAGAAGCACGTGGTGTGGATATGCACCACTGACGAGCTCTAATGAGAGCGAAACTCGAGTCTAGTGCTTCTTTTCGAAAGAGGCTGGCTGGAAATTATTTGAATGCGAAGGCTGCGATCAAACGTGAGCGATGGTCAACTTCTCGAGTTTCTTGTGGACTATGGTGTTTACAGTTGACTGTTACCATTTGATGTTCATTTTTGTGCGTGTCTATGTATATTATCATTTTAACGTCACTTGCACTTCAGTTGAGACAAGTAGACATCGTTTTTAACCCCGTACGCCACCGCAGCAATAACAGGGGTTTTTGTGTCGCCACACCCCTCCTCCCAGCCCTTGTTGAACTGTTGGTCCACAAATCAATTGCATGGTGAACTTTTCTACCCTTATTTTCTTGTCGACCTTCCAACGTTCCTCTCTACTTCCTACATCGTCCATGAGATTTTTTTGTCTGACGTCATAGAGGTCTTTCCTCTGAACTTTCCTTTCTCTGTGGTAATCATTTCAACCCGATGGACACGTATTTTATTTCAACTTTGCACTTACCATTGTGCTCGCGCGTTTTATTCGCAGATTACTTATGTTATCACACCCTTTGTTGATTGCCGTACAACGTATTTGAGACCACTACACGATCTAGGATATATCACGCTTGGTCGGTCAAAAGATGAATTACCGGGAAATCCGCGTGTTTCCTCTCACAACCTTCATGTAAATGATGCCTGTAGCAAATCTGAGTATTTTCATAGTGACCTGCAGAGAGTTATGTGGATTTTGTCCCATAACTAGACCGCTTTCATTGCGTTTTAGGGAATTTGTTTGCTTATACGTTTCAACCCTCTGATTATCAGCTGATAGGTTGTCTTCAATTCGCTCAATGGGACAGAAGTGTTCCCACAAAATTCCATGATTTTTTGTAAGCAATTGCATTATGTTTGAAGTTTGTATCACTCTTTCGTAAGATGCGGCAACTATTTTAGATCGTAAGTCTCTTGTTTACTTTTCCATATCTGTGTTCCATCTCCTATTTCTCTTCCTCTGATATTCCGGCAGGTGTGGGTAGGTTTTCGTAAACTTCGGCAGAATTCTTCTGACGCTTGTGTGAAGATGCTAATCAGAGGAATGCACTTTTAATCGTGTCAACCCTAACTGACTTCAGCAGATTCACTCGATGATTTCGAGCATAAAATTCTTCGGGAATGGTATTTCACATATTCAAATCATCCGATAGGTGTAAAACGTTTTGTTTGTACTGTGGTGTGCCCTGCATGAGGGATCTGTGCAGACAATTCTTGGGTGGAAGGAAAGGCACCCTCACGTCCTCAACTCAGGAACTTCGAGGCATGTCGGGCCTTGATCAATCTCTGATGTGTCATTCAATTGAACAGACAAATTCAACAAAGGTATCGCGTGTCATCTATGTGTTCTGATTTGTTTGACAGATTACAAAAAGAAGGAAACCACTTTTGAAGCATTCTGGTGTCTAAATAATTTTGTTAGTCCAAGGCGCAAACTCCTTTTCTGTAATATTAACACAATTCGAACCTGTTCTTCACAGCATGAAATTTCCACACCGGGAGCCTTCTCATTTATGAAATTCTTTGTTTAGTCTGGTGTTAACAAGCGCGCATTGCAATGAAGACCATCCGTGTAATAATTTTGAAGCGTATCCTCAGTAACTTTTTTTCAGTCTTGGATACACTCAGCAAATAGAAACTTCTATCCAGGGTACTTTTTTGAATTCAATGACTGAAGTAGTTGATATCAACATCCTGTTCACGATTCATTTTGCCAAGCTCTTTACCGAATCGTTCTCTGTAACCTGGGCAGTTATCCACTTTTTGAAAAAATTGGAGGGTTATGTTCATAACAGGAGAACACTGGAATAATGCTATACGAGTCTGAGCAGATGTCATCGTTTTTGATTGGACCTGAGAACGCAGGTTGCAAATGGATGGCTTGTTTGTCAACTCTACACAGATGGCGTGCTTCACAAATACAACGCCTATGGACAGTCGTCCGTACGTGATGATTACCCCTGAGAGATGCAGCTGCCAATCATGGAAAATTCATTTTTTTATCAGATTGCGTGCCAGATTTTTCTTACAGTTCCTCCTGAGTACTTCGATATCTTAATGCAGTCATCCGTCTGACTACTGGCGAATAGAATAGTTTAATTGTTCACCTTCCTCACAGTTCCATCCACTTGAGATGATCAGAAATGGTTTTGTTTCGGTGGCTTCCCAGTTTTCTATGTTTTTCAGTATGTCATCCAATGTTTCCTGGTAAACTGCTAAACCTTCAATTTTTACTAAGTTGCGCCCGAGTAGACGTTCAGTTTGACGGTGTTCGTTTAGAACCAGTCAAAATGGCCAAACTCTCGCAATTGCTTAAACCGTGCTCTGTTGGTTCGAGCAAGACCTTTACGTTAATCTAACCGAAAAATCCTGCCTAGATTAAACAAAGCAACTCTGTTTATTCTTTTAGAACACTGTTCACACAAGTTTGTGGATAATCGTCTAGGTGTGTTTATTCGATCGTGCCTACCATGAAATTACAGCGTTGTGGTCAACACGTTAACCTCACAAACACTAGGGCCGGAGTGCAAATTCTGCTTCGAACGAAGACATACGCTAGTGATTTGCTACAGTAGGAGCGACATTCGAGGTTGGTATTTCCTTTGGAAGTAGGCTAGCGGAAAGGCTTATCTGGGTGCGAAGACTGCGATCTAGTTTGGGTGGTGTTCACTTTTTAGTAATATCTAATCCTCGTCAGGTCTGCTTAAGATTCGATGTAACAAGCAACTCTGTATTTCTTTCCCAACGTTATCGCTTTCCGTGTTCTTTCTAACATCATGCAAGTTGCAGTATAATAGTATCTATTTAGTTATCAGAACAGTGTGATAATCATCAGTAGTCGGGTGTTGTAGCGAGACAGGCGTCAAAATGTTTGTAAACAAATAACTTTCGAATGTTCGTGGCATACTGTGGTGGAAATCTCGATTCACCGATTATCCAAACCTCTACACAACAGAAGATCTGACAAACGGCCAATCCACATCGCGTTAAAGATACAACATCAGGATTGGTCAAACGGTCTCAGTGTTGTTTCTTCCGTTATTCGCTAATTCATCTGTTCCGTATTCCACCAATTAACATTTAGTTTATGATGTTGCATGTGCTAATGAGATCAGCCAATGGCAGGCTGTAATTTCTCTAATACATCATTAAATTCGGCGTCTCAATTCATGAATAACAATTGCTTACTGTTACCAGTACCAGGTCTTCTCCTTATTACTTGTGTGGGAGGTTTCAATTCAAGTACGATTTCTAGGGCAATTTGAAGTCCCTAATTCCTAGTATCACACAATCGCACAGTGGTTTGAGGAAGTAGTTAACGCAAGATTGTTAGAAATACAAGCTTGATTATAGTAGTTTCAAGTACGCATGACACTTTTGGGAGTACAACAAAGTTAACCGAATTACAGATTCCACGCAACTAAATCAGACGCAGTCACTGGCAAATCTTTTTATGGGTTTTATTTTTGATTTTGAAAGTTTGGAACCTGATCAGAATGGATGCACCACTTCAGGAACGGGTGCTCAGCTAACTATAGCGGTGAAGGGGAGCAAAATCTGCGTAAAAAGAATGACCGTATGCACTGGAATGGGTCGGACGGTTACTACGTCGAAGTACCACGTCGATTACGTAATCATCAGGAAACCTTAATCCAGGTCTATTGAATGTGAAGTGACCAAAGATCGTATGACTTCTCTAAGCATCGCGGCTACCACCGTGTTCTATTGCTTGTCTGTTCTGTACGCATGCTTCTGTATGTCTGCTATAGTAGGCCTGATACGACCTCAACCACTCGTCGGTCACGCTACTGATTTCACACAGGTAATGTTGGAACTTTTCCTAATAACTCATATCTGTTATCCTATTCATCAGGGCCGTTTCAATTTCACCCTTGTTTAATGAATTCGACAGTTCTAAGCACTTTCGTTTGGCTCTTAGCGGAAACTACACGTCATCAGACGGTAGCCGTTTTATCAGCATCGTAACGAAACCAGACCCTTCACTGCGTGTTCCAACCTAACCAAAACCTGGACGCCTTCACAATTGGATTTCTTTAAAATTTTCTTACCTACCACACTACTTACCAGTAGTGCAATTTCTACGCCCAATAGTAGTGTCGGTGGGCAGGGACGTCAGAAGCCATAGGCAGTCAACGATCTATATGGTTTTGTGGATTTCATGTGGTACAGTAGAATTGAGATAGCATATTTCCGGGCTCCAGTAATAGCTTTACTATGTGCCCGGTGGAGTCCATACTAAGAGGTATACCGTACTCGCGTAAATGCTTACCGAGTGGATGAGGCATCTCATGTGTACGAAAAATTGGACTGGTTCGAATAATCGACCTGATATCCTTAAACTAGGACAGAGTCAGCCGACGTGTATTGGTGTGAAATTGAGCATCAAGTGACAATGCGGGTAGACTACCGTCTGAAGGTAGACGGACATCTTTAATTTAGAGTTAGGATCTAACACCGGGGTGTAACTGGTTGAGGGCAAACTTTGACCAAAAGACTATACCTGGGAGCGCTCTTACAAACCCATCAACAATGTAAAGCTGTGTGGCATACAATCTCTGTTCTTTATTCACCAATACGGCACTTATGCGTTAACTCATGGTTCTGTAGTCGTCAGACCGAAAAACCTAAATTATATGCTGTTTAAACTTGCTACTCCTCTTTGTGCTAAATGTTCCACGTGCTTGTGGGGGGGGGTAGTTTACGGTTGTCCCACAACCAGATATTACTTCTTTAAGACAGGTGAAAACCCACTTAGCTAGTCAAAGGAATTGTGAGGTCTAATGTGACTTCAACTTTGACGGTTCCTATTGCCCCAAAGCACCGAGCCTCAGAGATGACTTTTAAACCTAGTCATCGCTTGCCCACCCATTACTCCTAAGGAGTCAACTATCGTATTCCGATCGTCAGGGAGGTAGCCATTCATTAACAAGACAATCCACAATTGTGAGGTTCGGAGAAATTTGGGCCGTGCACCTGTCCTGACCTTCAGCAATTGTTTGCTTATTCTAAGGTCTAGTTTGGCATTTATTGGTGTTAATGTGTGAAAACTCGTTACCGAATCTTCCCAACTGACATTCATCACGGTATAGTTTGTTATGTAGCTGGAAGCACAATGAATTACCGAGAACAAATTGCTCACAAAGCCATGGTTTACATCGACCGAACTTTTGCTGTTTATGTGTGAACAAGAAACCGTACTGCGTCTTCGTTTTTGTGCTGGAGGTTTGTTTTATACTGATTATTTACCAATTTATTCTTGTGTAGTTGTGTTGGTTCATAATTGTTATTGCGTCTGTACATTACGATAATCTACAACTGAGCTCTCTTTATAAACGCCTGCATTTATGCACCTATGAAGGTTGATGGGGCACTTCATGGAATGGTTGATAGTTTCGCCACAAATAACCTGAAAAAGGCTGTATTTGATCATAATTTCATACCTTTCAATGCAAAAGTTCAACCGAAGCGACTGGGTGACTAACGGAGCTTTTCACACAGGGACGTCCTAAATAAGATGTGGACTGAAATTTGCAATGGATTCAGATCACTGGACGTTATGTTGCACAGAAGTGTAGGTGGTCCTTTGTCTCTGCGTCTCTGTAGAAGCTTCCAATTTGAAATCTACTCCCCGCCTTTGACCTATATGGCTTTAAGCTTACTCCACTTTAGGCGATAGGTTAGCTCGTTGCCGCTGAAATGCTCGAGGAAGAAACACGGTTTCTTTAGGGTACATTGACGGAAAGCTTTTATTCATATCCGTTTATTGAGTTATACACTAGGTCATTGGTTAAGGGCTGTACCGGTGACTGTATCCAGATAAAAATGTTCTTTCCTCATTTTCAAGTTGAACAATGTCACGGTTCGGTTTTAACCAGATGGATTATCCTAGCTGCAGCCAGACGGGTGTATAAAATCAAGAAATTCGCGGTCATTGAGGATACTGTGCAAGGACAGAAAGCACCCGGTCAGTTTGATTGCCGACTCACCTACCCTTGGGGATGCATACACGCCTACCGTACATCAGGACAGCTGTAGCCGCGCTTCAGTGAACACATTTTGAAATGGTCATGTACATAATGGATTGTAACAACTTGGGTTGGAATTATGAATCATCTAAACATGACGGATTGTAGTGACAGTGATGCCGAAGTGTATAATCTTACGTTTACCATTAGGCAAAACAAGATCTGTAGTTTGCCGAGGTCGTCGCCACAAGTCAAACAACCTCTAGCCTTTTCATTCATAGGCCCATGTTTGGCCGTCTGTCTTTTCCTACACTCGCAAGATTAAGTTTGTATTTTCCGTAAACTTCTAGTAGTCTTAATCACTTCTATGAGTTCAGCAGTCCATATCTAACTTCTTCTCTTCTTACGTAATTCTTGTCTACCATCTAATATTTTAACGTACCTTTCATTATGTGGTCCGTGACGATTTGCTTTCTTAAAGACTACTGTTCATTCTTTCATCTAATCTGTGGTAAATCCTATGAAGGCTTAGTTTTGAGTTCAAGTCACTTTGGTCTCGTGCGTCAAGCCTATTCTCTTCATCACAATCTCTACTCTTGTTTGCTTCATATGGATTGTTCTAGTTTCGACGCAGTGAAAGACAAGGTAAAAACACAATATGCCTTGTACTTTATCACTGCGGTTTCTCGAAGTTGTTGGGAGTAGCCAATGCTGTAAGTGGGTCATGTTCGACCCCGCACTCCAGGTTACTAACCAACAACCGGGAATTCATATCTGTTAATGAGTGTTTTCTACTGTGAAGGTCTTGAGAACTCTGGGAATACACACATTTGTTTGACGTGTCTAGTTGCTAATCTTTTCCTCACTTCGATTTGCAGTCAATGAATGAAGTACACAATTTTCCAAATAAAAGATTTATGACGAATTTGGCAAATTACTAATGTGAACTTTACTACAGTCAGTATTAGAATTTAGTCTGTTAATTTCTATCATTTGTGAAAAACAATCACGCTGAGCATAATACAGTCCACAATCAGCAGACCCATGCTACGAGAAAGCTACGGTTTATTATGTTTTGAGGACACTCTGACTAGTATGAATTGATATTAATGTTTATCATGGAATGCTAGATGACGGAATAGTAACATGTTTGTTTTCGTTGCGAATTTTTAACAAAACAACTTCGTTGTATCACATACGAACACAGTAAGGACATCATATTTAGGTTCCACAAAGGTTGGGAAGAATGTGCGTGTTGATGGATTCACAACTGTCTTGAGAGCATATGTTGTCTAATGAAAGCTTGCAGAAAGTCAGCTTATTAAACTGTCTTACAAGGCTACTACTACTGTTTTGAGTGAGTAGTATGCGATTCGCTTACCTCATTTCTATTAGACAAAACTCTATCTCAGTCAAGTTCTTTACATCGGGTTCTACTGCCCTATATAAGGAGTGATTTGTGGTCAGCGACAAATAGTTCGTTGACATTTTAAGAGAAGTGCTTTTAAAGGAATCTCATGTTCAAAGATGTATACACAATTTACCAATGTTTACGTAGCGACACCAGAGTTTCTTGCAAAAATGTTCAGGCTTATGCATCAAAATAAAATTTCACATTGTTTTCGTATATCGATCGCAACAGAGTAACCGTCGAACTGTCAAACGTCAAGAATAACCAAGGGATGTTGAGGTCGACGATAACTTTGAGGTTTGTAATAACTTTTATTCAGAAGGGAGCTCAACTAAACGATGTCACTGTAGGGGTGAGCGGTCGTGTTTAGTTGAACGGATGTTGACACACCAACTTATTACCTAAGGCACACCACGCTCGATTTTATTTTGGCTTGTCAATGTTAACGTGATCTTTGCCTGACCTCACAGATACATAAACATTTTGCCCGTTGCGTGTGAGGTGACATATTTAGACAGTTGCAGTAATATTGTCGACGGAGGTCAGTACGCATTTTCAAGGAATATACTGTTCATCACTCGGGAAAATCAGGCCTTCTGTGGTCAATCGTAAGATTTGTTTTAGTTTTGCATGACTCAGTTGCGACTAGGTGATTTTCAATAATTCACTGAATAGGCAACAGGTTTGACGGATTTTGAGTTTGAAATGTAGTTCTTTTTATACATTTCCCAAAGATTCCATCATTAGCGTAAATAGTCATATTTCATTGCACCAAAACGATGTATCTTGTAGGTTACACACTCAGGTTCGGGAATTTCGCTTACTTTCGCAATACCACATCGCATCCCATCAGGAGACAACACGGAGTTTTGCGAATGGCTATCAGAATCGTGATGGTCAACTTCGTTGTCTTTTAAGTTTAGGGATGTGCACATAAAACAAATCGGAGGTTGGTTTCACGTTTTTGTTGGGTAGACTCTGAGGTCAACTTTATTTTACTGACAGTCGTTTTGCAATACTGGCTTTTCACTTGCTTAAATGGTGCTGTTTTTTTTTCCAAATGAGGAACTCCAATTTTGAATGCGTGTGAATTTGGAAGTGAAAACGCATTACTGGTTGTGTACGTTACTCTCGAACTATGGAGACAGTGTTCAAAGCATAGTTGTTGCCAAATTTATATATTGTTATCCACATTTTGCTGTCCAGTAGCTACAAACCTGTTCTAATTTGCTTTCGTTTTTCTCAGTCGCATCCGTATTTCTTGGCACACAAGTCTACATGCACTTAGACAAATAATGAGAAAAATTGGTAGTCCTAAGGGTTGCCCATCGAATTCCATGCTAAAAATTCTAAGTAAAATAGCCAGTCGGGCCAATTATTTGGAGAACAAAATTAGGACTAGATATCAACAGGACTCTTCTAAGAGTAGCACGCAATTAATTTCGTAGTGAGAGTTGACATGAACAAGCATTCTGCCAAGTAAGAACAGCGTAAACGGCTGTTATTAATCCCCACAACGTTGATACCAAGGAAAGAGTTGAAATTCGCTGTTTCATCCGGAACGAAAATTGAAATATCCGCAACTTTTCCATCCACCTACAAGCAGTTTTCAAAGTGCCAATTTGGACAACAACTTCAAACACAAATTCATGTTAGTTTGATCGCTGTTATCAGTCGTTCTGGGTTTCAGCGCGGACTTCTGTTAGGTCAAGACGATACCGTCTAAAAAGATTGATTGGTCAAGGGACAACTTCAGGTTAGTCATGGTGTAACTGGTAAACTTAGACAATTGTGTTTCGTAACAGATGAATACTGACCTCAAAATCAAATTCACTTTCATAATAGTTCACGTTACTTACGGAATATTTGGGTTTTGAACTGAACATTTAAAACTTCGTGTAATGTGAAGTTTTCATAAAGGACTTTACTGCGCTGTTTTCAAAGAAGTAACTTTAGGTTCATGCAACTTCATGGAGAATTTGCTCACCATAAGTGTGTGCAAATCGGTGATATCAAGGGTTTACCAAAGCTATCCCAAATTCTGATTTATTAAATTCGATGTAGAGGAAATGAATATCCTTTTTGTGGTTTTGTATGACTAGCTTCGGTAGTAAACCTAGTATAATGCTGGATACGTTTGTACCAATTTAGTTGCAGTAAATAAGCCGAGGGAAAATTCACTACAAGCTGGTAGCTTTTTATCAACTATTCTGGAGTGTGCCACAAAACGATTGAAAAATACCATTTTTCCACCAACAGAATTCTTCATTTTTTCTGTTACTGAACGCTTTCTTTCGATGGTTAGTTCATGTGTTTTTGAGGTGTCTCACAGGGCTTCTAGCACAGAAGATTGCACTTTGCAGTTAGTGTTCCCCTGTTGTGCGTTCTTTACCCGTCAGGTACTGCGTGTTCTTAGGAAACAAAATGGGAAGGCTAGTCTCAGACAGTTTTAGGAATTACCTTGACCACTACTTGGTGACGAAAACTAGAAACATGAGAGCTGAGATACTAAACTTCTTTGCTGTCCAGCTTCTTAGCGTGTTACAAGCTTCAGTTGAATGTTTGAGTTTGCTAATCAAACCAAGGGAACAATATTTAGCTGGTTGCGGAGTGCAGTGTGAGGCAACACGGTTCAGTTTTTGAAACCTCAATGTTTACTAATAAAGGTTTTTAAAAAATGAGCCATTTCTCAGTGTATTGTCGATACGCCAGACGTTATCAGCTATTGAGGTTCAAAATCGTAGTAGTTTCGAATTCCGGGGCAGTTGTTTTTAGAACATATTGCACGGCCATTCTGCCTTCACTAAACAGAAAGGCTAGCTACAACCAACTATGTATGTCCTGCCTACACTGGTACGATTGATCTGGCAGCCATCAACTCAGGTATTCCTCTGTGACTAAAACACCTGGAGAGCTGGATGCAAATGGTGGATTAAAACGCCTTCTCCCGTAACCAGCCACATGATGTGTTACCGTCCAAGAACTGTACGCAATGATAACTAAACTGCGTATATCTGCATTTCCTTATGTTCTCTTCCCACTACGTAGAAAACAGTTTTAAGCTCGATCTGTTTCAATCCTTACTGTTAGTTCGGCGTCTTCGAGTACTACAAGAAATCTACGCCAACAGCCGTTTTCTCCGGGATGCATAATTAAACTCAATCGAAATCATTATCTTCAAGGCTATCTGCCGAGCTTGCGACAATAAACATTCTTTCAACGTCTAGGTAGCTCTAATGACACCTGGAATCAGAAAGCAATAACAGCATTAAAAATACATGTAGCACGTAATTAACACGGCATCAAGTATGGATGAATAACAAAACTAGATGACAAAATACCGAGACTACGATGAAAAGAAATGTGATTGTTGTGGATCACTGATTGAACCAGTGGAAGCTTGCGGACTATGGCGGACAGATGGGTTGATGTAATAGAACTTGATTTGCAATTCTGCTGCTGGATGACCCCGTATAAACCTTGGAGTTAAAGTTTCTCATCATTAAATCGCGTATTGTTTGGCTCATGTGGTGGCGTCAAGACGGGGTGTGTTGTTTAGCATGCTATGGGACAATGAATACTCAGTTTTCTTGATGCGCCGCGTAGCAATGTGTATGTGACAAAACCTGGATAGTTATCGTGGTGATGTTCGTAACCATTAGCCATATGCCACACAGCAAACAAGGCGATGTGTTGATGGCAGAGTTGGAACCGCTGATTATGTCAGACGTTCCATATCAGCCGCTGTGTCGGGCATTGATCACATGAACAGAACCGCATTTGCTGTTCACATTATCTGTTGAAATGTTTGGCAAAACGCTATCAACATCGAGACACCTCGGGTACTGAATACAACATGTTAGACGGATAACTGACGTCAATGCTTGCATAAGTTCAACATGTTAATTAAGGAGAATGTACGGACAACATCGTTGGTGGTTTGTTGATCAGTTTACCATGGTAGTTCAGTTGTACGAACAAGGAGTTGTCGATTTCAAACGAGGTTATTCGAATCCCGACAGTTCTAAATTAAAGCACTACATAAATATGATGTCCCTATTTTCTGAGTCTTCAAACCACGTGGTAACTTGCACAAGGGTGCACCAACTGCTGGGGCTCCGTTCACATGTCTTTAGCGGTTTAAACGCGTTATTTTTTGTGTCAGGCGTTCGTTGTAGGTAACACTCACCGGTCACCCAGTCAATCAAATACAATCCAAACCGTAGTTTTTTTTGATTAAATTCACACATGCTCACCATGCTCTATGATGGTTTCACCGGACTCTGAGTTCACACCTACCTACCATCGTCTATCTGTGTGGATCTCGTGCACATTTACCCATTATCATGTGACTCAGCAAACACAACGTGACACGGATAGCCAACCTATCACGATAGCGCGGAAAGCAAATAGACACGCCAATCGCGCAAAATCCTGCAAAATAGACATCTCTGCTCTGGCTACTGCCATACCGTGTGGATCTATGTTGTTTCTTCGTCTCAGCCTAACGCTGATCACAGCTGACCTAGCTTCTCTTTTGCTGATGAGTTCATATAAGTTGACGTCGGATGTTAATTTTGGCAAAAAATTTTAATGAGTAGTGTGGCAGATTTATGATTTCAGAAGAGACCAAATTGTGAAGAGTCAGGGCTTCGGTTGGATTCGAACCACCGACAGACACAACATACCTCAACGCGGCAAGCGTTCTACCAGCTGAGCTACGAAGCCACACCAGAAGCTCAGAAATTTCACATTTGGACTCTGTTACCCACCTGTCCCNGGGTAACAGAGTCCAAATGTGAAATTTCTGAGCTTCTGGTGTGGCTTCGAAGCTCAGCTGGTAGAACGCTTGCCACGTTGAGTGAACAATCCTAAACAACTTCCACCAGACCAAACTTGGTTCCGCTCAATCGTTCACCGCTTTCAATCTTCCTGTGAGCTAGTCACGGAAGCTAGCATCATGGGAGGGGTATGATAGGCCTTTATATTTGTTAACATTTTGAAAATTTCGGCCTTCCAAACGTTTCCATTAGACTCTTACTGCGGCTGCATCCGAATACCGACCTTCCCAGGTGGAGTAGAACAAACACTGGTGACACAACGGGTCACACATCACCAGTCTGAAGACTCAACCAGACTACGTCTGACAAGGTCCGACCCATTCACAATGTCCATTCTTTCGAAACTACGCACGATTCTCTCAGTGCGCTTCCTGATTTCAACCAGCAAAAGTTCACAGTCGTTTTGTTTCGGAATTCTGGACTCCAAGTAACAAAAGTCAAGAGGCTACAAAAGTCTACAAATCCGCTATCTGCGCATACACTTGGGCATTTGGTGGTAACCGAAAGCGTGGAATTATTAGCAGGTAATGAACCAGCTCTGACCCAATGCTAGTAGTAGAAATAGAAGACCGGGTGCTGTGGATATTGCCACGACTTCATTGCATTTCTGGTTACACGCAGTTTGATAAATGTCAATAATTTAGGCACCTGTTTGAGCGATCTGAGGCAAGCAAGTGCCATTCAGCTTGTGCTGTTGGTGTTTGAGTCACAGATTTTAACAGTTGGACCAATGACAGCAAGGTAAGCAGGATTGTCTATAGCCCTCTCATTACAGCCGAAGCACACATGGCCGTGATGCACTGTCGTCTGCGAGCCGCTAGCTCGCAAAATGCGATCTCCACACTTTTACCGGCGGTTTTTTTGAATGCAGTCGTTACTGGCCAGACTGGGTGACTTGGTCTACTGTGTGCGAAATTCTTTTCAGTGATAACAGGTCGCGCGCATAACATTCCCATGAGTGCAGTTTGTATCTTCTTGAAGAAATAAAGACTTAGGACACTGGAGAGAAACTCACAAGAAGGGCAATTAGTTGTGACCTTCCCCAACATTCTTTTACGAATATCGTATCTGTTCTTAACACAATGACGGTCTCTGAACGGTGTGCGATGCACTGACCGTCCACTCTAGGTGTAACAGAAACCAGGTCTGTGGTAGATATTAAAGGCGAGGAATACATGTACTAGGTATGTCTATGCACCGCCACGGTCGCCAGTGTGCGAAAGGTGGCGGTGTAGCCCTTTATATTGGCAGCCGGCTCAGAACCTCTTTGATACAAGACCGGCCCTTCTGAGCTCGTTCGAAACCGTATGGCCCGTTGCACATGACACCCGATCACCTCATTCTCTGACCTGTGTGACCTAGTGACTGTCCTTTCACGTCAATGGCTATTTACTAAATGACGTCATGTGCAGGCGGATCTCTGATGGATCTACGCGAATTCTACCCAAGTGTTTTTAACTATTCCGGAAATTACTTTGACGCCAACAAAATTTGTGCAAAACTTTCGTCAGTTGCTTTCGAGCTCTACGACGTACTTTCCCACATAACCGGAAAATGTCAGACGGCCCACAAGCCACAGAGTATTTTGAAAATCTTCAAAGCCGTATCGAGTTCTAACCAAGAAGAAATAGTATGTGTGAGTTAACGTTCTTCTTCGTCACAGCAACCAAGCAGTCCACATTTAACTTAATGAGTGAAGTAAGAACGTGCCCCTGATTCAAAACTTTAAAAAAAATGTGCACGGTACGGACTCACTGCGGAACTTAATGATATGTGCTTGGCCCGGCACCTTGGTATTTCCGTTACTTGATGACTGGTAGTTTATTGTGCTGTTACGAAAGTCATAAACAAGCATGTTTAGATCAGAGCATCTAGGCGACTCAAAGGATCCACAATACGTGAAATTTACTGACATTGATGAGACCAGCTGGGAACAACAACCGCTGTGAGTTACCACCTAAATTTGTCCAGCAAGTTCAGCGCCAATACAAAATAGTACTGCAGCACTACTGCGTTCACCAACAACAGCCTTCCCGTAATGGATCAGTTGCGTTTCACAAGTGAAATGATCGATTAAAATGAGGAAGTGGCTAATGTTCTTGTGAGTCAGTATTTGGATGAGTTCGCTATCAGAGTCAGTGTGTATGTCGAGTACCAGTACTACAAAGGTTATGGGAACGGCTACTTTCATGTCAGATATCATTTTTTCAAAACAATCAACGGTTTGTGAAAATCAGTCCCAGTGTTTTGATCTCAATAATCTTCCAGTAGTAAAAGAGTGGACAAGTCCACTCTGTGAACTTTTAAGCGACCTCTCTGGACAGGCGTGCCTCTGAAAACTTAGAAGATGCATCCAGCATCACCGATTTTTGAAGGTAGTGATTGCATTGGGCCCGTTAGTTATACGCCGAACGTATTAGTAATGGTCGTCTGAATGGTGAAATAGAGCTTGACTGACGTTCAGTTATGTAAGCATTTCATCCATTTTACACTGTTGTGCGAGATGCAACATGGATTTAGAAAGGGTTATCATGTACCTCCAACTTCGTTGTTGCTCAGGAGAACTGAAAAAAGCAAATGAATAAGGTAAGCCAGTTGAGATGGGATTTCTTGGACTCCCGAAAGACCTTCGACTAAGCTGACTTTAATCCCCTGCGTGAAACTTCACGCGTGTGGTGTAGCAAATCCTCTACTACCTACCGACTTCCTTCAAGTTCGTCACTTTCTTATCAAGGTAAACGTTTTTTTAAATTTGGTTTTATGTGTATATTACGTGTTACAAGGTTCCATTCAAGGGTCTCAGTTATTTTTCCATTTGTTATAATTATGTACTAATTACACCCTCTTCGTGTATAGTGCATATGTTGGCAACGTTAATTCTTTGATGAAAAACGGGTTACACGGCCGCAACCCTCTAATCATGTGTATATGCGCCTGCGTCTCGGATGAGGTGAGTTTACGACATTCCTTAGTGTTTATGACCCAAATACGAATACGAAGGACCAGTTCTTGAATACTCTTAACATCGGCTAGTGGCGGACTGTTTTTGCTGGGTGACTTCAGAGCTCGAGTTGGGTGCAATTCGGCAGCTTGATTGCAAGCCCTTCGGATCACCCAACATTGGTGCGGTTAATGAAAACGAGAATCTTCGGCCCCAGTTGTGTACCACTCATGAGCTGGCTGTCACAAACAATGCATATGCACTAGGTGCAAGCGAAATGACGAGCTGGATTCACTTATGACATGGTAATCATCTTTTGCTTGATATCGTGGTCGTGTGAGAGCGTCACATTCACGAACAGCGTACCACATGATGGATAATCAGACTGGCTGGTCAAAACCAGAATGTTTATTTATTTTTGCAAGTCCTTTTAACATAGTTCACGTGAGCAACGGCAGGACCGGGATGTTCAACGGTTGTAGATCTTGAAATTGTGGTTGATCATCTGATAAAATCGTATGCACTGCCGCTGACGATTTGCAGCGACAACCCTTTAAACGGGTAACAGTAAAGAGCATCAAGAAGATAGGTATCAAACATTGCAAACGCCCCAGCTGACTGGGTGACTTGAGTGGAGAGAAGAGTGATGTGTTCGTTGTTTGCACAGTGGACCCAGACAGTGAAGATAATGGACTCAAATCCCGGGGTTGTCGCCACTAATTTGCTCCAAGGTTCCGCAGAGTCGGAGACGACTGACGAGAAAATCAGAGTGATTCGATGAGAACCAATCTGACCGCTGATAACACACAGCTCTAGTGTTCAATTAAGACGAATTTTGGCACCTTCCTTTAGCCTTTTAAAGCAGTAATTGATGGGGGCTCGTTCAATTTGTTCGTCCAATCAGAGGACACCGTGACAGTCTGGTGCAAGCAGTTTGATAATCTACTAAACTGGTCATCTCTTATTGATGGAATAACCGCAGATAGCCTGACGCAACATGACGTCAGCTCTACTTGCTCCATCTCCATATATAACAGAGGAATAGGGAGCTACCGAACAACTGCCGAACGGAAAGGCGATTGATGAAGAAGCGTCGCTACAGCAACTTCTCAAGCATGGCGACCATGTCTCGTGACGTACGTTGCCCCAATAGATCCCTTCGTCTGGGAACAAGAAGCACTCTCCTGAGGATGCAAGAATACTTTGAAAGTAAGTTTTCCTGGAAGTAGGGGTGGCAAGCAAATCACCGACAGTTACCAAGTCATTATTTTACTGAGTTGCGCTGACAAGGTGCCAGCAAGGAACTTACTGCACCGACTCAGTGTGGAAGTTTTGGAGATCTCTGTTCCTGAAGTGAAGTATGGATTTCGGTGGGGTCGCAGTATGATCGACATGACGTTTGCTGGTTGCCGGACCCTGAAGGAGTGCCGTAAGTGCACCGGGCTCCTGCATGCTCTTGTAAACTTCACCAAAGTGTTTAATTTATTGAGGATCATCACTTGGTGATTTTAGCGTAAAGCTGCGCTATATCTTGGTCCGAGCGTTAGTTAATTTATTTTTGACAGCAATGCCGACAGCTGTTTTTCAGAACCCTGGAGTAGATGTGGAAGCTGAATACCACATGGATGGTTTCTTTCTGAATACTGAACCTTTTGGCTCCTCTGGTCAGTTGCGTACTTCGATACTGCACATGTGTGTGTAATAGTGGGTTATTTACACGCAGTAAAGAGGAACTTCGACAGTTGACCCAAATTTGATTTGCATAATACCGTCGACAAAACATTTCCTTTCATTCAGCCTTCATCGGGGTCCTGCAAGAAGGAAAACAATGTGGACAACTTCACAGAATTTTGTTGCTTGTGTGAGTCTGCCGACAGACCTGTCATTGGAACGCAAGTCTGGAGCGAACGTGTCAAAGGCTAGCATTCATACGTCATGAAAGACTCATTTTAAGAACTGTAGTTCGCGGATGAAAATCAAGCTGCCTGGCTGTCTTTTAGTGGTGCCGTCTACGCTGTAGTACAAGGGGAAAACTTAGTGCATCAACAGAAAGTGCTTTGTCTGAGCTGTCTCCATCTTCAGTGTCCGGCGTATTCTTCAGGCGCTCACGGTTTTAGACACTAAGGTACTTCGGCAAATGGACACGGAATGGAGTGAATTCATATTTGTTCTAAAACAGCCTAATTGCCCAGGACGTGTCCGTAGAGGCAGATGATTCTGGGACAATTAGGAGTAATTAAGTGAAATCCTGATATCCAGAAGCTAGAGTGCCAAGATAATGTCCACTTAGTGTTTCTCTGTTGTTATATGGGCCGTAGGTCTTTGGATGAATTAATCTTAAACCGGATCGTTTAGAAAACCGGGGTCTGGTCAGACTTCCGAAGGTTCGGTTAACAACTGGGGTGGGGAGCGCTTGAAGTGAAGCGCGCTGTACACAAAGGAACTAGGGCTGACATAGACATTAGTGACATGAATTTATGGCGTCTTTTGATATCAGAGGTTATACAATGCCTTATAATATACACAATTGAGAAGCGCAGTATATATCTGTGAGATTACTGCATTCAGTTGTTGCTTCGTTTGTCTATGAAAAACGTCGACATTGGACGGCACCACCTATTATGTCCTTTGAAGGTAACCAGGTGACCGCGCGAATCCGGTATACCATATGCACAACCCGTCCGAAAAGCTGTGTCGGACAGATAAGCGACAGACAGGGAGCTGCTTAAACATCTCTTGTCGAGAATGCACCCTTCCAACCTGAGTTTAAAATGAGTATGAAAGGGACAGAGTGACCTCCAAGCGAGCTTCAGTTGAGGGCCCATCTACAAGTCAAAGCTCAGCTGGAAATTGGTCTTATTTTTCTGACTGCGGACCAACCAGAGATCAAGTGTGTGAACAAGACGATCAAGAGCAAGGCTATACTAAAATACATCAGTCAGAAGTGACTAAACATACTAATGAAATATCAGGTGCACATGATAATTGGGATAACAACATCGCGTACTAAATTCAAAATTTTGAGGTAAAAACAAATTTTGTAATTTTTCATAACGATAAGAGCAATCTGCTAAAAACAGACTCTTTCCTGCACTACTCAAACATCCCCAACAACCAAATTGTTAGCTAATGGTTTCCTTGAGTAGATGTTTCATTTTCGTTGGCTAAGGATGATGCATATCTGTTCCGCTTGCTCACCGACTGAATTCATTTCGGTGGTTTGAGCAAACTGAGTTGTGTTTTTACTAATCTTGGTTAGTGCTTTTATGCTGACCAGTATTCTCCTCCCGTTTTTGTTGAAATGTACATTCAGCCAAGATCACTGTGCTTCATCAACTGGTATGGTTGTGCCATTGGTAAGCAAGAAAAACGCAATTTCTTCTGTCTTACGCGTTCTTTGATTAGAATTCGGACACACTTGAGAGAACTTCAAGTGTTCCTTCTAATTGCATTTCGTTTTTATCAGGGACCATAAAATCCACAAGTATATCTACAATCTAGACATCCTGTTCATCAGCAAAAGCTGTGGAAAGAAAATGAGGTTCTGGTGCTCATAATTATTTAGTTTTCAATTAAATGGATGCAATCAACTATGCTTTTAAATCCCGTGTGAAATTTTTAATGCTAATTAATTCACTTCGGGATGCCGTCTGACTGTTAACACAGTCGATCCGATCTCAGATTCTGGTCATTCTACGTATGTGTCTGTTATACGTGGTTTGGGAAATTCTGACTCAACAGGTCAAACGGAATTTTTATGCTTACTGCATACGACAAGAATGGGATGAATAAGGAAGATGATTATGTCTGAATAACGACCGTTATTGATGGTTTGTAGGGTCCGGTTCTGTATGATTTGAAAAGTAGTGATATGCACACAAATGCTTGTGACGTAATCTCAAATGACACTTAATGGATAAAATAAGTATGTTGAAATGAATATACGATAAACAACTTGTCAATAAAAGTTTTATTGCGGTGAAAGGTCCATCAGAGTTTATATTAAGTCAGTCGAATTTACATCTATGTGAGTTTATTCCAGTCCATCGAGTAAAGTGTGTTGGTGTAAGCGGCAGTCTCACAAGTTGGTTTGAGCGTGCTTGCAAGAATGAGGCGTGGCCTGAACTAATGACACACTTAAACCCATAAACTGAGCAAACTACGTCGACATTACTAGATTTCGTATAGCTGTGGCATCTCACTACAGTTCGGAGAGGTTGTAAGTTTAGTGGCATGAAACTTCCTGCAGAACGTGGGATAAAAACACTATTTGTAGTCATTGAAATTTAATGACTAGATATCCTTCACTATTGAAAGACAGGACCGTGACGTGACTGGCAGATTCTTACGAACGACTCAGGGTGATCATAAATAATGACAGCATGTCAGTTACGCTCTTTGTTCTTCCAAATGCGCAATAACGCCCATCAGTTGATTGACGTGAGCACGAATAAAAGGCAGGTCACCTGTCACAAGAGCTTTTACAGAGCACCGTTTGCCTATTGACTGGACGGAGTGTTGCCATCCGCTTCTCTGACAGAATTACTGTGCTTCTGATGGGAGGGAGCTGCTTTGATCCGTGCATTTCAAAATACTAATAGATGGAATGCCCGGCATTTCATAAACAGTGTTTGGATTAAGCAAACTGATTTACTTGACAGCTTCTCGAAGCAAAGTCACTTCACAATGACTAGTAAATCATCCATCTTGGCATACGAAAAACTGAAAACTTCATTGTCACAGTGAATAACATATACAAATAAAATCACATGCTTTAATTGACGATAAATTGTTAACAAGACAGTCTCCGTCTTACATCCAAAATTACTGGCGCTTGCAGTAACCGATGAAAACATGGTAAAAGTTGTATGACTATACGTACATGTGAGTCTTGCCAATCAGTAGTAGGATTACGAATGAGACAGTCGGAACAACGCTACCGTAATTTCGCGGGAAGATGGGATGATCGTCGAAGTACCAGGGTGCTGATTTATTCTGTTGGTTGACTTATTAATGAAGGGGGGCACAATTCTATCACCGATGGCACTCCAGAGAAGCAGCAATGTAGCTTGGTCAAAGATAGAGACATGCGCTTTACTTGTAATTTCTTAAGTGTGAGTGTCA
This sequence comes from Paragonimus westermani, assembly GCA_008508345.1. Taxonomy (NCBI): domain Eukaryota; kingdom Metazoa; phylum Platyhelminthes; class Trematoda; order Plagiorchiida; family Troglotrematidae; genus Paragonimus; species Paragonimus westermani. The sequence goes on along the minus strand of QNGE01000812.1, from coordinate 199,485 downwards.
CATTTTATGATATATTTCAACAAACGTGAAAGATAAGGAGCTGTACAAAGCATTGTGAGTCGTTCAGAACCGAGTATTGCAAGGTTAACTTCATTTAGTTAACTTCAACAGACAGGAATCTTAGAAGCGACGAGGTATGTATCCTTTCTGGTTCTGGTTTCGTGAATTACGTAAATGTGCCACTTGTTTTCTAAGCGTTGTTCAGGTCGAAAAAATTGGCATTTTCCAAGCGGAGAAGTAATCACGTGAGATGACATGATGAAAATATCACAGTTTTCACGCAATTGCTTTATGACAGCAGTGAACTGAAATTGTAATTTATTTTCGAACTTTAACAACAGCTTCTTGAGGTTTTGTTAGATTGGTATTGAATAATGAAGGTATGTATGTGATAATTTCAATTCTCACTTTATGCACTCATCAGGGAACAAATCTCGAAGTGTGCAATCACATGCACATCTATGAATTTTGCGTAAATTCCCAGCCTTATTGACTTGCATTCCAACAGTTTCGGTATGGAACTGAAGAAGTCATTGACTGGGTTAACATGATGGCGGTTGATAATACTTACGAATTTTACTTGCACTCTGAATTTGCAAAGGCTGAAAAAAGAATGAAAATCGTGGGTCAAAACCCGAAAATTTGTGGAGTTTCTAAGAAATACAACTGTTCCAGTGATCTTGGACATATTCTAATTTATCGAGTCATGCTGGGTTCACATGTCGTATGTGGCTTACGAGAAAATCATTACAAGAAGTTTCACACTCACAATGTCTAATTTATAAGTTTCACAAAGTAGGATTATCCGAAATATGCTACGAACCAGACCGCTGCAATTAAAGCCCTCAGGATAGTAAACGACGATAAGTCAGCGAAGTTAAAGTCTGCACCATCCACAACAGATGTTTGATGCAACTGTCTTTAAATGTGTTCAACTTTGTCTACAATAACATAGGAAGTCGACGGAAAGGCGTATAAATGACAGTTATAATCTCTTTTGCCTATCTCTCACTCCAATTGGGGGGCTTTCAATTTGGTATAGAGCAGAGTTACAGACAGATATTTCTGGTAAGAATCTGGATGGAAGTTAAAATAGTTCACATCATCGCTGCAAGCGTCTGTTCTACGCACATTCCTCAAATCTCAAGGCTAAAAATCAGAATGAACTCGTATACACAACACCGGCACAGTAGTTTAACACCGCCAAAACTTTCATAAATGCCCTTGGATTAAATTCATAGTACAATTTGTTCTCGAAATGTATACGATCGTCTAAAAACAGTCATAGTGGAATCTTTACAGATATCAAGAATACCAGACCGTTTATGAAAAGTTTGGACAATAATTTGCGGTTGGCTGTCATTATGACTCAGAATTGTGCAAGAAGACAGTGTTTCAGCGCACTACACCGATTAATTCGAAAAAAATGCTGATTCAATTCCGCCAGTTCGACGCTCAACTCATAAAACCAACAACATAGTAATGTCTCATATTAACGCTGTCAACGTTCTTCCACAGGTCAGTTTGAAGCATGATCCTGAGGACAAGTCAACTTGTTCAAAGATGCCACAGACAGCCCCTTTCATTGACACGATGACACGATGTACCACAGGAGCTACGACTGCTAACGATGCTGGCAACATTGTGGCGTACCATCGTGTAAATGTCAGCTTTCTTCCGTTAATCTGAGTAAACCAAAGCATTCGATTGTATTTCAATTAACGGATCATGGAAGTTAACAGTTACCCCACAGTGTCAGTACAAATTTCGAACAGCTAACGCTGGAAAATGTGGTTTATCTCCTGATGTTGTGTAAGTATGCGGAGGTGTTTAACGTACATAGCAGTAATGAGCAGTTTATAACCGCCTCCAGCCGACTTCATTCAGATCACATTATATTTGCACCTGCACTATGACCGGTGAATACTATTAATACAAATGTAATGATGTTAAGTGCAGTGTTGTATACGTCCTATTCAGGATGAACGATAATGATACCTATCGAATTTGTCGGCTTGGAGGAGTTGTGAACAGTTGTCTAGGACAACCCGGAAACGCTGCCATCCGGTCAACTAACACTTACATATGGGAACAACTTTGGTGAGCTGTGAGCAGAAACTCATTTGTCATACGTATGCCGAAGGACAACTGCTTATTCTGCTGATCTTGTGAATGTGGTGGAAGTATTTACTGGGCGGGTTTCAATTGGAGCTTCGCTTCACCCCCAAGAATGGTGGTTGGATGAGACAACAAATACGAACCGCGACTATGTGACCGAGGCACTTGAACGGTAGGCCCGGTAGATAATACATCATTGGCGACAGAGTGGTATCAGTCATTAGTGTGTTCGTCTGGTTTAATTCAGGAGGTGTAGTTATGAAACTAACCATGTGAGCTGTGCGAAGTTTGAAGAAAACCCGTCACTTCCATGCAACCATTCCATCTTGAGTCTGCGTGCGTGGCCATTGAAAGCTTAATGTTTCGACTAGCCGTTTTTGGATGCACAGTGGTGGTAAGTGTAGGCAAATTACAATGGTCTTTGCAATTGGCTGTATACGACCTTTATCCTGCCTCGAATGTCTTACCTACACAGTAATTTGTGTTGAACGAATCCGTCGGACTGACTAGGTGATTTGACTCAATCAAACTCGTGGAGACCGCGGACACACAAGGCCTTACCGATCCTCGCATTGGCTACGGAAGATAGTGCTGCAGAATGTGTTCAGCTAGTGGCCGTGTTGTAAGGCCTATGTGATTTGTTTCACAGAAACAAAAGAAACAGTAAACACAAAGAGGCTGTGTGAAGAGGCAACATACCTTTCAACTAGCAACGCAATGCTGGTGTCGAGGTAAACTGAACATATTGTTGAGCTGCAAATTATGTTTTATCAATTGCCACATTAAACTTTGTGGTTACCTCTCCAGCGATAATACCAATGTTGAAGGGCAAGGAAATATGAACGGACTTTTGTCAACAGTTTGAATTTTTTCCTCACTTTTGTATTTACGGGCATATTCTCACGAACAGACTGTTTCGGGGAGCTATTTTCAATAAGCGTATGAAATATAAACTATCTCTCTTCTTTGGTGGTGTCAACACGGCATATTTTTTAGCCCTGTTTGTGAGACATCTAATCAGGTTCCCCTTTTGCCTTAGTGGCACCAAACTATTGAAGGTTGTTTACTGGCCAGTTCAGGTTGCCCTGCAGTACATCTTGTTTTATCGTGCTTTCCTTTGGACGAGACATAAGCACATCTGGGAACGTGATGCAAACGGGTGTTTCGGGTTTTAGAGTGAAATGATTTTTTTTGTGTGAGAATAGTTGAATTGCAGAAGAATTTCACTCAGTTTTTCAAATTCATTCGTCAAACCGATATCATCTGCGTAACGCTCAGAATGGGTGGCTGAATTTATTTGGTCAGCTAATGAATTAAAATTTAGCTTTGCCATAAAGCCAGTAATGGATCTAATGCCACTGCATCCTTTTAACGGTAGATATTGCTAAAGGACGTGAAGTGAACGTTTTACTTGCAGCGAACTAGTAATTGCTTTAGCTTTTTTCATTGATGTTCCTGGGTTGATGTCATCGCTTTTAATGCACTGACCTTGGAACTCAGTCGTTTCACCAAATGGGATGTTAGTGAGCAGTGAGTTGATGTAACGTTGATATCAGGCATTTTCTTGTTGAGTGCATTCCCTTTAACGTTCTAACAAATTCGAGGGAATCTCTCAAGTCCTAGATCGCTAGCTTTTTAGTGAACGGCTGTGCCAGCGTGGCGAACAATTTTGCTGTTTTAAGATACAGAGAATTGCAAATACCTAAACTCTGTCAAATAAGTACACGGTTTTCTATACCCTGAATAACACGCGGAGTCTGGGAATTACAGTGCCTACTGGTCTAACTCTTCCAGAAATGACAGGGTTTATCAGGCTTTTTTGTTTCATTTAATCAAGTGTATTTGTCAACAAATCAGTAGTTGTTTTATCCTTTGCATATTGTCTGCTAAAATATTTGATTTTTTCTGCCAATGACGCATTCATTCTATTTGATATCCGGTCCCAGTTTTACTTTATCTGTAGCGTGTGTGTGCTCAGCTGGGACAGACAGTCAACTAGTCAAGCAAATAACCAAACTACCCCATTGCGCTGACGTGTGACATACTTGCGTTTTGATCACGACATCTGTGCGCATGTGACTTGGCCAGTGAACCCACACACGCATTCCAATACCCCTAGTGGACTGTGATTCGTGCTACATAGATAAGCCGATGTGGAGCAGATTTATAAACAACCTGAAACGCTGCACGACTTACGTGTAGTGATGTGTTGTGCAACCACTGAAACCCGATCAAAAACAGACCGACATCAAACCTAACCATGAATGATCTGTTCGTAAAAAAACACGTGCTATGTTGATAGGATAGAGTGCCAGGTTTGCGAGAAATTGTTTGAAAATGTCTGGACCGGCCCTGACCTTTCGGTCGGCAAAAATGTCCACTCTCGGGAGGTGTCACTGCACTGTTGGATCCCAAAAACGTTTTTGGGAAAATGCACTTCCGCCAAAATTTGGTATGAATGGGATAGACATTCCTAAGTGCATTAGATTTATTCTTGGAAAGCTCTAAAACAGATAGTATCACTTGGAAAAGTCCATCAGGAGGTCGTTCAGTTAATTCCCCAGCATCCAACATCTACACTTTGAGAGACGTTTCCTTTCACTGTCCTCGCTACTGTACCAACTTACAGTCTTTGGGCATTTACCCACAAGAAGCCTAGCAGTTTAATAAAAGGAGAAATTATTCAGTCTATGCCTAACCACAGCCGATGCATCTCGTTGGCGCACTTTCAACGCACGTTTGTGAAGTAATCCGGCTACCTAGGAAACCGCCAAAAATTCACTCCTACTCTAGACCACCTGCGTGGAATAGAATCGATGGAGGAGTGAAGATAGTGGAATCCTGTAATACGATACCCTTCGTCTGGCACGCGGGGTTTGCAGCAGCGGCAACGTAGCGAAAATAGTAACGACTCATAAGTGAACAAGTCCGTTTACGTTGTCTAACCGTTTACAACCGTCAGCCTCCTAGGAGTGATTAGAACGTCTATACCGGGGATGGATGAGATGTCCCAGACGTCTCAGTAAGGTTTGCATAAAAATTTCATCTGAAATTTTGTTTGTCTGCTTCATACAGCGGACTTCGATCAAATCTTCGCGCTATTCCACTCAGGTGACCTATGTGTTTTTGTTTGGCATATACAGACTTTGAACAATTTCTCGTTTGAGCGACTGTTTTTCCTTCCGATCCTCTCAGTATGGTTCGTTTGAGAAAAGAGATACAAAATATGAAAGAAGCATTGGGGGTTTTAAACCAGCAGGTTTAAACCGACTCCATTTGCGGATGTCTGCAGTTTACTTCTCCAACAAGGTAGTCAACAGGACAGCTGAAACAACATACTGTGTTTACTTATACGTAGAAATTTAGTCAGAAGTGGATAGTTTGTAAACAGTCTCGTTTTTGACATTCCAACTTCCGTTGAAACACAGTGCAGTAAACAGACAAATAGACTGGAGGGTTCATAAGGTCCTAAGGATGTAAGGTACACTGGTTATTACAAATGTGTCTACGTTATACTGCATCAGATATTTCAGCAGCTGCCAGTACTTTAAGCGTAGGTGTCGAAACAGAAGACATATGCACGTACAGAATACGGTCTTAGGGTCGGATTGCAGAAGCATTACCAATTGCCATAGTGAGGCAATTCATTACAAAGTTATGAAAAATTGACTCCATAAAGCAATCTATATGTTACATCCACCTTGACGTTGTGGCTAGAGGTAAGCTGATGAAACAAGATTACATTCAAGCTTCTGTGTTGTTATCTTGATACCAATCACACGGGACGGTGTTCGAGTACTCCCTCTGGAATACGCCTTGTTATATTGTCAGTACAACCAGATTTAAAAGTGAAATAGCAGGGAAAAATGTAAACTGAAGCATTTATAATAGGCTTAATGTCTTTTCACCGAAACAACAAGGTTAACTATGGGGTGGGCCACCTTCTGAGTTGCATAACATGAAAAGGGTTCCGGACGGCAGTATCCTACTCTCCGCTTGGTGATTCACTTACTTGTTCAGCTCAGCACAGAAGATTCGTCCAACGGAATGCTTAAGGTCCTGTGGTTTTTACCTTTCAATACTACGGACGGCGAAACGCCTAATAGCGTGGAACTTTTGGGAGGAGAATGTAGACGCTGAAACGGGTGTAGAATAAGTACAGGTTTAATAAACATGGTTCAGCAGATGCCTTATTGTGTCCCACTCCAGGCAAATCTGTTTAGGCGGTCTACCTAAACGTTCCGGCCAAGCACTATCAGGAAATGTTAAGTTTCTGTGTCATCCACTTCGTGTCATAAACTTCACTACTTTTGTGAAGCTCGTTAGGTTTCTGGTGCATGAATCCCAATTTAGCGCTGTTTTCTTTTACACAAAGGTCGTGACTTGCATATCTTCACTGCGTCTTTCATCTAGGGCGTTCTTGCCGATTGGTTGTTTCAATGTGCACACAAATCTGACAGCTAACAGTGGGTCTGAAACCGAGCGCAATGTTATGTCATCTTTTCAACGATAGAATTTGTCCATTGGACTGGTCCGGTGTGAGGGTTGATCAGACCTCATTCAGGTGTATATCTGGTGCTTCAATATTTTTCAGTGATTTAGTTGAATCTGTTGAAATAAATAGTTGATGGTTTTTAATATGGCATTTGTGTGGACAATGCGTACAGTTCAGTGGTGGCCTCAATTTGCCTGCTACAGTTCGTCCATCCATAACTTACATGAGTTGAGACGTTGTAGTTGGCCAGTCTCAGTTTCCGAACGTTCGCCTAACCACACGATAGACTGTTTTAATCAACTTGGTCAAAGCAGAGTGAGGCAGTGCTAATCAAAAAACATCGGCCAGTTCTGTGTGCTTAGAAGGCGCTGACGCAATCAATTTCATTGCCGTGGAATTGATGGCATTGTTAGCGCGTAAAAGGTCAGAACTATGTGGTCAGTTCGTTCAGCGTTTTTGCTGTGTACGGTTTGTATAAAATTAGTTGCTATTGCATTGGCGACTGATGAGAGTAAACTGAAATGTTAACATCTCGAGATGTGATTTCTCTCTGTTTTGACTAAATAGATTAAGGGGACTTATTGTTTTAATCAAGTCTCTAATCAGTAGTTGCGGAAAGTGGTATATGTCAATTTTCCGCTAGAAAACTTCTGCACTTGTGAAGTGCCACAGTGTTATGTTGTGAATATTTTTTAACCTAGGAGTCAGTTGCTACTTCCACAGTAGTTGGTCTGCAGCTGTTATATAACGCGGATACTAGTAAACTCACACGGTTAGCTGCACTCATCTGCATGCCAATTTGTTACAAAGATAAGTTTGTTCATCTTTATAATAGAGAAGTATCCGACCTTAGTTTTAAGTGTATACTTTGGATGTAGCACAGTGGTGTTCGTACATAAGCCTAATGAGAATACAGGTCAGACGTCATGCGCAACTGATTGCAGCTTTCGTACACACATCTGTTTTTCAATCAACCTCTTTCAAAAGACACTACTATGCTCAATTTTTGCTTCGGTTACGGCGCGTCAGTAGCACATCTCTTAATGGCTCATCAGTTCTGTATTCCAGATGGCTTTCATGGAGCAACCATGTTGACTATTGCTCTAATGGCCTCTCACAATACGCTGTTGGATTATCGTAAGTGAATGATCGGTCACATTTGCTTACCAGAGTAGTTAAATCAATTCGTTCCCATTAGTCTTCACGCTCAATTAGTCCAACTTCTGAGCTAGACTAGTTATTTTTGTTATCGCTGTGCTAAATGTGCTTGTAAAGATTGTCGTGCGTTACATTAGAGTCAGGGACATTAACGTGTTGACGCTAAACCGTGGCTCTGCAAATTTTGCGATCGATTATAACGTCCCATTTTATGGTAAGTTTCAATACTGACTGGTAAAATAAACCTTTTAGTGATTAACACGATATGTTTGATCCAGACACTAATGGACATCAATTCACACGGTAGTGAGGCCTCAGAGAATACCTCCGGCAGGGCACATGAAACGTTCAACAGATGTTGAAGAGTGGATAGAGATCCAGAATGAAGGATTGATTTAGGTTGAATTTCGAGTTGATATGCATAAGTAGAAAGAAAAGCGAGGTGTGTGTCTGGTTTTCTTTAACCTCAGGCCGCAAGACGGTTAGTCGAAATTATCACATCGCTCGGCAGAAGTTGTCTCCAAACAGTCTGTTATATTTTTCAAATTGGCTACTTGGCAGGTAGGTTAGAAGCGCGCGGCACAAAGACATTTTGAACAAGCATTTCGTGAACATCTGTGAACGTTTCTCTGTTAGATACATTCAACACAGTATGAAGTCTGGTGAATAAATAGTTAACAGAAACGCGCTCTCTTATCAGAAAAGTGAAGGCATTGTTATTCCGTTGCACACTGGACCGGTGATTTCGATGAAACAGTCGGTGCTTAAGACTCATTATTGTTGTGATGAGGGGTTGCTAGCCGCTTTATCACAAAGGTGCATCTTCATAACGAGAAATGGAAGTACTAGTGCGAAAGGATCTGGTTCTGTCGGGCATAAGTGATGTTTACTCGACATTGAAGCAACGGTAGTTTACCCTAGTAACATCTTAATAAATGGCATTTCTAGGTTAACTTTTGCGCACCTATAGACGTTGGCCACTAGATTACGAACAACCGAGTGCTTAAGTGATTTTACTACGTTCTTGTTAATTTCCCAAGGAGGGCATTTTCTTGTTTGTCCTGTCTAGATAAAGTTATAATTGTGTCAACCACAAATAGAACGCTGTGCACAGAAAAGGTTCATGCAGATACCACCTGTAGTTTGTTTGTACTCGATCGAGTCACAGTCCTACGTATACAAACCACCCTTTCACGAGTTTCACTCATCCCTGTCTGTCTTCTCCACATTCGTAATAATCCGGATCCTTAGCAGACTTTCACTCTTCATGTATTGCCTTTCTGCAAAACCCCCAGTGCCAACTATCTTTGACCCCAACTCCCATAATTCTTCATTTTCTTAGAGGATTTTAACCAACGCAAAACTTTGTGTAGCTTCCTGTGTTGTAAACGCAGAGCCGTGAAAGGGGGTTAGCTGAATTTATCATCTCTTGTTCTGGTTATGTGATACATTTGATAGATGTTTGAGGTAGGGCACAAAGGGCAGATTTCTTCGGAGCATTTTGAGTGTTTTCAAAACCTGATATTCACAGATCATACTACCTGGTATCAGTTTGCATTCGTTACCGTAGACATTCATAGGTGTGCTACGAAATAAGCTAAAATCACAGAATACAGACCGATGGTGGGCAATTGTAGACGAAATTGGTAGCGGCAATGTCGTCCCTACAATCCATGTCCAAGTTAGCAAACGGGTTTATCAAGTCGTCTTTAGCCGAATCGAATGCTAAGATGAATTACGAATTTTTGCGCTTCATAGACTTGTTGAGCGAACGGAAAACGAGAAAATTCCTAGAATTGTCAATGCAGAACACAAAACCTAGCATGGATTGTCTCGACTATCTGGAATATTGAATAGGCTAATGTCCAATGTCTTTTAGGCAAAATGGGGAGTTGTTTTGGCATCGATGTTTTGCACTATAAAACGTCATTTAGAAGAATACACCTACACGACCAGTCTCGAACAAGCTGATTGTTTTTAAGACTGATTTTGAGTATAGTTCTGATGATGTACCAGGCCCTTAATGGGGCTTTCTTAAAAGTTTCTCCGCAAAACCGATATAAACACAAAGATAACTGTCGCTAGGCTACTCCACCATTAAATGACAGTGATGTGAACACAGTTCCTTTTTTCAACGATATGACTGATGTCGTTAGTTTGTATAATGACCGTGTTATGTGTAACGACTAGGTCTTGCAGCCTTAATGTCATATGGCGTCACTAGAAAGTGGAGACAGTCCCCTATGCTCCATGCTACTCATTCACCCGCGCGGAGCTTGATAGTGTAAGTTCATTCCATGTTTCAGAAGCAAGAAATTATGGGAACTGTGTTGGTTTATTGCATCCTCAAACAACAGATGACAATAATTATTTACCAGGAAAATACGTTTTTAGTGTGAATTCATACGTCCGAATGTTCCCTAGTTAACCTGCAAGATGAGCTATGTTGATTTGGTGAGCAACGATGGTCATGAACAACGGATGACACCATTTTTTGCTAGGATTTCTCATGAACGTTTGTGGGTGCAAATCACACTTCAACTACTCTGCACCGGCGTCATGAAAATGTAGGGGAAATTTTTCAAAACTATGTTGAACACGACGATTACAAAGCGTATTGGAATACTTCAAAATAGTACTTTATTCTTGAGGCACTGCAATTCTAAACGAGATGAAGTAGCTTCACATACCTTTCTCTTTACTAGCATTTCTGATGAAAATGGCTGTAAGCATATTCCACACAACAACAGTTCATCACATACATCACGATATGCGTATCACCGTTCGTGAAGATCTGTGGTTTCATTTGCCTGGCAATGCAAACTGTTACACGTTCGTCACTACAAGTATTGAGAATTTCGTAACACTATTGGTGAAGACGGAAATTGCTCACTTGTTTTACTGAAGAGATTGTTTGCGACCATCGTTCGTCACCAAACGTCCAAGTTAATTCAACATGATTTATTGGAAAGACTCAAAATAAGACCAAACTGCGCCCTAATTCACTGCACGCTTCCACATGGCCTAGGCTGATGATTTTGTTTGTGCACTGACAAAAAAAATCTGATCTCCAAAGATATATTTGTGCGAATTTACCTCAGATTTGGATGTCGTAAAATAGTCCTTCCCTCATAATATTTTTTACATATTCTTTTTTCAGCATTGTGTACCTTAATGATTAGTTAAAGTAATGGTGTGACTGGAAATGTTTGGCGACTCAGTAAACGTGATTTAGCTCGCCCGTATACAAACATGCATTGAAAAGCTGAAAACCGTGCCGAGGTACAAAGTTTTCCCGTCTGTGCACTTGGCTGAATTTGAAAGTCCAATTGTTCGTGATTTTAAACTGCAGGAATAGAAGTCTTCAGAAGACCCATAAACAGAGTAGTTCGATATGGTGTAGTTGCTGACACTGATACACTGACAGACGGATTCCTGTCTTGGAGCTAATTAACCACTATGACGAAGTACAATTTTTATGACTCGTTCGAATTCTTTGCCGAAGGAACACGGATAAGGTATAAACAAACCCTTAACCCAATTAGTGTGAAACGAAGTTAACTGACTGCCTAAAAAGAGCAGTTTTCATTTATACAAAACACTCCTGACTTGGACAATGTATCGTTTTGCGACTGGTTTTAAAAGATCATCATGTACTAGCTAAATTTAACTTCATAGGTAACATTTGGTCCGCAAAGTGCACGCTAGTTTTTTCCCGTGCTAATTTATTGATTTCAGTATGTGGAACGGCAAAACCTCTCTGTTACAGTACACTAGTCAAAACTGATTTTCGAACATGAGAGTACGAATGAAGTAACCCTGGAAAGGATTGCAAAACCAACATGCCATTCGGACAGTCTCCACTCATACGCGCTATTTAAAAGTTGACAGTTTGTTACGTTTTAAGGGCTGATGGATGTGCTGGAATGGATGGTTCATTTTTAGGTTGGCGGTGCCCAGTGAAATAGTTTTTAATTGGTTCTTATCTTCTTGGGCGCACAAACATTAATCGGCAAGAAATAGAATTCCTTAAAATTTCAAAAGCGACGTTAATTCTAATCTCACTTCGCACCAAGTGGTAATGGGAAGCAAAATGCTGCAATAGAAAACGGTATATCCGAAAAGCAGTCGTATATCCAGAGTCGTATATCCTTTTACAGACGAGACTAACTAATTTGCCTAAGGATAGACAAATTTTAAATAGTTTCATTACCGCACGTTGGGAACTAAGAAAATCAGACAAAATTCACAATAGTTTCTGAGCATCCTGAATGATTACTAATTATCCTTCGCTCTGCAATCTTTTCTGGTGCAGCCAAAATATTACGAATTAGAATACAGGGAGGCATTTTAAAATACTGTATTGACTGATCATACTTGAGTCAACATAGATGTAGATAGTTTACTACAGCAGATTTAAGGTGATTGGGTTTGTTATCTACACACATTTTAGCGCGTGAGGTCATTTTTCTGGTTTGTCAGATAGCTAGTTATAGTGAAATTATAAACCGTTCTTTGACTGTTCCACTTACTCTTATATCAGAAAGTGAAGCGACTAAACCGTTTTTGATTGAACTGCAAACTAACAACAGTCCCAAGTGGGTGTGACGATGGTGGCCACTAACAGATTAGTGCGGTGCTGTTCCGAGTTAGCCAGGTATATTTCGCAACACGCAGATCTGCCAATCAAAACTACGTCTTGGGAGTAATTGTCGGACTGGTAGCTGAAGGTAACGCCGTAACTGGGTTTGCAAGAGTTGTTCCCTTTAGTTTTTATCATTCGCTCATCTCGTTAGCTGAAATCGTCCGGTCATTTATGGTTAACTTGCGAAGTGGAAGATATTCTTTACAATCTCCGTAAGACTTGAGTGACTTGTTAATCGGTTAGTTCTAGTAACCACAGCGGGAGCATTGGCGTCTTGTTCGATGTGGGTGAGTTTAACCAAAGCCACGTCAACCATGGAAGCGAACACATGACCTGTGAATATGTTTCAGAAGGATGATCCAAGCATGCGCGATTGTTTAGATGACGAACAGACTGAAAAGTCCGCTTAGTGCCTCGCTGATGATCGCAATGATTAACCATTAAATACAGTGATTTCATCTCTTTCTGGGACCTTGGTGGACACGTGTTGGTTTGTAGTTTAGTAATAAGTTTCAGGTATATTTTAGCCTATGCGGAAAGCCGAAGTCCAGCAGCTAAGGATAATTGTTCATATGCCATTCTGCACACTCACTCTGTGTACACAGCTGATCGGACTATTTCGCAAGTTTCGTGATTGCTACTCTTACCCACACCCACCTGACTTTAATGTTCTTGTGTGTTTGATGCTGACCAGCCTCAGGTAAATAGAAGCGGCTGTCTAGCTGTTGGTTATTGATTGCTGAGAGCAATCTTTTTACAATTACCTACCGTTTTTTTTATCACAGCGAACATGTTCTTCGCTAAAGCTGAATTCACACAAACCCTGGTTTGAACGATACCATCAGACGCACTGAACCAAAGCGTTCAAGCTATAGTGCTTATATCGCCCGGGTCTTTTCGGTGCCATTGAAAGTGATCACGTTACTCACTAAGTCACGAGGTGGGAATGAGTGCAAATCACTTAAGGTGGAGATGAACTTCCGGCCATATTGTTCAGCGTTCAGGCAACGGCCACAGTCTTCCATTCCGGTAGATGAAGTTAATCAGGCCAAGTAGAATAGTCGTCAGAAGTGATCACATCTTAATTATGCTAACTTACTTATCAATGTGTATACTTAACACAGTGATCTGGAATTCCGTGCGGACGTTGGTGCATATCCGTGTTCGTTTCGCAAATGATGTCAGTCCGATCAGGTGATCGAACACCGTATTCAAAGGCCGTCTTTTCAGTCGGAGCAGATCCATTTATCAGCTTTGTTCACTTTCCAGGAGGTGGTCGTGTTCGTGCTTATCAAGTGACCAGAAAGAGAATGAAATAACAATCAACATGCATTCAAACACAGCTTGCTGGGTTGGTTTGTGTAAATGCAGCAGCAGCAGCATCCGGTTCGGATTAGCCTGTCACAGTGACCGAAGCCAAAGGACGCCTGCTGTTTACCATCACTACAAGTGGCTTGCGCCACACCTCTCACGGTTCCACCCACATACCACATATCCGGTGTAAACATGAAGGAATAAGACCGACAGATGTACCAGCGGGTTCTTTGTGTCCAGCCGGCCAAGGTTGGTTAACCAGTTGATTGGCCACCAGGGAAAAACCCTTATCTCTCGAAAAGTAAACAGAGAGAGACTGACGGGATCTAAACTAAGACAAAGGATTTGTGAAGTATAATACAAGAAGCACTATAGTACAGGAGTGCAGGTTGGTGCATCTCAGAGAAGATGAGGATGAAAAACGAAATTCACACTAAACTGTAGAAATCCAGAAAGACCATTCATCGAACAGTGCACCAACAAAGCTGAAGAAATGAATAGGTAAAAGATTGCTGACACCCAAGCTTGTACCTATCGAAAGTGAAACAAAGAGATCCAGGCGCTGACGTGCAGGGTGTGCATGTCACATTCAGGTAAGTGACCACATACATCCAACTTCAATAAATGATGCATTCATCTTGGTGCAATTGATTGGGTTAACTGCTTAGTTGGGAAAATAACGTATATAACGGGTAACATCAGCGGATTCACGACTGCCGATGTGCTTAGGTATGGCGAAGACTGTTTGATAACACTGCCGAATCAGTACTCAAACCATATGCAGGTAGCATATGCTTGAATTGTTAAGGCATCTCCAGGAGAAAGTACTTGGTTCTGCACCCTTTAGTTGTACACATAATGATACGGTGGACAAAAGATGGTTCAAAATTACTGAGATGGCTCTCTGATCTATTTGGTGCCAATAGCAATTGCTTGATGGGTAAGACAAACGGGTGAAGAGCCGTTTGCTGGAAATGGGTCCCAAAAAGTTGTTCATGTGCAAAGCAGCACACTGGTCAGTCATCTACGATGATGCTGTCGAATGGGATCAGTTAAGCAACGTGTAGTGTGGATTAGGTGACATGTGGCATCAAACCACTTAAAGTGACACATCCTTAGTAAGACGCTACCAGAAGTTGAATTCCTCCCTGCGTTTGATCAACAAAAATCGATAATACTCAAGAAACTCACTGAGATAAACCAGCGTGCCCATGGGCACTCGATATTCAGCCTTAGTAGATCGTCATATATTCCCACTTGATGTACGTATGATTCACATTTCATAAAGTCAGTTCGTATGACTGTACTCACGAATACTCAAATCCGATTCGTTTTGTGATAACCTAATGTTCAATGGTCCTCCCCGATCAAATGTTGTAGTAATGCTGTCCTATTGGTCAGTGTTGAACGTTAATTCACGGCCGAATTTATTCGTGTGCATCCGATCACGTCACGTGAAAAGCAGCCAATAGAAAAAGACGTGGGGATATCTTTAGAACACTTGGATGCACAGCTGAAACCAAAACAACCTTCAAATTACTGAACAGGTTCAAAACGACAGCAAAAGTCGTTTAATTCAACCATTTTTGTACGCTTTAGTTAAAATGCAAATGAGAATAAAGCTATTGTGCAAACATTGTCATTCAATCTGCCTCAGCTAAGAAAGCAGGAACTTCTTAGCCGAAGCACATGTGAATTCGCGCCACTAATAGGAAAATGTAGGAACCGATAAACAGTGTTCAAAATGTAAGTTATCGAAACTTGCTACGAATACCGTTATGCGTCGAGTCACAAATACTGCACTACTCAAATAGAGTTGAAAATTACGCTAGCTGGAGTGACCACTGAGATCATACCATTCTTACCAATGAAAGCCAGTCATCTTAAAAGGTCTCAATGATTCGGAGTACGAATTGCGCCGAAAAGGCAGAAATACTTGAATGAACGGGTTTAAAAAAGACATATCTACTGGCTGCAGCAGTGAATCTTCCTCAGAAATCAAGTGAAAACGTTATGGTGCTCAGTGAGTATAAGGTATTTTCATAATACACTAACCCACTGAAGAAACACATTCTCCCTTCAGGTTCACGGGTTCCGACTAACGGTTTTTAATTACACACTTGTAACCGCGTTTCAATTATTTGAATGAATTATTCTGTATCATAATAATCTGTGGTTATATCTTCTTTCACCAAATTCTAGCGAGGACCTAGCGGAGAACCTAAGAGACATGTCGTCAAAAGAAACACAATCAAACATGCAGTTTTCTCAACAAATATGCACTAAAACTTGTTTCTTTAGTAAAAAAGGATGGAAAAGTTCTACCATAATTCTGAAACTTCCAGTAAATGCATGTCGACAGATAACTACATGCTTTGAAACGAAATGAGAAACTTATCTTATTATGCCGTGAATATGGTGTTGAATTAAGTCTTTGCCAGGAGCAGCTAACATCGAGTAAATGTTTTGCACTTGATAATAAAACAGCATATCACGTATTCGTAACCTGCCACAAACTGCCTGTACACTGCCAAACGTATGTTCACGAAGAATAAAGGAAGTAAATTGTTGCTGTTTTACTGCCCAGCTCTTAGACCTGGTGAATTAAGAGACAGTTGCTGAATATCGCCGAGTCAGTCAGCCAATAATCACTCCAATCGACCCAACATAGTTGCATTAAACTCAGAAATTGTGATGGTAGATGAAAATGTGGAAGGTAAACTGGTAAGTCAGAAGTTCGTCATACGAAGCCCGAGTGAGGACTATGAGTGTGGAGATTCAACGGTGACCAATTCATTAATAGTGTGCACGTTCTGATGATGCGGAGTTGTGTTGATTCAGTCCACGTGTCGCCTGCTATCTAGCCAACAGGAAGGAGCGAGTTGATATTTCTTAATCATGCAGACAGTAGTTTGATAGATATTTACTTCTGCTAGATTTATTAACAATACTGTCTGTCTGAAATGACCGGATGTTCTGGGCCATTAATTCTCTAATTGACACACAATCTTTTGTGGGAATGTTGTTTTTACATAAAATTCTTGGCTGTATTTAGAACAAATTCATAGGGACTTTGTTGTACATTTTCACATCGTTTTGTTTGGTAGTCGTGTTACGGTGTCTAGTCAGATGGATTAATATCAGGTAGGACGGGCTCACTGAATAAGTTTTCGCCTAATCGGTCTTCAGAATACTCTACAAACGATTTTATGAGGAAAGCAAATGATTTGATTAGGAATTTCCCGCCATAAACATTGTGGTAACGTTTTAAAACGGCGTAATTTTCAACTCAGAGTGGTATCAGTCCGACCACTCCAGGCAAAAAGTACGAAATCAGAGTTGTCATAATCAACCCTTACAGATAGTCCACTGGCGATGTGATCCCAAAAGACTAGTCTGTTTCGTCCAGTTAGCCAGATAGTGGCTGATGTAAGGGGTGAATTGCTATCATCTTGTATTGTGGCTTTTGCTGCGTCCTTCAACTCTGAGTAGCACGTCCTTCCATTTAACTCTGGGTGGTAAAGTCGCGTCTCATTAGTCCGTCAGCTGATGGAGTTGCATTGGATTAGTTGAAATGATAACTAACTGACTGAATGGTATTCATAAGCCATCACTCATCGGGAAACTGACAGTTGGACAATTGATTCTGAGAATTAAGCAAATTTTACGGTTGCTAATTAGGATGTCAGACACGGTAGTGGAGAAATTGTTTTCAACATACCAGACCTCTGCTAGTTTCGAACCCGCGATGAATATGGTCGATCTAATCTCAGTGAGTATAGGTTCGGTTGGTGGTCAGAATAGTACGATAAGTTGCTTCTAACAGACTTCTGTTTTTCGTGTAGACAACTGTGGCTATCCATATGTTTATCAATCAATGTATGAGTTCTGCGGTCTTAATGGTGGGAAATATCCTATCTTAAATTTTGTCTGAAGATTTGTTGAAAAGGTAGACTCTTCTTTGCCAGTTATTTTATGCATGTCTCCGTGGTTTATTGACACACTTATACCAGTACAATTGTCGAGAGTACTTGAAAGAAATTCGCATAATCTCAGCTTGTCACGTGACTGCGGTGGTTGCCAAAGCTCACGAGTAACATGCACACGTTTGTTGGCTTAACACGTTTGCTTCAATTGCTGTATTCGTGGAAGCGTTGTTGAGGTGCAGGTAAATATTTTACAACTAGCTCGCATCGGTTCCTATGTCACTTGCGTACTAGGCTAGTCAAAAAGTTCGTTAGTTTTTCTCAAAGGTTTGCACGTGAACTAAGAAACCTATGTGAACGATATTTTTGTCATAAAACATTAGACCATACACCAAAGATTTGTACTGAAAAATTAGTTGTTATTTTTTGTAGCGGGCCAACTTATACAATACTTGTGTATGTGCACATAGATTTGTGCTAGTGAATCTGTCGAAGTTATAGTCTCATTGTTGGAGCAGCGTTGTTTTTCAAACCTTGCATATTCAAACAGTAAAATTTATTCAAAAAAACAGTTAGTTTTTCATCTTCAAACATCCAGACGTTCGTACTAATGAGTAAATAATTGTAAAATTGACAGCGAAACAACCAAAGCGCACCACAAATCATCGACAACTCGTGTTCCAACAAAAACTTTGCAAAATGCTTTCGTCAACTGGCTGATGGTGAAGCATCCGAAATATTTATGGAACGGAATGAAAGCTTGTCCCTCAAAGATTTAGCAGAAGTTCACGATATTTGCCACGCGGCTATCTAAAGGGTTTAAAAGATGCGGCACAAGAGCTTTCGATTCTGTGGAGTAGGAACTTACATCGACTATGTTTGAAAAGTACGCGAAACTGCATCGCGGGTCTGGGGCGTTTATACGTTATTACGGCATAGCCTCGAGCTCTTTGTGGTCAGAACACGTATGGAAGCATCCGGATATCCTCAGTCGATTCGATAGGTTAGGAAAGAAGTGGATAGTAACCATAGAATAATGTTTGCTGTTTGGTAGAGAGCACGTAGACCGTTTCTTGGCTTTTTATGAGTCTGGCTTTTTGCAGACCAACAAACACGCCATGACGTAAACCGATCAGAACAGCCACTGATTAGTTATTTAGAATGAATTTCAGCAGAAAAGTTTCCGATTTCAAGTTGAAAGTCACCTCCAAATTACTCAGTGTTTTCTTCTCAGTAAAATATAGTTAATTTACCAGGTGGTATCCTATCTTCTTCAGCTGAGAAAGGAAAGCTGAGACAGGGTTTTTTTTAAATACCACGAAAACGGAACATGATATCTAATTCACATTAAAAGCAAGTCAGTATGCAAAATACGGGCTTTTACAAAGGTTTCTGTCGAGACTTTGCATATATAGATCCTCGGTGATGTTTCCATTCCAGAAAAAGTGACCACAATGGTAGGTATTCATGAAGCGGTTCGATAGACCGCAAGAAGCAAACTCAATAAGTGGTGAGGAACTTCGGTTACCAAAAGGTTATTTTGATATCTCTTCTACAAGTACAGTACATGAAGTGAACCAAGTTGTAAGGTAAGTTTTGCACTAGGAGTGGTAACAAGAAGTGTTCAATTATTTTAGTACCTGAAAGCAGTAAATGCGGGAGGATTTATATGAAATATAGCCAGTTGAAACGAGGTTTCGAAACGATTGTGTGTGATCGCATAGTTTGTTAAAATTAATATATTAATGGGACAAGAACTACTGCGGCCTATAGAAACTGTTGTCATGTTTGGTGTCATTCAGTATAAGTAAAATGATTTTCGCGAAATGCCGTTCATTTATTCAGAATTCATCTAGTTCAATGGTATTTTATGGGGGATAACCAAACCGACTGAAAAATGACAGAACAGTTTCAGCTTTCCAGAATCGTAAAAAGTTGGCAAGTTTGCTCAACGAATTGATTGAATTTGCTTTAACCAATCACACTAAAGGGATCAAGGAGTTGTGGGACTTATAGGGATAACAAGCGAATGGCCGAAGATCACCTACACTTAAACCGCACTATACGGTCAAAGGGGGCTTATAAGATGTTTCTGTGGAAACCCTCCCGACTCATCTAATACACAGCCCGGCTGTGAAGTTTCTTGCAAAAGTCCCCAACACAGACAGACTGTCTATTTCCAGAGGAGCACTTGTGGTGCCACTGGCTAACGTACAACATAACAACGAGGAATTTAGCGGTGCTTCATATTTTTTATCCACAGTGGAACGGAGCGGGTTAGATTATCAAGACACTACTTCACCGCAGGAATTTTTACAAAAGAATGCACCTGTATGGTTGCGGTAGCTTGCTGGCCTTTCCAAACAGCAATTTCGTGGTGATTCGGTGCAGGTTTGGTCAGCTGCAACGAACGAACCCATCTTTCATGATTTCATCGTCAGTGGTTCAATCTACTTATCATAAACTCACCAACTCAATAATATCCGATGAAAATGAACCAAACGGTTTGTCAAACACGATGACGAAAATGTTTTCTCTGCCCACAAGTTCATGTGGGCAGTATTTTCTCATAACTGTGTACGGTGCGTAAGGTACGGTTTTCATTTAGCTGAAGCAGTGCGGAACATTTGATCCCTTGTGAATGTTAGGTAATCAAGTACGCATAATTACTCAATGTGTGTCATCTGGACGATAAAAATGACAGGTGACTTTATGTACCTATGGCGCAGAAAATAGACACCGAGAATAGCGTTGATATCAGCTGACTGAAGGTGTGTATACACCTCACTGACTTATCGAACACCAGCTTCAGTGCACCTCCTAAGTCTGACATGCTCATTGAACGAAAGCCTGTCAACTGGGTTGACAGCATTCTACCTTTTTTTGAAAACGTACGTGGCTGCAACCTTGACAAATGGTTTTCAGGTGAAAGTTAAACTATCCTATTCTTGGCCATCATTTTGATCTTGCAGTTGCGCATGGGCATATTTTTAAACTGCAAATTTTGATTACTGAAAGCATTGGCTTCTCATTTTGTACTAAAGTGGTTTAAGTGAATGGACAATAGGCAATATTTACAGATGAGCAGTCGGTCGCATGCTGTTTACGTCTGGGTAGCTTGGCTAGCTCGGTTGTTTGGTACGTAAGTTTGTTTACATCCCAGACAAAACACGGTGGCGAATTCAGATCCTGGGTGTTCAGTCAGACTGTACCTGATTGATATAACCCCGATGACCTTCATCAAGGCTGTGTGAGATACGTAGATAATTCACTTGGTGTAGTGAAGCGTAGCGGAAACAAGCAAGCGCACAGTGATTGAATCTGAATTGCGTAATAGAGTGTATTGCCATGTTGGTAGAGCCATTTCGGTTTTC
Organism: Paragonimus westermani; assembly: GCA_008508345.1. Taxonomy (NCBI): domain Eukaryota; kingdom Metazoa; phylum Platyhelminthes; class Trematoda; order Plagiorchiida; family Troglotrematidae; genus Paragonimus; species Paragonimus westermani. The sequence continues at coordinate 178,455 of QNGE01000812.1, read as the reverse complement.
GTTTGCTTAAGTCGTATGCATGACTTACTGGTCCATGGCTCATGCTTGTTTGCGTTGTTTCCTCTAACAGGACCGTTGTTGAAACCCCTACTTTAGAAGTGCTATGTTCCCAGGTGCCCGATTATTGTCCACACGTGCAATGGGCAGCCTGTATGTTACATTACTTGTTTAACAAAGACACTCATCAACAGTTCGGGCCTGCAAATTGTATTCGCCGAGCCTGTAAGATGTCTTTTAGAAGTCACTCTATCGACCTCAGGGTAGGCGTGACAGAATCACGTTTGAAAGCTGATGCACATTCATTTACCAGCAGTTCTGTGCGGTTATCTCAAGTCGATGCGCGGTAACCGCATAGTTAATTCTGATAGTTAACCGAGCGACACTAACACCTCATTTGGGCCAAAATTTCCAAACTATTTGGAAAGACTGAAAAATATATAGACTACTCATTTTCTTATGTGTAACGTTTCCCGGACCCAACCGGCACAGATTTGGCACGTGCACATTCGTCGGTAAAGCAATTGATTGACCTGGTGATTAGTCAGGGATTTAGTGATTCTTTGTGTTAAACTTCGTTTTGAATGCGAAAGCTGAGGTAAACTGTGGGTGATGTATAATTTAAAATTACCATTCTTGTTTGAAACCAAAATGAATGGCCAATTGGGCCTTTTGGATGTACGTTTATGTCGCCATGCTTATAGCTCAATTCAGCAAGCGACACAGAAAGGATACTTGGAATGGTCAGTATGTTCACTTCACTAGTTTCGTACTATTTGCTCTGAAGTGAAATTTGATAAACTGTTTGACGGGAAGAGCTTTAAAGACTTGCACGAAGGACACAATTGTGGAGGAATTAGCACTCATACGCTTAATATTCATACAGAATGGCTACTAGAAAAGTTTCATAGATAGGGTCATGAAGCAGCGGAGTGTAGGAGACCAGCTGAACCTTGTAGAAAAGAAAACAGTGCATATCGATTTACCATTCGAGGGCGACACTCTAGCCGAAGCTATTATACGTAGGCTCACAAGCGCAGTCAACAGAACATTTTACGCCGCTAAGTTACGAGTCCACCTTACTTCTAATCCGGTGTTGTGCTCACGCCTAAAAGATAAAGTGCCTATTTCTGCAGCCTCGTTTTGTGTCTACTCATTTACTTGTTCCTGTGGGACCAGTTGTGTTGGCCGCACGACTAGACGCTTATCGGAACGGATCCGGGAACACCATCTAGCTTGGCTCAACAGTGGTATGACGAGGTCTATCTACAGCGCCATACTATCACACCTGGTGGATTCAAATCACACTGTTAACGTAAACGACGCACTTCGTCCAATCTACCAAGTCAAGGCCATTTACCCGAGAGCGGTGAGGAGTAGGATTCTGTCTGCAGCAGAGACTATTAGAATCCGTATGTATAACCCACCCCTGTGCGCCCAGAAACGTTCTGTTCAAGCTTTGGATCTGCGCTGGTCAAACCACCACGCTGATAGCATGTCAAGACTTATTGTCCAAGTGGGCACTTGATTGCATTATGACACTGAACTGATTGACCTCATTAACCAAACGTCCCCTGTTTACTCCCCTAACGATTCGTCCTTGAAATTCGTGATATAAATGTGGTATAGTTATCCTGATGATGAATCACTGAAAACGAGCTTGTTCGCCATACATTATTTGTCATGACCACGCTAAGAATTTCTAAGTTAAATTTTAGTCGCTAAACACTGAGAATGGAACACGTTGAAACCACACTGGTTTGACCAGAATGATGACTGACTGAGTGAGCACGATTCAGAAACTGTCCAGTAAATTGCCGTCTCGGATAAGTGATAACTTGCAGAAAGCTGTAAATACCTACCTGGAGTACATAAACTGTTCTGGACTTACTGTGTATTTGGGCAATTAGTCTGGATGTGTGAAAGCTTTAGTGAGTTGTCAGTAAAAGCTTTGCCCTTTTAAGTGAAGGCCCGAGACAAACAGTCGTTGTTAACTGCCTCAGCCATGTTACCAGTCTTGCATGGGAGTTGATAAGCCGTGGGTCATTCCTCTTCGATTCGGCGCGACTAAATGGAACAACGATGATGATGGCTGGCAATGACGACCTAACTGATTGCAGGTCAACTGGGTAAATGATCAATGGATTGGTTTTAAAAGTCGTTCTGAGAAAAAACGCGTAGCAAACAAGCTTGTTTTCAGTGCTTCATCATCAGGCTAAATACAACACATTTATATAGGTTCGCTGGGGGTAGTATGTCCGTGGGGTGAGGGATGGTGATCATTAATGTTCAGTTAGTCAAACTGGTGAAATCTAGTTGTGTAGCGCCAGTGAATTGGGCTGTAAACGTTTTGATAAAATCGGTACTTCTATGTAACAGATCGATCGGTACAGGGTCACGGAAGGTTCCGTGTTTTGACCAGACGTTTTTGTGAGCATAACGGGGGCGAATGTAAGCGGATTGCGATGGCTTCTGCAATGGATAGTAGACGACTTTTGACCCACTTTGATTGCGCTCCACCAACTCGATAGATCATCATCATCAAAACAGTCATGAGCCTGACCAAAAGGTATTGTGGCTCGGGCCGCCGCTCACCTCAACAGTGACGTGGAATATCCTAGAAGGAAAGAGTACTACGAAGGACAACAAAGATTGAAGAAGACTAAATGGATGAATTAGAAATGGTATGGATACAGGTACGCCATTGACTGTGACACACTGCCATCTCGGATAGCGTCTCTAACCAGCGGTTTGAGTGATCATGACCCCATCCAAGAAGGCGACACCTACACACTTTGCTCAATGGAGCAGTCAAAGTCTTCATATTTCGTGACCACGTTGTTGCTTGACCACCACGCGGTTTAACCCAACTGTTGGTGGCCTCAGTATATAATGCCCGGTACGGTAAACGCTCAGATGGCATACGTCCACAGTCTCAAGCGGATTACCTGCAATAAAGAAAGTCGGGGTGGAAATGCCCCAGTCTTGAAGCAGCACTTTGCACTTTGAAGGTGCGAAGTGCATTCCATACAAACCAGCCCGGTCACTCACCTTGTTCAGCATGGTCTGCATGTCTTCGGCAGAGGGGCTAAGTAAGACA